>JANFOE010000543.1:82500-271154 GCA_025667525.1 Glebionis coronaria
TTGGGTGAGGTTGTATTTATCATAATATATTGCAATGGTGCACAAGTGAAGAAAGTTAGGCTTATCATGTTCGTTGCATTTATAAAGGGCTAACTTCACATTCATCAAGTTCAACTTGCAGCCAACCTGTCAAAATATTTTTAAGGTGCTTGATAAGTGTTTTTGAATTGTGACACTTATTTCCATGCAGAAGGCGGTCCTTATGAGAACGCAACACACATTCCTTTCAACTGCATATAAGAAGGCTAACATAGTGATCTCAGGTACTCTTGGTAATTATCCATATGGAAACGTATAACGTAGTGATGGCCTTCATCTTCAAGCAAATTAGCAAAATATCATATTGCAGAAGATCCAAATGGACGAGAAGCAAGGCTGATTATTGTCATATTTCAGTATTTGCAACAACATTGCATTCCTGCTATATGTAAGCTAATTATCCTTTTTTTATCATTTGTCTTCTCGGCATTCATCTTCTTTTTTTAGGGGTTTAATGGAGTTTGCTCTGTGCTAGAACATGATTATGTAATCCATGAAGATTTCATTCAGGTAACAGTTTTCCTGACGTTCATGATCATTTTATACATGTTCATAAGGGGGTGTCTGGATTAGCTTACCTTTATGCGTTTATCGACTTATTCAAGCTGTAAACAATTGAAGAATGTCACATATAGTTGCAACAACGCATAGTAATAATTTGATATGTATGTTTCATGACTATAGGCTTTTGACCTGGTGATCGCGAATCACTACTACCATGTGTGCAAAGTTACACCTTAAATGAAGCTTAACTACGTCTATATGCATATTAATTTTACATGCTTATTTGTTTGTATTTATGAACTTTAGAAAAGCTGGTGGTCCTAAGAAGAAGCCGTTTTATGTTAATTCATGAAAATCTGTATTACAGCCACAAAGACATTGGACCTCTTCATCCAATGTATTATCTAACTTGTGATAACAATATATAAATGTTGGCATGTGATTGTTTTATCCTTTTTGGTCATATTTTTCGTGTAGTGCTAAAAGGAACTGTAATTAACTTTCGGTAGTGTTATTCGGGATGTCAAACACACAACGCAAGAGCGTGCTTGCTGGAATCATCCATACAGCTACAACCGGAGGCGAAATCGATTTGATAGAAAAATCAAAATACGCATATATGATTATCAGATAATAAGTTTCAGTTATTTGTTTAGAATATTGATTTTTATTGCAAATACAGATTAGGGATTGATTAGTTCTGGGCTTTGACAATATGATGTTTTTCAGGGGTTGCATTACGTCGAATATGATTATACAGGTCAAAAGTAAAAATAAGTTGGTTCCAAAAACAGTTTTCTTATTTGTTAATTTAGTACTTAGTGTTTGAAAATATGATTTAAGTGTTGTGCTATAAAAATTTGTCTTGCTTTCTGAATACAAGTAGTCTACCTATCTCATCATTGATCTGTGAATGAGATTAAAAATGATATTGTGAACGTAAATTGTTATAGAGAAAATCTGCTCATTAACTTCACATGAACAAAAGGCTTAGTTATGTTTTGGCTTTATAAGACATTTATATACAGATAAAAGCAACAGTGTAATCACATGAAATGGTGAACAATTAAAAGACCAAGACATTAATTCGAAGTTACTTTGGCTCTCTCGATACAAAATTACCAATGAATTTTGTATTGCCTTTTAAACCTAAGTTAGATGATTGTTTTGGCTTGGAACAAATAAGTGTTGAACACTCTTGAGGAGGATATGACCAGTACTTTAATTACTTGCTGATATTGGTTGTAAACTAATTTTAGTGGGTCTAACAACCTTTAAAATATGTTAATCACATTGATATACTTCAATTACTTGATATGGTTAGTTGTAAACTAATTTTACTGATACATGAGGATACAATGCTTATAACATGCAAGAATATTGAATCACACAACCCTCCTGCAGTTGCTCCTTTAGTGATTAAAACCATCGATCCTATGCAATTTGTCTCACATATTTTAGTATTATATTGAATCTTGGTGAAGTCACAAATTATAAACACACATTCACCATTATTCTCATGCAGGATGAACCGAGCAACACTCCAGCTTCAGCACGACATAAAAGCAATGAAAATGATAAGTGAAGCTATGGTAAAGAGAAAAGACAATAATCAAGATCCACTCACGGATGAAGAAGTTGGTAAGTTTGCTACATATATATTTAATTTTCATTAATATTAATAACCGGTTTCTCAAGCTTTGGTTTTGGCTTTGGGATTCTATTTGTGCTCGCCACCTGGTAAATAGTATGATAAAGACAACTTATCAGCAACGGAAAGGAGAAAATTATGAATGACACCTTGTCTTGACAAGACAATGGGCAAACTTATAAAATTTGTTGCAAAAACGTAAATGGGTCAAACAGGCTAGGAAATTCACAATGCAACCCTGCATAAAATCTCCAACTTGGTTTTTTTACAATTTTAATCATCATTGTAGCAACAAAGGCTTCCAATCATATTAATAGCGTCATTAGATAAAACTGAAGAAAAGAAGAGTCATAGCTTTGTGGCTCCACTGTGATGATCTTCAAAAGGTTAAAATATACATGATGGGGAATTGTTAGTATATATCCACTTATATACAATTGAAAAATGCATGAGATGATTTTTCTTACAACTGTTTTTGGGTCATCATAATGATTTGTTGCAGGTGGTGCTAGAAGTATCCTCTTGTGGTATCTTTAAATTTATAATATGGTTGCATGTTTACATCGATAATATTATGACGTGGTTTCTATTTTTTTTATCTTTTCTTTTTTTCGTTACCAGCATAAGCGATATAACAAAAAAGCGATAGCTGCTACAGTAATTCAGGAAGCAATAGAAGTGGATTTAGCATACGGATATCACGAGATGAACACTCATGAACTCCAAAGGCTAAATAAGGTATCTCTAAATTTATAATATGTTTTCCTGTTTACATTAGTTATATTATGACATGGTTTCTATTTTATCATGGAGGAAATTCTTTTGCACGTGGAAAATAATATTTGAAATGATGTGCATGTTGGCGATGCCACCAGGAAGGTCTATGGCTATTTGATTTAATGAATTCCTACATCTGATCAAGCTTAAGGTTGGTTCAGTGGCAAGCTGAAGTGCTTATTAACGAACACATGACCTGAGTTGATATAAATAATATCAGTATGTAGTTATTTCTGAATTCTAACACTTTAGAGAAAATATATAAGAGACATATTCCAACAATCAATCAGTAAACGAATTGCTTTTTGTCCTTTAGGATCGTTAATTTCAGCTTTTGCTCCTCTTAAAAAACCAATTAAAATGATGATGTATCATTTGCTATGCAGCAAAGTCTCTACTCAAAATTACTGATTTTTCCATATTATAAGAACGTTACTATTTGGCCTATAATATTCGGCTATTTTTGTCACTATTGTGTATTTATATTCAACAACTTTATTTACTTGACAAATTAAAAGTCTTGGATATTATGTTATGATATAAATTCGAAGTATTTTAGAAGTGTCAATTCACGTAAAGGGCACAAATGATGGTACACCTCATCATTAACAAACTTGTGGTGACTGACACACGCTATTAACAAATATGAAGTGACTGATGAACACAGTTCGTTGAACAAAACTTAGTATAACCCAGACCTAAAAAACATGCTCAGCAATGTTTTTAGACCCGGCTCTGGCCCAAAAAACGGGTCATATTGACCTGGGTTTCACATTTTTGAAACTCACCTAGACCCGCCGGGTTTAGGTGATCCGGGTCAACCCGGTTCTTGAGACCTGGTTGGGTTTCGATTTTTTTTTTGCTTTTATAAAATAAAAATGTGAATCTTATGTATTTGCAACGAAATTTTATTTTTACATATATTATTATATTTGTTAGTAAATAATTTATATCTTCAATATACAGAAGTTTTTATGGTTTTTATACATATTTTTTGTTACTTATTAAAAATATAAAAAAAAATATTTTTTTAGAAAACTAGGTTAACCTGGGTTGACCCAGGTCGAACCGAGTTGACCCGAACTCGATGACTCGACCGGATCAATTTAATAACCGGGTTTTAAAACATTGAGCGGGGGTATTCGCTTTGAAAATAATTTGATTACATAATTACCTGTAAGAATTCAACTCCAGTAAAGATAGTTCTTGTGCGTACATATTGTTCAAGTAAACCCAAATAGAATAAATGTATTTTTTAAAAAGAGCCAACCATGCATTTATTACGTAAGAATAAGGAATTTGTATTAACTTATATGTTACGTTTATGAGCTTATCTAACAGTTGAATAGCCTGATAACTCATTTTTGTGTGGCTTACGAGCTTAACAACGCCTAGAGTTTATTTGAATTCATAAGCTAAAAATCCACAAAGTAGTTCATGAGCGTTTCAAATTTTACATAAGCTCATAAGTAACATATAATGTAAAACAAACACATCTAAGTAGAAATTAAAACAAGTCATTTGAAGGACACTTACTACAAAAACTATAAAATATAATTAGTTGTATAACTTTCAAAATGTAATGTTTTAAAACATTAATTTTCTAAATTAATCTTTTTAAAAATTACAAAAAAAAGTTGAATTCTTTTTTAAATGCAAAGGTTCAAAATACATTCATGTGGAAGGAAAAAGACAATAGTATACTCTTGATACCTGTTGGTACTTAACTGACAAAATATTTACACCATCCGTTATGATGCATCATTTTGTAACCACGTGAATGTACGTTACACGAAGTATTCATGGAGAATGTACTTCAAACTTTGGCAAACCAAATGAATGATTTTGCACTTTACTCAAGAAAGTGAGTACCATTAGTTTTTTACTTTTGTAAATGCTTCTATCCTTTATTTTTTTATATAGTGTTTTTGTACGTGTCCATCATACTAAAATTCCAAACACTATACCAAACATCTTGAAGTTTTCTTTTCTATAAATTACTAAGGAATCTTATACTGACTAATATAAGCAACTATCCAAAATTGGTAATAAACTTGTAAAGGTTGTAACTGATCTTCCCTATTCTTAATCCTATTTCTGATAAAACCCTCTTCGGTAGGTCAAGGATGACTTAATAAAAGTTCAAGTTGAATTTGAGAGGAGCTAAAGCACGTATCGTGTAAATTTACAAGATGCATGTTTTTCTTCGTTGTGTGTTCTTTGATTAGGTGATGAAATAAAAAAAGCCTAAATATTCATTATTACGTAATATTTTTTTATACTCTTTGACATACGATCTAATACCTTTCTATGATTGTTTACCAACAAAAAAACGACAATTAGAAGTCATACCCGTTCATTAGACATGTTTTTCCTTTAGTGGCAATTTTCCTTTATAATTTTATGTTTTGCTAATTATTGATGTTTAAATATTGTATATTATACAAAGATTTTAAAATTGCTTAAACTTAAACTATTTTGATTTTCTTTTAACAAGATCGAAACTTATGTAGGTATAAAGGAGGTAGTATATAATAAAACAAAAAGAAACCTACGTATGAATGGTTATTCAGCTGATTTCATTGTTGATAATGCTACTAAATCTATTTTTAATTCAATTTGATATGCATTAGTCTTACCAAATAAAAACAAGATAAATGACAATCAGAAGTCATACCCGTCCATCGGACGGGTTTTGCCACTAGTATATATATATATATATATATATATATATATATATATATATATATATATATATATATATATATATATATATATATATATATATATATATATATATATATATATATATATATATATATATATATATATATATATATATATATATATATATATATATATATAGATTTGCGTTCATATGGTAAACACTTTTAAAATAGGTTACAATAAGCACCAATAAGAATACAACATGTGGCATTTAGACATGCTAAATAAAAATTAAAGAGTTAAAACTATTAATTAAATCAGAAGGGTATTTTAGATATTTTACTTGTATGTATCTTAACCTAAATTACTTCATTTTCTTTTCTCTGCCGTCACATATGATCCACCCTCATTTCTTATTATCTTTAAGAAAACCATACAACTCATATGTCTTATATGAGATCAAAATGCTCCGACTGATCACTTCATAAGTAACCGCTGCCACCACCGTTACAACCACCAAAACACGGGTCATCGTTCTATTCTTTTGGCTTCTTGTTTTTTATATCCGACTATTAAGTCGTAACGCCGGTAGTTACGGACACAAATAGTTAATCTCGAACGACATTGGATTTCCATCATCCTCGGTCTTTCGTTGTCCTTCTGAGGTTGTTCGATTTACACGACGTACAACCGTTTTTTGACGAGCAATAAGATGATACAGGTTAGTTCTTTTAGTGATATATCAGTTTTTCATATGTCGGAGAACATGTATCATTTATCAAGTTTTGTATAAGTTTTAATGATGTATCAAGGAAGTCATATCCGTTCTTAAGTTTTGTATTCAAGTACTGATGATCTTGATTAATACAAATGAGTACAATATCGACATATACTTGTTTCTAGATCGGGTTTTTTGATTGATTTTTATCATATGGACGGATTTGTATCCGGTTTGTGTATGAACGGATCCGAAGATACTTGATACCATATAGTTTATTTAGTATCATACTATCATGCATGATCAAGTTTGAAACAGATTTGAAGTGACACATGATCTAGAGTTTTTGTATCACTGGCTCGGTGTGGTATATGGTGGATTTTTAGACAAAGCTGATATCGCGATGATGGAAAGTGGAAGCGAGTTTACGTGTGGTTGCGATTGTACTAGCAAGATAGTAAGTCTTTATATGTAAATGTGGTAATCTTTTGCTTATTGTTGGTTTTTTTAGCTATCCTTCTTCGCTTGGTTTAGAAAAAGAAAAGAAAATGATACGTATGAAGGTGAGCAGGAAAAAGAAAGATGATTGGGGTGACGGCTATACAACAGTTGCTACACGTACGAAATGTTCTAAATAAGTGTCGAGTACTTTGTACCAGTTCACCGATCTCATTTTTTGGCGAATATTTATGATTCGGTTTACGGTCGGAAAATCATTTTGGCGAATATTTATGATTCGGTTTACGGTCGGAAAATCATTTTGGCGACCATCAAATGAGTTCGTTCTTCAATCGTCACAGACCTACCATTTGGTTATCTTTAGTATGTATTATATAAATAGTACTAGTAAGGTTGGTGATTATATATCAAATGTAATATTGATACAAATACAATGATGTATCGGTTTATGGTTATGTTTCAAGACCTGATCATATACATGTGAGAGTGTGATTGTATCTTTATAGTTTATGTACCAATAATTATTAGTAGTTGTATTAGGTGGATGGTGAATTTGTATGACCAAAATTTTGTATCTTAGTTCTTGATTATTTAAGTTTACTCATATGTATCAATTAATTCTTAATTTTTAACATTATGTTCGGTTTGTATCATATGTGCAAAAGTTATATAATATGATTCATGTACCAGTTGGTGAAACATGTATAAAGTAAGGACATTAGAAAATAACAACAAATTAAAAAAAGTAAATTGGTGAATGGTGAACTAAAAAAAGTAAATTGGTGAATGGTGAACTACCGTAGAAAATTAGTTCGATATCTGAAAAACTTATTAAAAAATTTAAAAGAAAATTATCTCTTAGATAATACATAGCAAAACGTAAGTGGTACTAAAAGTGCAATGTATAAAAAGGCCATATGATTTCACTTATTTACAAAAATGCCACTCATGGTTAGTATTTAATAAGTATTAAATCGTCATCTATAACAGTCGATCTAACGGTCTATAAGTGTACCTATTATAACTTATTTTAAACCATACACCACAATAACACTTCCCTATATATATATATATATATATATATATATATATATATATATATATATATATATATATATATATATATATATATATATATATATATATATATATATATATATATATATATATATATATATATATATATATATATATATATATATATATATATAGATATATATATATGTGTATATATATATATATATATATATATATATATATATATATATATATATATATATATATATATATATATATATATATATATATATATGTATATATATATATATATATATATATATATATATATATATATATATATATATATATATATATATATATATATATATATGTATAGAGGAAGGTTAATGTGAGAGCTTTTTTAAAGTTGTAAAAATGAGAACTAAACTAAAACACCAATAAAACATTGATACATAATCATATTACCAATAATACACCAAAATATACATTATTTATACAACTTAACATTCTATTGACTAATAAACGACGACTTAGTGTGTAACGTATTACTGATACACAATTAAAATTGTGATACACATACATCAAAATCTCAACAAGATAATATCTTATACATAAAATGGTACATTTGATACATAACCACCACTAAATAACATGATACACGATACCAAGACATGATACAAATCACACCTTAAATCAAGATGTATCACCTAGAATTCGTCAATTTTCAAAAGAAAGCCCATCAAATTATTAAAAAACTTAGTTTTAGTTAATCTTGTTTTAAAATTGTTTGAAGTAGAGTGTCATTTGTGAGATTTTAGCGGGTTCTTATTTTTTCAACTTTAAAAAGTTCTCATTTGAACCGAAACCTATATGTATATATATATATATATATATATATATATATATCTTTACTTATATATGGGGCTAACTATGATTGGGATATATGTGACATGGCACGATGACATAATCTCATAAACGATGACATGGCACTTGATTTTTACTTAACTTTTAACCAAAATTCAGAACTCTTATTAAAAATATATCTACTGTATGGTTAGAACTTAATACCTTTGGGTTATTAGCAAACAATTAAACCAACTGATCCAATGTACATGTTTCGTTTAAATCCCATAACCTAGATATATAAATTGCCATTAAAACTTGCATTAAATCATGTCGGTGATATGATATTGTTTTTGGAAGTTATTTATTAAAAAACAAAGTCTACCATCATCATCGGATTAATACTTGATAAAACATCCAAATACTCTAAACCAATGATTCTTTAGTTCGAATCCTCAATAGACCCGAAAACTGATTATTAATCGATTCTTTAGTTCTAATCCTCAATCTATCCAGTCGTTTCTTTAGTTCGAATCCTCAATCGATACTTTAATTATATTCCTCAACCAATAATTTAATCATAATCGTCAATTGCTACTTTATCGTAATTCAATTGAATAATAATGAATTTGTTTCTAGCCAAAAAATCCAACAACACGTGTTTCCAGAAATCCCCGTCTATGTCAAGTAGCAATTACAGAGGTGTTGGAGGTTCTGATGGTTCCTGAGGTTATGGAGATTCACAAGCTTCGTCCTCCAACAGTTATAAGAATAATGGTGCTTTTGGATGTTATGGCAATTCCAAGGGTGTAGCCTTTGGTGAAGCTAGAGGTATTTTTTTAACTTAAGTTTTTTATTTTGTACTATTTTCCTTATACTTATCCATAGTGTTCCTGTAGAAACAATAGAAAAGTGTGTTGTCGATTGTTTAACAGATTAGGCTTTTAAGGAAAGTATACATGCGGTGGTCATACCATAAACCTGTTTTTTGACATCCTCAACAAACTCTAAAGACTCCTTTTGTGTTTATATCTGTATTTACCTATATAATATTTGAATACGAGTGCATGGACCTTAGAAGCAGATTTCTGGTGGTTCGAATCCACCCGGATCTGTTACCTGACAAAGCCAAACAATAGAATAGTGTTCTTGTTGGTCCGTCTATCACGAAGCCAAACAGAGAGTACCGACATTGCATGTGCAATTTCTACACAAAATGAATCTGTATACGTTCTACAATCTGTCCGTGTTTACAATGCCAACCAATCAGAACATTAATTTTAAGTGCAGGTCATGAATCACCCTTTCAAAAGAACTCACCCGTATGTTTGTGAGAAAATATCCACTTTTAGTGTGAACCTTTAAATATTAAAAGACTTGCGTAGAGTATATAGCGTAATGCCATTATTTACAAAGGAGTTCAGATAATATGGGATATCAGGACACCCGTGAGAACCAAATTCTGAATAAGGTCAGTTATGCTTATCGCAATGTGAATGATTTGTGATGAAATGACGTAACCACAATACATATTGCAGTAAGTAAAAGTCTGTGTGTGTAATGCATAGGAATAAAGAAATTATATTGCAATATGGAAATGCTACAACTCCTGCAAGAAATTATTTTTCCCATTCAGGTATAGGTAATTTGTACATTACTGTACTCACTTCTTTATTATAAGCGGTTTAATTCAGATTTTGGGGGTCGGGGTGTTGACAGATCTAATATGGTGAACCTGAATCCTATGTAGGGGCAATAAATTTGGGCACTCATAATGGTTGATACCAACACCCGAACCAACACATGCTATAGCTGGACCGATTCCTGAAGCACTTCATTGCAAAAATAGGGGAGAGTCAAATGTGATACTTGATGAAGAGGGAATGTATTTGCACTTCAGCAAGTGGCTTCTCCAGTTTATGATCGTTCAATGCCGGCAGTTCTGGTATGTTCGTTAAAAAAAAATTGGTATACCGCTTACTAAGTTCTGGTAAAATTATGTTCAATCATTAATATTGACATATTACAAAAATAGTGTATCATCCAACCTGGCCGTGTGGCAAAACCCGGCTTAATTCCTTCAATATTGTTATCATTGTTGGAGAAATTGTCAAGTGGCACCTTAAAGTCTCTTCCTCTGTACTGATACCAAAATCCAGTTTCCTCATCCTAAATCATTGGAAGTTGATTGGCTGTAAAGCGCTAGGATTATAGACACGTATTAAGATCCTTAGCCACCAAAAACTTAAGCCAGTATCTTTAAGACAAAATTTATAGCTGCAATTGAACTTGCAGTGTTAAAATCAATCTACACCTTTATAAACTGAATCTGCCTCTGTATTCGCTGCTGATTTTGTTAAAGGGGTCTCAACTGCGTAGTCATGAAAAACGTGTGTAGAAAATATTAAGCACTCCTCTTAAAAACATAAAAGTGCATGTTCACATAATATAATTTACTAAATTCTATACCTTTATTGTAGTAGCGTCCGGGGGTCTCATCTCGTCGGGAGGCAGATCCCATTCACTACAGGTATTGAGCAACAAATAATTAAAAAACATATTCTGATTGATATGACAATATCATATATTAATCAGAACTATAATTGAGGTCAAAATTGATTAAATAACGTGTACGTCAGTCATGAAGAACACGATTGACCATTTCTACATATACAAACATGTTAAGTGGTGTTATAAGACTGTTCTAAGTATTGAAAGATATACAAGACTGCAACCATTTTTCCCTATCAAGTCAAGCATACCTAATGCTCAGAGATATAAAAATTCATATAACGGCAGTGTGGGGGTCGCAGAAGACAACTCTACACGTAACAAAGACACATGGAACCTTAACTTAAGACATATGGAACCTTGATTATCATAAGGCGCTCAGTCCTAATTATTGTTTGCTAGATTAATCTCTTCATTCACTGAATCTGAATAATAAGTAAGAATGAGAAAAAAATTATGAATCCTCTCAATAATCATGTTATTGTGATTTGTAATTAATAATCTCTATGGTTTTTTAGGACGGATTTGGTCTGATTGATTATTCAAAGTTAACCTCAAACAGGTTTTGATTGATCGATTTGCTTTGTATGAGTATTAGGAACAATCAGACGAGTAGCAAGGTAAGACTGTTGAAACCCATCACGTGTTGTTTAGTCAGTTTAACATCGGTACAAACTGCGATATATACGAATGCAAGGCAGATTCTGATGACATTGAGTTGATGATGGCATGATGCATCTGTTGTTGTGATATCCATTTTGCCAAATGTTACTATAAAAATTAAAGGTCTAGCTCACTGCTGTAGTAAAAGCTCAAGCTTCACTTACTTTTCCGAACATAGAAGATTGATCAGTCATTCATGCTAGGATACTAGAGAAGTTAGTATAAGGTATTTGAAGTAGTCAAATAATATAACCTCAGAATCAAAATCTCATATATAGAGGATGCTTGTGAAAGCTTATATAATTCGTTAAAGCTTCTGCTTATTATAATCGCTTATCTAAGGTACTTCGGCAAATAGTATTAGGGTATTGCTTATGGTTTTTATCTGTGTTTATGTTTCAGTTACGAGATACGAGATGCAGGATATAGATTGTAATTCTACTAAGTCAACGGAGCAATTGGTGTTTGGCAATAAAATCTACTAATTCGCAGGATATAGATTGTAATTCTAGAACATGATAATAATTATTTTGCACGATCAAGATGCTTTTATCTTGAGCGGTGCCTTCTGGGTGCAGAAGAGTAATCACGGTGGGGAGATGGTGACCTAGAATAGCGATGAGGTGGGAACCAGGCATAACGAGGTGAGCGAGAGTAACGAAGGGGAGGTGACCGTCTACGATACTACTAAAATTGCTGCTACTCCTGCAATAACATGTGCATGACCAATTAGAAAATCAGCAGCAACTTAAATTATTCTTGAACAGATAATTAGCAATCAGTAAGTGTTTTTTCATCAGTGACTCATATATGCATATTTTAAATTACTACTATATTTTAGTTAATTACACATACTCACCTGGATTGTCTATTCGATTGTATATGGAAATATTGATGGTAACTTACACCATATTCTTTTTTCTTGGAACTTATAGTACCGAGGTGTAAAGGAAATAAGGAATTAGCTGAACGAATAGCCAGACTCGTCATTCAACCAAATGGCAGAGCAACATCATAAGACCTTCGAATGTGCAGAAAGTAGAGCCCGCCAAGTTTGGTTTACAATTATACTATTCAACTTCTGATATTAAACCATGTATTCTAATACCTAAATGCTAGATTATTTCAACCTGTAGCATTCTTCCGTACTTGATTGTTTGTCCATTTTGTAGCTATACTTAGGCTGATGTAAGAATAATGATTTTCAATTGGTACTTTCTGAAAATCTACCAGAACGACCCGTTGTAAGTAATCTTGAATCTTTAAGTCATGTTTGTTTTAACATGAACTCATGGCAACCTTTGACGGCGCTCCTATGGACGATTCAGAAAGATATAACAAGATGGGCAAGTCTGTCCAAGATGCCCATGAAGCGTATAATCAGATGTGCTTTCTTACTGACTAGCTAAGTGGAACTGTATGTTTTAGACATCGCTTTGACTCATGTATATATAATTTCAAAATAGCTAAACGCACTTCTTCCTAGGAGCTAGGGGTGAGCATGGTTCGGTTTGGTGCGGTTTTTGACTAAAACCGAACCGCAACCGCATTTGCGGTTTTTATAAAAATAGAAACCGCACCGAACCAAAAACCGCGGTTTCTGTTTTGCGGTTTTTTTGCGGTTTCTACGGTTTTGCGGTTTTTAACCGCACCGAACCATTACTTGTGACTTATATAATAATTGTGGCTTTTTGCGGTTTTTTGTTTAAAATGTTGATATTTTCTGGTTATTATAATGCATAAATTGAATCTAACAAACACTTTACTAATAACTTATATGAATATCAATGATAATATGCACTAGAAGTCTTATAACTCGCATAAAATAGTCGATGTGACGTTTTTCAGTATAAATAATTATTGTGTGGTGCGGTTCGGTTTTGCGGTTCGGTTTTATGGGTGAAAACCGCAACCGAACCGCATTTGCGGTTTTTCCTTTTTCTTAAAACCAAACCGTCGGTTTTTGTCGTGGTGCGGTTTCTGCGGTTCGATTTTTGCGGTTTTTTGCGGTTTTGCGGTTCGCGGTTCGGTTTCTGCTCACCCCTACTAGGAGCTGTGAGCATATCACTTTGAAACTTGTGACTTTTGCTACGCAAAATATTAATCTGTTATGCATTAGTACAATAAAACAAACCAAAGTCAAATGTGACCAACTTGTCGACTTGAGTTTTCAATCTTTTCAAGACAATAGATAACCAAACACTGTCTTACAAGTTTTTCATAATGTAACATTAATCAGCTAATTTTTAAAAAATACGGTAGTTTTTGAAGCATGTCTACAAAAAAGAGGCTTACCTAAAGCTTTATTAAAAATATTTTGATCAAGCCATTATAGTAACTTTGAAATTACGAGTCATTACTGTCACTTTTTTTGATAGAAGTCATTACTGTCACTTGACAAACATAAATTTAATACACCTCCGTCCCAATATTATTGTCCACTATTCTATTTTGGGTTGTCCCAAAATTATTGTCTACTTTCAAAACTTCCAAAATTAGATAGAGAATTTTGTTTGAGTTTACCCTATTACCCTCACTTGAGGTTATTATTACAAACAATAAAGAAGTATAAAATTAATTTGTTAAGGATAAAACTGTCATTCTATAAAAAGTAAGAGAGAAAGTTGAAAAAGTACTGTTTTTCTAAAACTGTGTGTTTTTTGTCTGTGAACAATAATTTTGGGACGGAGGTAGTATAAATTACGATTGACCCGAATAAGATTTTTTTTAATTTTTTTTTTAAAATTTAAATTAATATAAATTATATTAAAAAATAAGATAAAGATTTTTCTAATAATTTAACCGACTTCGGGTTGACTCGAACCCGACTAGACCCGGACCGAATAGATCCGAACCCGAGTTCAAATCAGGTCGGGTTCGGGTAAATTATTTTTAACCTTGACTCGAATTCAACCCGACCTGATTAACCTGAACTCGGCCAACCCGACCCAATTCTCACCCTTAGCTATAAGTGATAAAATGCTAAAGTACATTTGTTACACCAATTGGATCACCAAGACAATTTATTTGAACATATAGATATGGGTTTGGCTTCCTGTATCCTCTTTTTTTCTACAAGTAATACCTCTTTTTTTTTACAAGTAATACGCCCTTTATTTTTTTTATATAATTTTGTTTATATTTCAAAACTATAAAATAACAAAAAACGGAACGACACTTACAAGTTTTGATAAGTCAAAAGCAATAAAACATGAATAATGAGAAGCCGTAAGTTGTCTTCTCCAGTTACTAAAGTGAACAAAACTGTCGAAAGAAAATACGAAACGGAAATTATAAAGTTTTACATGTCAAAAATTATAGAATGTGAAAAATACGGAACAAAAAACATAAAAAAACTTCTTTTTCCAGTCAATATATTGGGTATTAGAAGGGGGAAATATTAAGGGGTATGAATAGTATGACCTATGTGTATTATCAAATTACTGATAAACCTATGTAATGTTGTACGAAACATGATATCTGAACTGACTATATACACCTGTTAATCAAACATGATATTAAATGATCTATTATAAGGTCTTTCTTTGTTTTAGTAGAATACATACAGATAGTTTTTTGGAAGTATTGTAAACTAATTGTGATATTCAACTTTTGAAATTTTTTACATAAACGTACTTTTAGAAAAGTTTTACGAAAAAAATATGTGTCTCATATAAACACGTGAGTACATCATTAAAAATAAACACAAAACACGTTTGTAGGATGAACCAAAGCATAAAACAAATACATACATTGCCAAAAATTAAAAAGTAAACACAAAATGGGATTTACACTTCAATAATAAATATTCGGATTCTTTAATAAGGAAAATTTTCAATCTAAAAAATCAAAAATATTAGAAAAAAATAAAAATAAATTAAGATTAAATTTAAAAATTATTAAAAAAATATTAAACTAAAAAAACAAACAATAAACTCTCTGAAACAGCAAAAAAAACGACCCCGCCCGTTGGGCGGGTTACGACGCTAGTATATATATATATATATATATATATATATATATATATATATATATATATATATATATATATATATATATATATATATATATATATATATATATATATATATATATATATATATATATATATATATATATATATATATTTACATTATATATAAGAGAAGGGGTATGGCACATCATATCCACGTCATCTAGTGGGCTTATGTTTTGGGCTTAAAATTTGTCAAATTCACAAAATTTAAATTTGTTTTTAAAAAATTTGTCCCAAGCAGGATTCGAACCCAGGTCTCTAATTTTAACAAAGAACAACTCAACCGGTAGAGCAAGCTGGAATTTGTGGTGAACAATCCACTACAAAATTTATATACTCACATAAACATTACCTGCATCTTATACCCCCATTCACACGCATTCCATATACAAAATAAAATACATAACCTTAACATTATTATGCAAAACACTAATCCCTGTTCGATTAATATAATTCACCTCCAACACACCATGATCAAAACCATGCCTATAATTAACACTGAATTAGTTGATAATCTCCGGTTTTTGCACAATATCACGATTTCAACAGGTCACACATATACAAACAAGCACAGTTACTCCATGCTTCACAGCCTGAAGGTAAGATCTGAGTGTGAATGTTTTATATTCGATTAGTTTTTTATCTTTACGGTTTTTAAATCACTGCGTATGTATTATATTCGATTAGGTTTTTATGTCAAAACAATGTAAAACCCCCGTTGATTAGTGATCAATAGAAGAACGAGCATACTTACACTAATAAATTGTATATCATTGTTAGGTTACTATACAAGGTAAGCATAGTTTCACAAATATATTATAGTGTAGATTACTATACAAAGACGTGTAATTTATGGTGTTTTTTTATCATCATGGAGTGCAAAAATAACGTGCATGACCATGATGCATGTATAGAAGATGTTGATGCTTTGACGTTTGGTAGTGAGACGCATGTGTGGAGGCAAGCGTGGTCGATGAAGAGATGTCACAGAACTATTCTTGGGTGTGTTGTGCTGAGAATTTAGGTGGTATGTGTTTCACTTATGTTTTGTTGTTCTTGCTTTTGTTATTGTAGATGTTCGGTGAGATCTGGAGATGTAAAGGTGATTATCCGCTTTTTATGTTTAATTTGAAAACTACCTGAGGTACTTCATCTTTAATTAACCTTATCAGTTGACATTCCAAATCGTATATTGGTGTTAAATATTATATGATAATTTTATCAGGTTTTGTGTCTGGTGTCTGTAATGGCAAAGCTTTTCCGCCATTCTTCAAAGAGAGGGAAGAAAGAATTCCAATGTCAGTTGGAGGTAGGCTTCCTTGAAACCTTGCTATAATTTCTACTTTGTATATACTTCATTTTATTTTAAACAAGAGCTTTTATTTAGATCTTAGTGGTGGTGAAGGGACTTTTTACACCATCATCCCTGTGTAATTGAATTTTATTGTGTAGTACAAGATAGGCTTGATGGCATAGTAGATATTATCACAGGTCATTAACAAATGTTGGCTGGGTTTCTTTAGAAGATATCCCCTAAGCATAATGTAGGTCTTTCTCATGCTCCCAATCATGTGTTCAGTGCAATTTGTGAAAGCAATTTACAAGTACTGGATTGATGTGAAAGTTTGTTAGTGTGATTATGATTCTAATGATATTGAACGTTACACGAGAGCCAAGTTCATGGAATACACAACAAATAAGATGTCTATTTATCCTTTACCAATAGGTACGTTATTTGACTTCTATGCTTTGCATATCACTTGCAGATGTGTCAGATTTGATTTGGAAATCTGTTTTTACGTATTTAGAAAGGATCGGTCACTCCAACAAGATACATCTAGTATGGGCTAGTCATCTATTATGTTAACATATAACCCATCAAGCCCTCATGTAGGATGGGCTATATATACCCCCTCCTAGCATGTTAGGAGGGGTTGGTTCACACATCTTCTAATCTAATCTTTCATTATGCTCTCCAACCTCTCTCTACTTTCTCTCTCTAGTTCTTCATCTATCTCTTTCTCTCCAGTAATCAACTCCATAGTTAGATAATCCAAGGATTACGATAAACTGTCAATTGGTATCAAGAGCCATGGGATGACTGTTTTGTTTTTGTGTTTGTGTTCTTGATTTTAGTGATTTTTGATCTAAAAAAACCACGTCCAAATTTGTTTTGTGTTTTTCGTGGTTTGATCTTTATCAATATCATCTACATAGCCGTGGTAGTGATTTGGGTTACATGGATCGCTCAAAAACGCAAATTTTTTGGGTGTTTGGCTTCATTTTTAGCTTCAAATTCCGTATATCTAAAAGTACAATCGAGATCCACTTTTTTAGCTTAATTTCACAATTTATGTGCACATTGCGGAATTGTAACCCCATTGCGAAATTCTGTCTTATTGCGGAATTGTGCATTATTGCGGAATTCTGTCTTATTGCGGAATTGTGCCTTATTGCGGAATTGTGCCTTATTGCGGAATTGTGTCTTATTGCGGAATTGTGTCTTATTGCGGGATTGTGCCTTATTGCGGAATCAATACTTATTGCGGAATCACGTCACTTTTGCGGAATCACAACATTATTGCGGAATCAAGTCCTTTTTTGCGGAATTGATTTAGTTAGCATATTGCGGAATTGATTCAGTTAGCACATTGCGGAATTGATTCAGATAGCTTATTGTGGAATTGAATCCTTCTGAGTGTTACGGAATCATTCATTTCTGAGTATTACGGAATTATGCTTTAAGTGGGATTGCGGAATTATGCCATAAGTGGTATTGCGGAATTTTATACTTGTGGGCATTGCGAAATCATTGTAATTTTGCATTGGAATTTTTTGTTTATCGAGAACATAGTTTAGGGGATTTCAACAGTGTTTCTCGACTTCTACACACGAAAACAAACACAATTACTTTCTTTCATTGTTCGATCGAAAAGTAATCCTTATATTCATCTTCACATCAAATTTCAATGGATTTATTGAATTCGACATATCGAGAGGGAGAATTGCAGAAGATGCAAGAAGAAGCGAGACAAAAATGTCAGGTTTCATTTAGACAATTTGAATGTCATCTCTACAAGCTTACCAAGCTAGACTACGGACCATATTTTGTGGCAGTCTTTGGTCAAGATGCTCCTTTCTTCATGGAGGCTATGATGATAAACTTGGATATTCTTCAGCAGCAACTTGACAAAGAAGACTTTAATCACATTGAATCCGTATCTGTACTTCAAGTTCTTTTACAACAATTTTCGACCTTTCTTCAATTCGATGTTACCAAGAAAGCAAATTCAGTGTTCTGTAAATCATCCCTTGAAGACATGCATACCGAGATTCAAGAATTTCGTGGTACTTTGTCCAAATCCGTGACCTCTCTTACACATTTATTTCAAGAACTATCACGACTTCAAATTGCTTATGATAATTGGAAGCAAGAAAATCCGATGCAGATTCCAGAGGAAACTAATGGTCTTACGGATGACTCAAACGAGACCGCTTTGGTTAATGATGATAGCAGTGTCATAAATTCACGTCAAAGCATGCATGACGAAGAGCCAATAGTTGGGGTACAATTCAATACTGTATCTAACAATGATTTACAGCATGTTGAGCATTCTGAACCTACCTATGCCGAACATGGGATGAAAAAGGGTGATATCAATACCACTTCTGATTCATCCGATGTGAGTCATAATGGGGGAGAAAGTGATCAAAATGCTAAAAATCATGATATATGCCTTATGACTGCTTCTTTAACCAATTCTGCTTCTAGGATTAAAGAGCTTGAAACGATTTTAGCTCAACAATCAAAAGAGCTTGAGGATACCAAAATTGAATTTTCGAAGAAAACTCATAAATTTGAAAAGTATTTTGAAAAACTTGAAAATTCAAACGTTGTTCTTGAGCAAAAAATAGATCAAAAAATTTTAGATTCTAATGCTGAAAAGGATAATTTTTTGAAACAAATTACTTTGCTAGAATCTAAATTGGCATCCGAAGACCTCTTAGAAAAGGAAAACGAGACCTTAAAACAGCGTTATAATGAGTTAAATAGTTCTATCGTAGAGATGAGGTCTAAAAGTCTAGAGTCAACGACCTTATTAACTACTGAAAATGCTGATTTAAAGGCTCAGGTTCAAAAAAAGGTTTTTGCTATAGCTGCTCTAAAAAATGAGCTAAGGAAAATTAAGGGCACTAGTATGGATATTAAGCTTGAAAAACCATCAATCTTGGGTAAACCGCCTAAAAATCAGTCCGTTCGACAACCGACTACATTTAGATCTGAGCGACCAAAATCCTCAAGACCGCGGTTTGCCTTCCAAGTTGATATGGTTCATCTTTCTAGACCAGTCACTCCACTCTCTAGGCGTAATGTGATCAAATCAGCCTATGCAAAACCTACAAACAAGACTGCTACTAGTGATTCTAGGTATAATTATAAGAATATGCAACAACATATGTCGAATAGCATGTCTAATAATCACTATGTAGATGCATATAAGAAAATGAAACATGCAAGAACTACAATCTCTAGATCTCATTCGGACCACAAACACGGTGTTTGTTCCGTATGCATGAAAAGTGTCTTCACGACAAACCATGTGGCTTGTGTAACTAAAGTCTTGAAGGAGCTGAACTCAAGTGCTAAAAGAGGTATTCCTAAAGGAAATAGGTTTTCTACCGCTAAGTCTTCCGCTGTGCATAAGAAAACCATGTCGCCTAGATCCAATCTTAGGTGGCAACCCACGGGTAGGATTATCAAATCAGTTAATCTTCAATGGGTTCCTACAGAAAGGATGTTTCCCTCTAGCACTACCAAGGTTGACTTTGAACCCTCGCATGGTTCTAAAATAGATATCGTTAACCCATATCAAAGCATACAAACTCCTAATGAGAATGCAGGTACAAGCGTCAATGTTCAGCAAAGCGGTCCAGTCGCTTTATACCATTCAACTCAGGACACTCTCAAATTTTGGTTGCTGAAGAAGCTGATATCTACGAATCAAGTGTCTCAGGGGATTTGCAGTTAAACTCATGTATTTGGCTCATCGTTAAATATCTGACGATGAACCGATCTTCAAATAAAGGAAAGTTTATCGCCGAGAAAGTAAATTTTCTCGGACACGAGATTACATTAAAACTATTCAAAGGTTTTAAGCTCGTGTACATGGTTCATTCTTAAATGACAGACGATGACTCGGACTTCAAATAAAGGAATGTTAATCTATGAAACGATAACTTACCCTCAAAACGAGAAATTAAATTTTCTAGGACACGAGCTTACATTAAAACTATTCAAAGGTTTTAAGCTCGTGTATATGGCTTACAGTCACATGACAGATTGTAACCCGCGCTTCAAAGAAAGGAAAGTTTATCGCCGATGATAAACTTATCCTCATTAACGAGAACATAAATCTTCTCGGACACGAGCTTACATTAAAACTATTCAATGGTTTTAAGCTCGTGTAAAATGGCGTATAATCACATTTCAGATTATGCCTAGGACTTCAAAGAGGAGGAAAGTTTTTCGCCGATGATAAACTTATCCTTACAACGAGAAATTAATTTTTCTCGGGCATGAGCTAATACTAAAAACATTCGAAGTTTTTAAGCTCATGCACAATGACTTACAGTTAAATATCAGACTATAACTCGGTCTTCAATTTTAGGAAAGTTTATCTTTATTGGTAACTTATCCTCGTAACGAGAAATTAATTTTTCTCTGTCATGAGCTTGTATTAAGACATTCCAAGTTTTAAGCTCAGAAAGGAAAGTGTATCTTTTAAATAAGAGAACTTTTCCTCATAACGAGAAATTCATCTTTCTCGGTCATGAGCTTTACGTTAAAACATTCAAAAGTTTTTCAAGTTCATGAAAATGACTTCTAAGTAAATATAAACTTAGGACTCGTTCTTCAATTAAAAGGAAAGTTTATCGCCGATGGTAACTTATCCTTAACAACAGGAAGTTTACAACTTCTCGGACTTGAGCTCGTTTAGTAAGATTCAAATAATTGGTTTTCAAAACGTTGAACACAAATTTTCAAGGTTTTTTCAAAATATTTTTCTAAATCTTTCAAAATTGTGTGTTCAAAATATTTTGATAAAAAGAGCATGTCTTCTGGAATCGATAATACTTACGAACATAGAAATGTCGTTCAATAATGACAAGGGATTGTAAATAAAGTTCGAGCAGAAGTTTAAATGATTTAAAACATGCTAAAAATGGCTTGTAGTTATTTCAGACTGCAACTCGCTTTTCATATTAAAGTCAAGTATTTCTTATGAAAGCCTTGGCTCAACAACGGAAATTAATTTTTTAGGGCATGGTTTACTTTATAACCATGTAAGGGATTGTGTTTACGTTATAACATAATCTAACACGGATATATGTACACATCAGTGCATTTATTTGGTAAAACAATAGAAATCTTGTTTTTATGAAGCTATCATCTCTACATCGTAGAAATCTACAATTGGTATCTATATAACCGACGATGCGACTACTCAACCGACGACTATAACTCTTTCAATAGAACACAAGTCAACAATTGAGGGGGAGCAATTGTCAAGCATTCAGAATCTTCGATGCCGAAAGTGCCAAGTTCAATAATTGGTGTCAAGATAACTAATACTAGGATTTTCCTCGAATGAAAATTCGTTATTCCGATCTTTTTGAATGATTACTAGTAGAAAGTGTGACTCAGTCGTTCTTGGTGGAAAATTAAAAGGGTTTGGTTATCTATTTTAATCTAAAAGTGAAAATGTCGTTGAGTAAATAAGTAAAAATGAAAGCTTGAAAATATTTAAAACTTAAAATAAAGACTTATAAAAATTAAAAAGTAAATGATGAAAACTTATAAAAATGTAAACTTTAAACTAAAACAAGACAAGTTAGAATAATGCTAAGTAAAAAGGCGGGAAAACTAAAGTTTGAATTAAAAACTAGAAATAACAAAACCTTATCCCGAATAATTCTTCTGATGACTATCCGGAGCACAAAAGTCTGAGGCTTATCCGGAATAATTACTTTGAAACCTTATCCGGAATCCACAACTTATCCTTATCCAGAATCTTTGTTTCTGCAGCTTATCCGGAATAGAAATAAAGGGGCTTATCCGGAATCGGTTGGAGGTCTTATCCGGAATTCTTGATGATGCTTATCCGGAATAATATTCGAACAGTTATCCGGAATAATTACTTAAAAGACTTATCAAGAAAAAGTGACTTCGAAGGCTTATCCGCAATGTGACTTTTAGGTGCTTATCCAGAAAAATTACTCCTACTGCTTATCCGGAAAAATGAACTTGTGATGCTTATCCGGAATACATAAAAGGGGACTTATCCGGAATCTGTCTTCATGGGCTTATCCGGAATCTAACTAGAAATGCTTATCCGGAATGTTTTACAACTTGGGCTTATCCGGAATTCAAGGTTAAAGTAGTTATCCGGAATATGGACCTCTTGGCTATTCAGAATAAATGACAGAAATTCACTATCCGGAATCAAGGGAAGGATGCTATATCCGGAATAAAGGGGTTTTAAGAAACTCGGATTACACAAAAACATAAACAAATAAGCAAATCTAAAATAAGCACTTACCAAAACTTAAACCAAAAAGATTTTTAAGAAAAACTAATAAGCCAAAATTTAAAAACTATTAAAACACTAAATAATATAAATATGAAAATCAACTTTTTATCAAAATATTAAACTTATCAAAATCAACTTATTTTTAAGAACTATTAAGCATTGAGATTAAGAAAATAAGCACTTTAATATAGAAACTTTTAAAATCACCAATTCAATAAGCTTAATCAAATAAGCTACACAATCAAATCATCAACAAAATTAAAACTTACTACATGATTATCAAGATTAAAAAGATTAAGAAAGGTACAATGAGAATTAAGGAAATAAGCTTGATTTGATTAAAGATTAATATCAAAAGATTACAAGATTAATGTAAAGATTTAATAAGCTTGAGAGAAAAACTAGAGAAAATGAAAACACACTTAATAAAAACTAAAAATTAACTACAAACTAACTAACACCCTCCTAATGACATAGTAGGAGGTTATTTATAGGAGGTGGGGAGGTTAAGTGTTTAAGATTTCTTCTTTCTTTCTTCTCGACTCGATTTAAATTGAACTTGTCTTAAAATTTTCTTCTATAATTAGACTTGAGTTCTTCGACTTCATTAAACTTCCGTCTTTAGACTTTTTCTTCGATAAATCTTCATAATAGGCCTTGGACTTCCGTTCTTTTTGCACTCTCGATCTTTTGACTTCGTCTTTTGTCTTTTTCTTTGATAAAAGCCCGTGATAGCCCATGTTTTCTTCCTTTTGCATATTTCTATCCTGAAACACAATAAAAACACAAACCACGCATAATTCCGACTTTTACGACATAAAATACACGTTTTGGTCTTGTTATTATTGGAAATAAGTGGAAAAAGGATAAGTGTTTTTACACCTATTAAATCCCCTACACTTGATCATTGCAATGCCCTCATGCAATGCATTAATTCAAAGCACGATTTATATTTTTCATCATAGATAACCCACCTTGGCCTTTATTAAATGCTAAACACTAAGGAAACTAAAAGAACAAAACAAGTAAGAAATCAAAGACTTATATTGGGTTTTTGGTTGTCATGAATGTTTATCATCCTCAAGTTTCACGTTCCCCATACCAAGCTTAAAAACGAGATCATTGTTATTATAAGTTAGCAAACTAACACGAACTCTTGTGGCCTAATAATTCACTTAGACTCCCTTATTCCTAGGTGTATCTCTTATATTTTAATTTTGTCTTGAATGATCACGAGGATACATTGTTTGACTTATTTCGATAGTTTATTAAGGCTGAAAATAAAGTAGGATGATTTAATCATTAGTTAGCTAAAGGATAAAATCTTTTAAAACTGCTTCTCGGGACCTCATAAAGTTCATATCTTGGCATAACTCGCTTCACGATTTGAGACCTTTCTCGGACCGATATTTAGCAGTGACTTCATACTTCAAATCTTAAGAGACGTTCTCGAAATTATGGTCTTCTCTTCATAATAGTAATTTCTTCACTTGAAGTTTTTGAGAGATTCTTCATACTTGGACCACGACTTCTTCATTTTTCTCCAATCTTTATTTTGGATTTTGATATACAACGATCCGCCTCCTTTTAGGACTTGGATCTATTTATCCTCATACCTTGTTAGGGCCTTTTTGGATAGACTTCTCCATGATCTTTAGGGGAGTATTTGCTTTTCGTCGTGTGTCTCGATCCTTCATATTGATTTTTGATAAATGATTCTTCACATCACTTTTGGATCTTTAGCAACAAAATGTAGCCCTCATGTCTTGTTAGGACCTTTTCGGACTCGCCAATCTTCGCATCCTGCTTCAATAAGTTATGCCTTGGCTATGAACTCTAATTAATACCGAGCAACTTTTAAACGATCTTGTGCTAGAAGCTAAGTAACTTTTCAAATCGTACAACCATATTTATTGCAGATAAATTTATTAGCAAGTGATGGGAGAAAAAGCTTATAATCAACTCACATAAATTCACGAAATAATACCAAACTTATAATTGACTCTATCATCTCTCGTTCTCCACAATTTAAAATCTCAAGGAATGAGACTCGTGGTTGCTAAGCCAATTAAATCAAAGTTTTGGGTTTTCGAGTCATCTATAGGATTTTGCAAACTCTTAGACTTTTTCAAGTTTAGAATTCGCTTTTTAAAGTTCCATTGATAAACGACTCTCTTGGATCAATTATAGGAACTTGTGAAAAGTTCTTGTTCTTAACCCGTGAGAGTTAAGACTTTCGGCGTTTTAAAGTTCCCTATATAAAAGCCTAGCAAAACTTGACTTAAACACATTAAGGATACTAGCTAGGGTAAACTTTGTTAAGTAAACTCGGGTTGAGTCAAAATATTCACGACTTTGAAAAATTTAAAACCACTTTATTGAAAATTTATTCTAGTAAAGAAAGTAAATAACGATAGCAAAGGAAAATTACAAAGCCAAAATAGATTAAAAATTTTGAAAAATGTCGAAAAATCATATTTTCTGGTTAGAATGAGGACAAATTCATGGAAAACCCCACTTACTTCAATAGAAGTCCCCCCTACACTTGATATAAACATTGTCCTCAATGTTTAAGCATGTGGGAGTAAACTCCCCTACACTTAGGACATTGTGCACTTTGTTGAAATCTTGCTAAGGAAAGGACAACTATAGTGATTTGAATGTGAACATATAAGATATGAAATATTGAATCACGACAGTTTAGGATAGAACCGGGAAGACGGGTACACGGGATCATGGTTCGTCAAAAGTCATCGAGAATGGATCTTTGAAGCTTTAATCCCTGCACATTAGAAGAAGCAAGACAACAAACAGATACGGGGCTCCCCCTACACTTATTATGAAAACGGTAAAGGATAGATCAACGGGTTGCCTCCCGAGAAGCGCTTGTTTTTGTTAGCCGGGTCACGAGCCTGACTCGACCCAGAACTAATTCAAGGGAACGTGGTGAGGGATGGGATCATCTCATGAGAGATGTCCTCACCAAAGTACAACTTCACGTGCTGGCCATTCACCTTAAAATTGGGCCCATTTGGCTGAGAAAGCTCAATGGTACCATATGGGAAGACTTTGGTGACGGTGAATGGACCAGACCAGTGGCTCTTCAGTTTTCCCGAGAAATCTTCAACCGAGAGTTAAAGAGTAAAACTTGATCACCAACATGGAACTCTCGGTTCTTAATCCTTGCATCATGGATGATCTAGGTCTTCTCCTTGTAGATCAATGAGTTCTCATAAGCTTCATTCCTTAGTTCATTTAGCTCATTGAGTTGAATCTTCCGAAGATCGCCTGCTGTGACGACCCTGGTTTTGAGGTTCGTCACTTAGTTTTATTTTGTGATAGTTACGTGTCTTTACGTGTTTATGTGCTTATTGGTGTGTATAGATTGTGGTTTGGATATCGTTTTCGGTACGAGGTACCTTGTGAGTGAAACGATGTGTGATGATTTCATGTTCATGAGTTCACATGGTAGTGACTATGAAGTGAGATGGTGTTATTTAGTGGTTTTACGTATACGTATATGTATTATAGAAAATCGTATTTTTACGATTTACGGTTTAGCATTTGGAGGTCTCGGATGAGGTAATTATTCATATGGATATTTTTCGGGATGGTTTTAAGTCATTTAGGACTTAGTTATAAAGTTTATTTCAAAATTTGAGAGTTTTTATAAAAGTGTATATTTTACGTCTTTTACGGTAAAACGCATAAATTTGACTAGTTTTACGGTTTTGTGGTTTTGGAAGCTTTAGGAGCTGAAATAAATTAAGGAAAATTAAAGTAATATTAATAACATAATATTAAATAAAATAAAAACGAATTTAGGGGTGTTTGGGTCGGTTTAGACGCACCAAAGAAGAAAGAAAGAAGGGAAAAGCCCAAAACAGGCCCAATGGACTTGTAATGGGATTAGGGGGCCTTTAGGACTTAACCAAACCCAACTCATAACCATAATAATCAGGTTTTTAACCTCCATAACATCTCCTAGCCGAAATTCATCAATGGTGGCCAATTAGGGTTCTTCAAAAATTAGGTTTTCTTCATCTTCTATTAATTCAAAGGTAAAACCTTCTTAACCCTTTTCAATTTAATTATTTTAATGATGTCTTAATCATCTTATGACGGATTTAGGTTAGGGTTTAATTAAAAACAGTATATTAATCATATTATAATGATTAAATAAATTAGGGCTTGTAATTAGAGGGATTAGGTTAATTAATGAGGTTGATTTTGTTAAACCCGTTTTTAAAAACTGGGCAGAATTTTGAGTCAATTGTTTTGATCATATCGGGAGTTCTAGGAATATTCAAGATGCGATCCAAGTATCTCTGAAAAGGTAATTGAAGTGGTTTTCCGATGCAAGAAACGAGAACTAAAATGGAGGTCGGGAAGTGGGTCAAAAACAGGTTACAACAGTCGGAGGTCAAAAGAGTTTTGTAATCAGCCTGTTTTCTTTTTAAGTTTTGGGTTGTTTAGGGTACTTAGGGTTGCATTGGGATCTTCTCACGAACATGAGAGATGGTTTATATATTGTAGTGAGTATCTGCACTTGGGCTAAGATTGTGGTTTAGGGTAAGACCCTCTAATGGTAATGAACTTTTCATACGTTTAAAATCAGTGAATTCTGGATAGGTAGCAATATATACACATATATCGGGGCCTTAATAGTAGATTTAAGGTTAGGGCAAGTGGGAGGTTTTAACTCACATGTATAAAAGTGTGAATATTCCTTTTACAGAAACCATGGGTATATTTAAGTAGACGTTTGACTTAAAGTTTTGAGACCTAAAACTGGGACTGTTTGTGTAAAATTATGAACGAGATAGCTATTAAACTTAACCAAGTTAGGGACTTGTTAAGGAAGGGTAATGGGGTGATTAGAACTTAACAATGAGGTAATTATATGGGAATAGGCTAGATGTCCATCATAGGTTGATGATCCATCTTGGTGGTTGGTTCGGGTATTGATTGTGTGTTTCTGGTTTGTTAGCTCGTTGCTAAGTGCGAGGACTTGTGAAGAAGCAATCAGGTGAGTTTCATAGTCCTATGTTTACTATTGATTTTGACTTCCAGATGGGATGGAAGAGACACTGTGTTGAGTTATTTATAAATTGTTTCTATGAATGTTTTTATGGTTGTGATGGACTTGTGTGTACACTATGTGATTAACTGCTATGTGATTCTTGATTGTGTATGATATGGATCAGGGGACACGTGCCGTCTCAGTTCTTGTGGTTTGACAAGGTAGTGGCCTTGTGGTTTGACAAGGTAGTGGCCTTGTGGTTTGACAAGGTAGTGGCCTTGTGGTTTGACAAGGTAGTGGCCTTGGGATAGGTACATAGTGTGATCATCTATGATACCATGTTGTTTGGCAAGGTAGGAGCCTTGGATTTTGGTTTGGTATGATTAAAATTGAATGTTAGTTGTTAATGCATATTTGTAACACATTGTCCATATGTTCTTTTGTTGATGGTGGTTATTCACAGCTTATAACTGTTTTGGCGTTGGAGTCTAAACCTATGACTCTCACCAATATTATGCTGACGTGTTTTAGTGTCTCTTTCAGGTGTGAATGTGGTTAAGCGTGAGGATAGAAGTGGCTAGACTTGGATGCCTTAGGATTGCATATAGAAGGAGATCCCCGTTCCTTCTTAGTTTACCTTTATGTTTTTTTGAATTAGTGATACTGTTTGCACCTATATGTTTGTTTTGTTTGTGTTACTTGTTTGTCTTGGGTAAGAGGTAGGATTGTTACCTACTTACCTAGACTCCTGCATTGTTGAGATATTGTCATGACATTTGTGTTACCATTTTATGACATTTCTTATATCATTTAGTTATCTCTATAGACATGCTATTGTTATGATGATATCCATACGTCGCGCCCCATATTCCGCCATGGTGGGGTGTGACAGAATGGTATTAGAGCCCAATGGTTATAGAGAATTAGGTTGCCTAGTCGCGTAGCCTAGTCTATAGCTTAAGGGTCCCTGCATATAGGCGTCATAGGAGTATGTGTGCATTTTATAATAATTGATGTGTTTGGATGTTATTTATTGCGATGTTTTGACTAGTATGAATTGAACCGTAGTATGTTCATACTTAGTCACATGTTATTTTCTTTTCGGGTTTGTGACTAGTGCGGGTTGAACCATAATCGTCCACGCTAGTAACTGTTGTATTTTGCTTAAATTGTACGTTATAGTACATAATTTAGTACAAGGTAGTTTCTATCTTATATCGAGTTATCTTACATACCTGAGGTATGTTATTTTTCTTTTGATGTTTAAGTCATGTTCCCTAAGAATCGTGTGGTGGTTCGAGTTACTAGGAGTAGGTGGATAGGAAGGGTTTTAAGCTGTTTCCACTCTTACGGGCGACATGACTTATAACTGATTATGTTTTTGTTTTGGATTTAGTCTAGGCTGTTTTAGCTAGACTATGGATTTCTGTATTCCAAGAGTTTATTATGTTATTTTTATAGATGGAGTTTTGGACCTTATTGGTTATGTGGTTATGAGCTTATGTGAGTAGATAGATTTATGTGTTATATGTTGTATTGAGTCTTATAAGTGTCATCATAGGAGGGAGTGCATTGGGTCTAGGGTAATTGTAAAAGTATGGTGGCCAACATAGTTATACAAGTACCACAACTTCAATAGGTTCTCAAGTATGATTGCATGAAAGAGGGTTAATACATTCTTGTATATGATGAGATGTAGAATTTGGGTATACGTATATATATGGGTTTATGTAACGGCTGCCTACGATATGGCTATATTATTAGTGTGTTATATGTTTTGAGTTATAGTCGTGTTGTGTGATGATGAGGTCACACGATAGGGGTTGGTTTTGGTATTGGGTTTTGTGCCTTGTTGTGGCATGGTGAGATGGTGAGAAGGTGATTACTCGTATGGAAAAAACGAGCGTATAAAGTGATCAATTGACTTGACATGTATGATAACGTGTATGTTTGGGAGATTCGGTAGGTATACATACGCGGATGTATATATACTAATAGATGTTATGTTATGATTTACGGTCGTTCAGTAGTTATTATAACTTGAACGTACCTAGTACTCTCTTGTGTTTAAACAATTTATTAGTGCTCGAGTTTGGTGGAGTCTCAACGACGTTTTGAATTTTTTTTTTAAGTGTGTCTTGTAGCGTATTCTTTGAGTTTCGTATTTCACGTGTACGTTTTAAAATGGTGTTCTTGGTTTTAAGTCTATTGAAATAACTTGGGATTTCTTTTGAGATAATGAAATCTTTTGTGTTGGGTCTTGCATTTCTTTTTGGTCGGTATATATTGAGAAAAAGGGGGACTTGGAAATCTATTATAGGGTTAGATAGTTGGTTGTATTCGGTAAAATAAGGGTAAGGTGTTGGAGTCGTGTTTGAAACAAGATGTAACGTAAGATTTCTTTTAATCAACACTTATTTATTTCAAATTTTAAAAGACTTTCTTTGAAATAAAGCGAAGTAAAAATTTCTTTCTACCTACATAGTTTATATAATTGAGTTTGACCGATTTATGTCATTTTTAATTATTTATACAAGGTTAAATTAAGTTTATGAAGATTTCACATACAATCATATATGTCATTTAAAAGGATTGCATTAATCACTAAGTTTATTCTTTAGTTTTTAAAACAACTAGTATAAAATTGTTTTGGTCATAACTTGTTTGTTTTTAGAGCTTTTTGAGTGATTCAAAAGCTAAAAATTATGTACTCGGAACGTACTTTTCAAATATTCAGAATGTATAGTCATGGGAGGTCAGTATCTTGGCCGGAATTATTGTACAAGTGTCGGGTTAAAGGTTGAGTTTGAATAGTAGTTTATTTTTATGATTTGGAATGCACGGGATACCTAGTTTTTGAGTTGAGTTTTGAGTTCGTCAAGAGGGTTGTTTGTAGATTGTTTGAGCCACATAGATGTAGTAGGTAATAATAAATAGATAAAAAAAAGATATATATTCTTTTGGAAAGGTCGGTCTTTTGCACGGTTTAAATAATATGTCGCGGGGCGTAATATATTTTGGTTGCTATTGGGTGTTTCTTTGATTATTTTTCGTTGTCATAGGTCCCTTTGCAAGGAAATTGGAAATTTTAAGTAGTTTGGGGTACGGACTAAAGGGAGTTTCACCCATAGTAACGGGTGGTATGTTTTGGTAAAATGGAAGAGCTGATGTAGAGTTTTGTAGGTCCATTTATGATCTTTGGAAAGATCGAACCAGTAGCTTACGAGCGTAGAATTACCTGGGGGAAACGAGTGGTATACATGTTATATTTCATGTATTAAGATTGGTAATGGTTGTTTGAGAATGAATTTTGCATGTACGGTTATTCGGGACTTGTGTTAATAAGAGTCTTTGTTTTATCAAAGATCATTTGTGAGATTTATTGACTGTGAGGTCAAGAGTTTGGCAATGAGTTTAATTATTTTTGGTTTGTATATGTGGTATTTTGAAACTTGAACTAAAATTCACGTGGAAATGAGGGGAGTTCGTTTAGAACAAGTATCCTCATGTGATTTGTTGTTTGTGTGTTTGATCCTAAGGAGTAAATCTCGGGACGAGATTTCTATTAGGAGGGAGTGATGTGACAACCCTGGTTTTGAGGTTCGTCACTTAGTTTTATTTTGTGCTAGTTACGTGTCTTTACGTGTTTATGTGCTTATTGGTGTGTATAGATTGTGGTTTGGATATCGTTTTCGGTACGGGGTACCTTGTGAGTGAAACGATGTGTGATGATTTCATGTTCATGAGTTCACATGGTAGTGACTATGAAGTGAGATGGTGTTATTTAGTGGTTTTACGTATACGTATATGTATTATAGAAAATCCTATTTTTACGATTTACGGTTTAGCATTTGGAGGTCTCGGATGAGGTAATTAGTCATATGGATATTTTTCGGGATGGTTTTAAGTCATTTAGGACTTAGTTATAAAGTTTATTTCAAAATTTGAGAGTTTTTATAAAAGTGTATATTTTACGTCTTTTACGGTAAAACGCGTAAATTTGACTTAGTTTTACGGTTTTGTGGTTTTGGAAGCTTTAGGAGCTGAAATAAATTAAGGAAAATTAAAGTAATATTAATAACATAATATTAAATAAAAAAATGAATTTAGGGGTGTTTGGGTCGGTTTAGACGCACCAAAGAAGAAAGAAAGAAGGGAAAAGCCCAAAACAGGCCCAATGGACTTGTAATGGGATTAGGGGGCCTTTAGGACTTAACCAAACCCAACTCATAACCATAATAATAAGGTTTTTAACCTCCATAACATCTCCTAGCCGAAATTCATCAATGGTGGCCAATTAGGGTTCTTCAAAAATTAGGTTTTCTTCATCTTCTATTAATTCAAAGGTAAAACCTTCTTAACCCTTTTCAATTTAATTATTTTAATGATGTCTTAATCATCTTATGAAGGATTTAGGTTAGGGTTTAATTAAAAACAGTATATTAATTATATTATAATGATTAAATAAATTAGGGCTTGTAATTAGAGGGATTAGGGTTAATTAATGAGGTTGATTTTGTTAAACCCGTTTTTAAAAACTGGGCAGAATTTTGAGTCAATTGTTTTGATCATATCGGGAGTTCTAGGAACATTCAAGATGCGATCCAAGTATCCCTGAAAAGGTAATTGAAGTGAATTTCCAATGCAAGAAACTAGAACTAAAATGGAGGTCGGGAAGTGGGTCAAAAACAGGTTACAACAGTCGGAGGTCAAAACAGTTTTGTAATCAGCCTGTTTTCTTTTTAAGTTTTGGGTTGTTTAGGGTACTTAGGGTTACATTGGGATCTTCTCACGAACATGAGAGATGGTTTATATATTGTAGTGAGTATCTGCACTTGGGCTAATATTTTGGTTTAGGGTAAGACCCTCTAATGGTAATGAACTTTTCATACGTTTAAAATCAGTGAATTCTGGATAGGTAGCAATATATACACATATATCGGAGTAGATTTAAGGTTATGGCAAGTGGGAGGTTTTAACTCACATGTATAAAAGTGTGAATATTCCTTTTACAGAAACCATGGGTATATTTAAGTGGACGTTTGACTTAAAGTTTTGAGACCTAAAACTGGGACTGTTTTGTGTAAAATTATGAACGGGATAGCTATTAAACTTAACCAAGTTAGGGACTTGTTAAGGAAGGGTAATGGGGTGATTAGAACTTAACAATGAGGTAATTATATGGGAATAGGCTAGATGTCCATCATAGGTTGATGATCCATCTTGGTGGTTGGTTCGGGTATTGATTGTGTGTTTCTGGTTTGTTAGCTCGTTGCTAAGTGCGAGGACTTGTGAAGAAGCAATCAGGTGAGTTTCATAGTCCCATGTTTACTATTGATTTTGACTTCCAGATGGGATGGAAGAGACACTGTGTTGAGTTATGTATAAATTGTTGCTGTGAATGTTTTTATGGTTGTGATGGACTTGTGTGTACATTATGTGATTAACTGCTATATGATTCTTGATTGTGTATGATTTGGATCGGGGGAAACGTGCCGTCTCAGTTCTTGTGGTTTGACAAGGTAGTGGCCTTGTGGTTTGACAAGGTAGTGGCCTTGTGGTTTGACAAGGTAGTGGCTTTGGGATAGGTACATAGTGTGATCATCTATGATACCATGTTGTTTGGCAAGGTAGGAGCCTTGGATTTTGGTTTGGTATGATTAATATTGAATGTTAGTTGTTAATGCATATTTGTAACACATTGTCCATATGTTCTTTTGTTGATGGTGGTTATTCACAGCTTATAACTGTTTTGGCATTGGAGTCTAAACCTATGACCCTCACCAACATTATGTTGACGTGTTTTATTGTCTCTTTCAGGTGTGAATGTGGTTAAGCGTGAGGATAGAAGTGGCTAGACTTGGATGCCTTAGGATTGCATATAGAAGGAGATCCCCGTTCCTTCTTAGTTTACCTTTATGTTTTTTTGAATTAGTGATACTGTTGGCACCTATATGTTTGTTTTGTTTGTGTTACTTGTTTGTCTAGGGTAAGAGGTAGGACTGTTACCTACTTACCTAGACTCATGCATTGTTGAGATATTGTCATGACATTTGTGTCACCATTTTATGACATTTCTTATATCATTTTGTTATCTCTATAGACACGCTATTGTTGTGATGATATCCATACGTCGCCCCCCATATTCCGCCATGGTGGGGTGTGACACCTGCTTTGTTGATGTCGAAGTTAGCCCACTTCAAGGCCCAATATGCCTTATGTTCCAGCTCGATAGGGAGGTGGCATGCCTTCCCGTACACAAGACGATAAGGTGTACAACCAATTGGGGTCTTATAAGCGGTACGGAAAGCCCATAAAGCATCGTCTAACTTATCGGCCCACGAGGCACGATGCTCTTCCATAGTACGCTCAAGAATTCGCTTCAATCCACAGTTAGATATCTCGGCTTTACCATTTGTTTGAGGATGATAAGCGGTGGAAAGACGGTGATTGACACTGTACTTAGCCATGACTCGAGCAAATTGATCATTGCAAAAATGAGTCCCGCGGTCACTGATTATAGCACGAGGAACACCGAATCGAGCAAAAAGCTGGTTTAAAAAGTTCACAACCACCCTCGCATCGTTCGTAGGGAGAGCCTTAGCTTCAACCCATTTAGAAACGTAGTCAACGGCTACGAGGATGTACTTGTTTCCTTTAGATGATAGAAATGGCCCCATAAAGTCGATGCCCCATACATCAAAGATTTCAAATTCTTGTATGAAATTTTGAGGCATCTCGTCTTTATGTGTGATCTTGCCTTGTTTTTGGCAAGCATCACAATTTTTAACCATCTCGTGAGCGTCACGATAAATGGTGGGCCAATAGAATCCCGAGTCGAATACTTTCTTCGCGGTATAATTAGGACCAAAGTGACCACCGGTGGGTCCTTTATGGCAAGCTTCGAGAATGTCTAAAGCTGCGGGTCCATCAACACACTGACGAATAATCATATCAGCACATTGTTTGAAGAGATAAGGGTCATCCCAAAAGTAAGTCTTAACATCTTTAAAGAACTTCTTCTTTTGTTGGGATGTTAACCCTTCGATGAGAATACCACCCGCTAAGTAGTTTACAATGTCCACAAACCATGGAGTGTCATCAAGATTGGAATTGATAGAAATTAAGTCCTCAAGGGGAAAAGAGTCATTGATCTCTTGATTCGGATGATCCCCTTGGTAAGGATCCTCAAGTCTACTTAGATGATCCGCGGCTAGGTTTTCCGCTCCCTTATTGTCACGAATTTCAATTTTAAATTCTTGAAGGAGTAAAACCCAACGAAGAAGTCTTGGCTTTGAATCTTGCTTAGTCAACAAGTACTTCAACGCGGAATGATCGGTGTACACGATTGTGGTGGAAAGAACAAGATAGGGGCGAAATTTCTCAAAAGCATACACTACAGCTAAAAGCTCTTTTTCGGTCGTGGTATAATGCAATTGAGCCCCCGTCATTGTCTTGCTAGCATAATGGATTGGTTGGAAGTGTTTGTTCACTCTTTGGCCCAAAACCGCTCCAATAGCAAAGTCGATAGCATCACACATCAATTCAAAAGGGAGCTCCCAAATGGGGGTAACCAAGACCGGTGCCTTAGTTAGCTTGTCTTTAAGAAGATTGAACGATTCAAGACACTCTTTAGAAAAGATAAAAGGAGTATCTTTTTCCAAGAGGTGGGTCATCGGGCGAGCGATTTTAGAAAAATCTTGAATGAATCGACGATAGAAGCCCGCATGACCAAGGAAACTTCTCACACCCTTCACGGTCGAAGGTGGAGGTAATTTGGCTATGACATCCACTTTAGCACGGTCCACTTCAAGAACGGCTTTTGAGATTTTATGTCCAAGCAGAATGCCTTCTTTTACCATGAAATGGCATTTTTCCCAATTTAGAACAAGGCGAGTGTCTTCACACCGCTTAAGCATGCATTCCAAATTGGCAAGGCAAGAAGAGAAAGAATCACCATAGACCGAGAAATCATCCATGAAGACTTCCATAGTTTCTTCAACCATGTCATGGAAGATAGCCATCATACACCTTTGGAAAGTCCCGGGAGCATTGCATAAGCCGAAAGGCATTCTTTTGTAAGCAAATGTTCCATAAGGACAAGTGAATGTGGTTTTCTCTTGGTCTTTGGGATCGATGGGAATTTGGAAATACCCGGAGAAACCGTCTAAGAAGCAGTAATAGTCATTACCCGCTAGACGTTCAAGCATTTGGTCCATAAAAGGAAGGGGAAAATGATCCTTTCTCGTAGCATCATTGAGTTTGTGATAGTCTATACAAACTCTCCACCCTGTAGCGAGACGAGTAGGAATCAACTCGTTGTTTTCATTGGCACAACGGTGATTCCGCCTTTCTTAGGCACACAATGGACCGGACTAACCCATGGTGAATTCGAGATAGGGTAGTTCATTCCCGCATCAAGAAGTTTGATAACCTCTTTTTTGATAACGTCATGGATCTTGGGATTCACTCTTCTTTGGCTTTGAATAGTGGGTTTAAAGTCGTCCTCCATGAGAATTTTATGTGTGCAAAAGTGAGGATCAATTCCACGAATATCAAAGATTTTCCAAGCAATCGCTTTCTTGTGATTCTTTAGCACGACGATAAGTCGAGATTTTTCTTCCTCTTTCTAGTCCTTTGCGATGATGACGGGTGACTTCTTGTTGTCTTCAAGGAAAACGTACTCGAGATGAGACGATAGGTCCTTAAGATCTAAATCTGGAAGATTTTCGATGGAAGGCGTAGTCAAATTCGGTTCATCGATAGAGATATCCTTAGGAGATGGTGGAGAAACATGGTCCTCATTGAGAAGTTTCTCAATGGTACGAATGTCTTCATCCCAATTGGTGGGAGAATCCTCATATTTTAAGTCCACATCCCCCAAAGTTGCTTCAAATTCTTTAAAAATGAAATCACTTTCTCCAAATGGAGTTAGTGATGGAGCAATAGAGGCAACGGTCTCAACAATGGGAAGAGAAGAAGAACCACTTTCACAAGCGTCTTTGAAATGTTCTTCACAAGCCTCATCAAGAACGTCAATGAAATTAACACTCTCGTTCTCAGAAGGTTGCTTAGAAAGTTTTCCCATCTTGAAGACGATTTTATCGTCACCAACTCTCATTATTAATTCGCTCGCGGCTACATCAATGAGAGTGCGACCGGTCCTCAAGAATGGACGTCCAACGATTAATGGAACACGGGGATCCATCTCGTAGTCAATGACAACAAAATCCGTCAGAAAGGTGAATTTGTCGACGCCGACGAAGACATCTTCGGCTATCCCCACCGGATAAGCAACCGTACGGTTGGCTAATTCCAAAGTCATTCGTGTGGGGACTAGCTCGGGTAGAGACAATTGTTTCCAAACGCTTAGAGGCATCAAGTTGATACTAGCACCTAGATCGGCTAGGGCCATACAATTCTCTACCCTGGGGAAGTTGCAAGGAATGAGAAAACGACCCGGATCACCAAGTTTGGTGGGTAATTTTGTGACAATCCGTCAATTTATGGTCGATATTTTATTCTCCAGTATTATTTAAAACATTATTTAATGTTATATTATAAACTCACTCATTTTGAGAAGAAATTTGGGTTTACGTCTTGAAGTAGCATCGACTACGTCTAAACCGGAGGATTCTACGTTACGTGCTTACGTGTACATACACTGTTTTTGGTGACAGTCCGACATTTCAGGAAATAAATTTATCCGTGAATATTATTTTGGAATTTTAATTTGTGTTGGTTCATAAACTCACAAATTTACGAGAAGAAGTTAGAGCTTACGCGAATAATTTAGCGTCTTTTACGATTAAACCGGAAACCCTAGGTTTACGTATTTACGCTTTTGAACTCCGTTTTTGATGAGATAATTTTTATTAGAATCGTTTTGTGCCGAAGATTCATAATTTATAAAAACATTTTTCGTAAAACGACCCGAGGGCACATAAATCGAGGAAACTAGAATCAAGGAGTACCCGTAAATTAGTGGGGATGAAACAAGTATACACTTGTCTCACCCCCACTACGGGTGGTAAATACAAGCTATAACACCACATTTGCTGTCAAGTTTACATAAGCTAAGAGGACACTTGTCCTCCTAGCCTTCCAATCCATCAAAACCACTTACTAGAAACCATTTTCTCATTTCTAACATGCAAACTAGCAAAATCTTCACAACTCTCTCTTCTCTCCCTATGTTGAACGTCCCATATCCACCAACAAACACCCCATTGATCAAAATTTTAACCACAAATCTTATGTATAACTTACATAAGATGATAACCCATTGAAGACATGGTGATTTGAGGTAATCTTAACAACTAGCAAGGAGTTTCCATGGAGATCAAGGGCTGATTTTTGGAGAAGTCTAAAAATATTTGGTGATCCTAGAAGTGGTGTTGATATCTCATAAGATTGGTTACCCAAAACCAAGTCTTGTTCATCATCAACCCCATCTTTTCATCACTTTGGTGGTATAGAGATTGTTCTTCCTATCCTTTTGTTATTTTGAATATGTAATCTTGTATTTTCTTTATTTATGTATATGTATATGATGACGAATGATGATAAAAATATTGTGTGGGGATCATGTGTTGATAAACTTGGATAAAAAGATTGAAAACTACATGTAAAAGTGGTAAAATCATGGCTAAATATGTAGGCTGTATAAAACAGTAAAGAGCTAGATGATAACTTGTTAAAATGACTTGTTAAAATTAATTTACAGTAAGGTATGTGTCTTTTACATATGTGAGAGTTGGCCACTCAATGGAATCATTATAATGAGTGAGATATGATCAAAACAAAATTGAAGTACCAATCTGAATAGTCTGTTTTGTATGGACTGTTAGGGACACTTAGAGTTATATTTAGCAGTAGCTAAAACTAAGTTAATTGTATCACATAATATGAAGTTTATGTCACCCAAAAATGAGTTTCTATCTCCTTGTAGAACTCAAGATATGGTAAAAATGGTGAAAATAAAAATAAAAATCGGATTTGTGAAATAAAAGTATATAGTATAATATTAGCACTCAAGTAAATATAATATAAAATGTAAACTTAAAACCCACTAACTTATATATTACATATATATAAGTATGTACATTAATAAATAAATGAGACATTTTATAAAAATGGCGATTTGATAAGTTTTATAAGTTATAAAACTATAAACATGAGTTTTACGTCTTTTTGGCTAAAACCGATAAATTAACGTTTTCGTCAATTAAAACTTAGACGGTCGGACCCGTCTAATGTAAACTTTTTATAACTCATATACTGAGGTATAAGTACATATTACAAGTAATAACCGATAAAACCCGAGCTTTAGAACATATGGACATTAACGGGCCAAATTAGCCTTATAGGACTAGTAATCCAACTAATTTGGCTAAACACAAATGAACTTGCTTATTGGGCTTAACCCACTTGGGCCCAACATGTAAGCATTGGACTGATGTTAAAAGTGTAAGATGCACTAATATAAGGCAATGGGCTTATAATGGGCTTATTGTGCCTTGACAAGTAAAGAAGTTAAACTAGTGAAACTAGTATGAAAATTTACCAACACATGACACTATAATGAGTAAATAAAGATGTACAATCCCACTTGATCATCATCACATTTATAAAATCATCATATATATACATAGTTATTGTTTTTATAAATTCATTGGACAAGAGTCTAAGACGAGTATTATTTGTCTAGGTTTCCGTGATTGAAGCACGTACCGTACATCCAAATCGCTGATAACCGCCTTTCCCAATCAACGTGAGTTCATAGCCTCGCACTCTTTTAAATGTTTTTATGAAATATTTTATAAAACCACGAGGGAGATAACATGTTAGTTTTAATAAAAATAGGACACTAGTCGTCCCGATTGTTTGCTTATTGATTTGGACCCGAATGATGATATGACCCGATGAATGATTATATGACCCAATAAATGAAATGAAATGGATTATTAAAGTTAGGTTATGTCACTAAAAGTCCCATTAGCATGAATTGTGAACTACCGGGATTTGGTAGACGCTTATGCATATAATAGTATTATTTGGGGACAATCACCCCAGTTCGCGCCTTGACGGTTGATCCCCGTCGTGCCACATTGATTGGAAAGCGAATTTATGTATGAGAAGATTTCTATAAGCGTGATTATTGTGATGACACGCTGTTTTAGATGGGCAACTGAGTTTTGGGTTAGCTACCCGTTGTTTGTTATAGTAAGGTAGCAATGTCATGCGGTTTATAATAATTCAAATAACAAAAATACTGCTATACGCATTGAATTACAATATATTGCCTGACTAGCAATACGGGGTCTTATTATTGATATTATGTTCGTGTTTTGGTTTTACATAACCATATTCATATAACGGTTTTTATTTAACTATATACAACGTTATAAAACGTATTATATGATGTTTTTTACGACATTGGTTCATATAATGGGTTTGAAGGCAAAACCTATAGTATAATTTACAACAAAGATTTGTATTAAATGTTTTTGGCTTATTTTATGGCCTACGACAAAGAATTGTACAAAATGATTTTCGGTGATAATTTTATACCGATGGTATATTAATGAATTTCATTAAACTATATGAATTCACTCGGTGTTTTCGCTGACCTTTTCTTTTAACATGTCTTATTTCAGGCACTTGAAGGTAATTCTCGGGAAGACGACAAGAATTCATGGCCTGCACTTAAATAACAAATTTCCATTCAAATGTTTTGTAATATTGTATGAAATGCTATGACTTGGGACCTATGTAAATTTGATGTTTATGAATGGAAAATGCTTATTTATTAAAGGACGCGATTTTTAAGGGTTGTCTATGATTTGAGTAATGTGATATCCCGTAACACCAACGACTCTTCCGCTGAACTAAAGTATGAATATTTGGGGGTGTTACAGTTTGGTACCAGAGCTCTCGTTATAGAGAACGAAAGATTTTTAAACCAAGGTTTTGAATAAAACATTTCAAAATCTTTTAACTATAAACATTTTCTCAAAATGTCTAAAAATCTTTTAACTATAACGGTGCCGAAGAATTCCCGAGTTACCGACAAGGCCAGACTGAGAAGTGTTATTTTAATATATATATATATATATATATATATATATAACTTGGATTACATATATATATATATATATATATATGATGTAATTTGATTACATGATTGTTTGATGATTATTTTAATATTTATACGAGGTATTTATTTGACGTAGATTGTCACAAGAAACCCTAACTCCCCTAGTAAATCAATCGAAGCTATTTTTGTAGGAATTCTAGCTATTCCAGATCTAAACCAAGTTGTGGATATTTATGATCTCAACAAAATGGTTGGTATTTGTAGAAATGTTTATATTAGTTGATTGTGATATTGAAGAAGAATTGGCGAGATTAAATCTGATATCGATGTCATGACGATCTTTCCTTATAGTGTGGAGTTCAAAAAAACCTTACCACCTAGGAAGGTGTCATCTAATTCGTTGTCGCCTAATTCTTAAATTGAAATCGAAAGGGTGAATGTTGCACTTTAGGCTGTCATTGGAACCATTACCCAAAAGCCTCATTCCACTAGTACCTTTGCGAGAAGTCTAATTGAATGCGTGAGTCATTTCATACTAGTGACTAATTTGATAACTATTGTTGTAAGAGCTATAGGATTGGAAATTAAGCGTCATTCATGTTGAACTTTTATTGCCCTTTTAAGGTTTAAAAATAAAGCTGAAAGTATTGGAGAATGAGGTAGGATATCGCATTGAGTATGATTTGGTTGAAACATGAATGAAGTAAAATTTAACTCGTATGGAATATGAGATTGTTAAAAGGAATTCGTTAAGTCCTATGATTGAATTGTAAGGTTTTAAATGATTGTTGGTTTGTGTTAAGGGTTGTTCCTAGGCCATTGTCCACTAACGAGGATGCCCAGTGTCCAATAAATAAATTGAAGAAATCTTCTTCTGAATTGGGACAAATGGATCTTTCGGGACATGTGAAACACGTAATGACTCTTGTAGATTAGTGTTCATTGTGGTATCTTTTAAAAAATCCCTAACTTAACTGAGACATCAGTTGGTAGGATGAGTTCTTGGAATTGTATGACATAGTGACACGTAATGTGTTACGGTACAATTTTGACTTGTTTGTGATTAATGAAAAGACTACCTTTGATTGCTAAATCCTACATGTCTTGATGTTATCTATCTTTTATTGCTTCATCCTAATGTTCGCATTAGTGATGCAACCATTGAACAAGTACTCATCTCGAATTGAGTTACGTTGTGGATTATTCTCTTTGTATTCCTGAGTGCCATCGAGGTCATGAACCTCATGATTAATTGGCTAAGCTCATTTCCTATCATATAGTAGTTAGTTCTTGGTGAACAACTTTTTATCACTCTTTTGCAGATCACTCATTGTTTTTATAAAGTTAAAACAGTATCCCTTAAGAAAAATTGAATTTTCATCACCGTAAGGATTATTTAAAGTGAGATTTATAAGTAATCGTTATCGAAATAAAGTTTTTTATGTAACACTTTAGAAAACTTAATTGTTTTCATAACAAAGAACATCCATGTAAATTCATTTTGATTCTTATTCAAGAATTAAGCATGAAATTAGTTTTTATTTTAAACATGATGACAAAGTTTTGACGAACTGGGTATTGCATCGTTAATGCTGAAATTGTATATAGTTGCGCGCCTACATACAATTTGGAAGGGACCATGCAAGGCTGATTAGTAGTCACCATGAAATTATTAATAAACACTAAATTTTCTTTGAAGATTGTGAAAGATTAAATTTTATGAGATCTACAAGAAGTGCAAAAATAGGGACATATTGTTAGAGACACCTACATATGTGCCCGTACCATTTATTCCTCTGAGTCGAATTTACTGATATGTAGATATTGTCTTCATTGACAATTGATATCCCTTTCTTGTCCAATTCTCTCGTGGTGAGATTCTTTGGAAAAATATCTAATTATCGAGTATTAATATCCGACTGGGTGTATCGACGTTCCTATCATTTCTTTTGATTAGATTTCATTTGAATGACCTGGGTAACGATCCGAGGAGCTTTCGAATGCGTACTCAAAATCATGAAAACATGGGATATATTCATATTCGTTAAATATTTCCGTCTTTATCTGATTTGAAATTCTCTCGCGTAGATTATGCGTTGACCTTAATCTTTTGATGTTAGTTGTGTCTCTAGATACCCTTGAATTGTGAAAGGATTATGAGTTATTATTAGTCTTTTGAGAAGTTTACATCTTATCAACGACAATGAAACTGGAAAGTTGATAGTGCCAGTAGAATGAATTGATTGATTATGACATGACGACATTGTCCTAATTGATGGGAACTCGAGTAGAATTCCCCTGAAAGATAAGATGTTAATTATCAAAAGTGATCTAAATAATTCTTGATGGATGACCATATCCTGCATTTAGACTTGAAATTATACCATGAATGGTTATGAACTAGTCATAAATCTTGTAATCTAGAAAGAACTTAAAAGTAAATTTATTAAAAGATGTTTATGTTATTTAAAATTTTAGGAGGTATTTGCTGATTAATTACGTAGACTTTTGCCATTAAGGCAAGTTGAATTTGGTATTGATTATATTTCTGATGCTGCACCTGTGGCGTGTGCACTGTACGTCAGCGCCATTTGAATCAAAAGAATTACCGTGCAACTGATAGAGTTGTCGGAAAAAGCTTTTATTCTACCGAGCTCGTCATCATGAAGAGCTATGGTGTTATCATTCCTTATATTTGTTAATTACAGTGAACTAGGTAAATTGACGATCAAAATCTATATCCACTACCCAAGATAAAAGATTTTTTCGATCATTTATAAGGTTCTAGCATATGTTCTAAATATTTGATCCACGACATGGTTATCACCAACTTCGCATCCGCAAAAAAGATTATCTATTCCAATCACTACATCCGGGACTCGTAATGAACATTATGAGTTTCATGTTATGTTGTTTGGATTGACCAATGCACATGTAGCATCCATAAATTTGGTGAAACACGTGTGTAGGCTGTAATTTGATAAATTCATGCTTGTGATTATTAAGGACCATTTATTTGTTTCTAAAAATAGGAAGGAGTTAATAATCATATATAGACTGCCCTGAATTGGCCGAGCAATGAAAACCTGTACCTTGAATATTTAACATGTGATTTAAGGCTTAATCCTTTACATTATTTGACCGTGTGATTAATAGAAAATAAAATATATCGACTCTTCAAAAATTAGAGCCATTTAAGACTTTGGGTTATACCAAAAAGAAAGTGTAAAAATGTTTTGACAAATATTTTATCAAATGAATATTTAAGGGATTATTTCCTTATACCCAGAACATTTAACTAAACTCCTTTAGGGGTAAATGTTTGTGTATACCTCAAGACAACCTAAGAGGGATTGACGTAACCATTTAAACCATGATTTGGAATTTGTAAAGACAATTTTCGCTTTTCAACTAAGAAAATTTTGACCAAAGTATAACCAAAGATTTTTTCGAACATTTACGAATCTTAATAATTATTTTTGATAAATCAACAAAAATCGTGTTAATTAAATTCAAATTTATTTTGAACATTTTTCTATAATTGGACGAACTAAGAAATTTAAAACTTTTTACGTTTACGTTTGATAAAATTTAATATTTATTACTTAATTACTTGTAATAACTATCGACGCTTTAGACGTCGGATTGAGTAAAATTAATAAAAATGATAGTTGAGACGAAACTAAAACTTAGAAGATATGAAGAAAGAAATTTTGAATGAATACAGTCATGATATTTATTTCATGGGGGAAGATGAATGTAGATACCGACACATTATATAAAAAGGATAAAGAACCAATTAGGATGTGTTCCTTAGTAATGACGGTGCAATATAAATTGCCGAGCAATTTAAAATATAGCCGATGCTTGTAAAAAGGATAATATAGATAATAAAAGGGGTTCGCGGCTAATGTGAACCATTAGAATTGAGAAGCCGATGGCGTTAAATGTTTTAAAGGCCACTTGTGGCTGCTTAAATATGGAGATTTTGAGATTTAGTCATGTTGGAATCTCATAAGATTAAGTATTCTATTCATGCCATTTCTGATTTAATGTATCTTTATCTGAAGAAGTTGTACTGATGGCAAATTATGAAGGTAGACATCGCCTTATGCATTAGTAAACGTCTAACTATTGCAAAGTTCATCATCTAAATTTGATTCGATTTGGGTTATCGTCGACAGACTGACCAAATCTACTAATATCATTCCCGTTAATGATAAATTCTCGATGAATAAGTTGACTCTTTGTATTTAAAGGAGTTGTCGATGATCTCTATCAAGATACTCGCTTCACATCGAATTTCTAGAGATTTGCTCAGAAGTCATTGGGAACGAACCTTGATGAGAGTACTGTTTACCACCCCAATCGAAGGGACGAGGCAAAGTAACGATACAAAACACTAGAAGTCTTGTTTTATGTTTGAATGATTGACCTTTGGTTATAAACCGTATGATCGTTTTCCTTTGGAGAGATTATCATTGATAATTATCGTATTAGGATTGAGATCAAATCTTGTGAGGATATACACGAGAGCATATGTAAGCAGGAGTTGGGATGAAGATACCCGACATACACCCATTGTGAGTTGGACATGTCTTTTAGGTTTATGGTTGCCTATGATGACAAATCTAACCTTATGAAATACCCAACCCGCGAGACCTGATTTGATTGTTGAAATTAGGATCTGATTATTGACTGTCAGTAGTGGACAGGAGGTTATGTGAATATGAAATGTAGATCTTGAAGTGCAGGATGGGTAGCGAAGTTATGCCAAAAAATTTCACCTTGGAAAAATGAATTGAAGATCTGAAATATCATGGGAAATAAGTCCCCGTTGTATGAGACCATTAAGATAATGTAAAAGTTGGTTTGAAAGGCATATAAGCTGGATCTACCCCAGAACTTCAAGGGCTACATGAATTATATTTCGTATATCGAACTTGATAAAATGTCTATCAAGTGAAAATCTGATTACTTCTTGATGAAGTTTAGATCGGCGAAAAGTTACATTCATCAAAAACCCGTGAACATCATGGATAAGGAAAGTAAGTCAACATTAAGCTTGATCGTATTACCATAGTTATGTTTGATGAAACTCGTGTATTGTAATGAATTACACTTGAGAGAAAGGACCGAATGTGGAGGAAATACCCACATGGCTTTAACTCTATAGAAAGCGAGTAGTAGGATAAATCAATCTTTGAGGACAAAGATCCTGTTTAGGGGTAAATGCTGTGACAATCCGTTAATTTATGGTCGATATTTTATTCTCCAGTATTATTTAAAAACATTATTTAATGTTATATTATGAACTCACTGATTTTGGGAAGAAATTTGGGTTTACATCTTGAAGTAGCATCGACTACGTCTAAACCGGAGGATTCTAAGTTACGTGCTTACGTTTACATACACCGTTTTTGGTGACAGTCCGACATTTCAGGAAATAAATTTATCCGTGAATATTATTTTAGAATTTTAATTTGTGTTGGTTCATAAACTCACAAATTTACGAGAAGAAGTTAGAGCTTACGCGAATAATTTAGCGTCTTTTACGATTAAACCGGAAACCCTAGGTTTACGTATTTGCGCTTTTGAACTCTGTTTTTGATGAGATAATTTTTATTAGAATCGTTTTGTGTCGTAGATTCATAATTTATAAAAACGTTTTTCGTAAAACGACCCGAGGGCACGTAAATCGAGGAAACTAGAATCGAGGAGTACCCGTAAATTAGTGGGGATGAAACAAGTATACACTTGTCTCACCCCCACTACGGGTGGCAAAGACAAGCCATAACACCATATTTGGTGTCAAGTTTACATAAGCTAAGAGGAAACTTGTCCTCCTAGCCTTCCAATCCATCAAAACCACTTACTAGAAACCATTTTCTCATTTCTAACATGCAAACTAGCAAAATCTTCACAACTCTCTCTTATCTCCTATGTTGAACGTCCCATATCCACCCACAAACACCCCATTGATCCAAATTTTAACCACAAATCTTATGTATAACTTACATAAGATGATAACCCATTGAAGACATGGTGATTTGAGGTAATCTTAACAACTAGCAAGGAGTTTCCATGGAGATCAAGGGCTGATTTTTGGAGAAGTCTACAAATATTTGGTGATCCTAGAAGTGGTGTTGATATCTCATAAGATTGGTTACCCAAAACCAAGTCTTGTTTATCATCAACCCCATCTTTTCATCACTTTGGTGGTATAGAGATTGTTCTTCCTATCCTTTTGTTAATTTGAATATGTAATCTTGTATTTTCTTTATTTATGTATATGTATATGATGACGAATGATGATAAAAATATTGTGTGGGGATCATGTGTTGATAAACTTGGATAAAAAGATTGAAAACTACATGTAAAAGTTGTAAAATCATGGCTAAATATGTAGGCTGTATAAAACAGTAAAGAGCTAGATGATAACTTGTTAAAATGACTTGGTAAAATTAATATACAGTAAGGTATGTGTCTTGTACATATGTGAGAGTTGGCCACACAATGGAATCATTATAATGAGTGAGATATGATCAAAACAAAATTGAAGTACCAATCTGAATAGTCTGTTTTGTATGGACTGTTAGGGACACTTAGATTTAGATTGAGAAGTAGATAAATCTAAGTTAATTGTAGCATATAATATGAAGTTTATGTCACCCAAAAATGAGCTTCTATGTCCTTGTAGAACTCAAGATATGGTAAAAATGGTGAAAATGAAAATAAAAATAAGATTTGTGAAATAAAAGTATATAGTATAATATTAGCACTCAAGTAAATATAATATAAAATGTAAAATTAAAACCCACTAACTTATATATTACATATATATAAGTATGTACATTAATAAATAAATGATACATTTTATAAAAAGGGCGATTTGATAAGTTTTATAAGTTATAAAACTATAAACATGAGTTTTACGTCTTTTCGGCTAAAACCGATAAATTAACATTTTCGTCAATTAAAACTTAGACAGTCGGACCCGTCTAATATAAAATTTTTATAACACATATACGGAGGTATAAGTACATATTACAAGTAAAAACCGATAAAACCCGAGCTTTAGAACATATGGACATTAACGGGCCAACTTAGCCTTATTGGACTTGTAATCCAACTAATTTGGCTAAACACTAATGAACTTGCTTATTGGGCTTAACCCACTTGCGCCCAACATGTAAGCATAGGACTAATGTTAAAAGTGTAAGATGGACTAATATAAGGCAATGGGCTTATAATGGGCTTATTGGGCCTTGACAAATAAAGAAGTTAAACTAGTGAAACTAGTATGAAAATTTACCAACACATGACACTATAATGAGTAAATAAAGATGTACAATCCTACTTGATCATCATCACATTTATAAAATCATCATATATATACATAGTTATTGTTTTTATAAAGTCAATGGAAAAGAGTCTAAGACGAGTATTATTTGTCTAGGTTTCCATGATTGAAGCACGTACCGTACATCCAAATCGCCGATAACCGCCTTTCCTAATCAACGTGAGTTCATAGCCTCGCACTCTTTTAAATATTTTTATGAAATATTTAATAAACCCGCGAGGGAGATAACATGTTAGTTTTAATAAAAATCGGACACTAGTTGTCCCGATTGTTTGCTTATTGATTTGGACCCGAATGATGATATGACCCGATGAATGATTATATGACCCAATAAATGAAATGAAATGGATTATTAAAGTTAGGTTATGTCACTAAAAGTTCCATTAGCATGAATTGTGAACTACCGGGATTTGGTAGACGCTTATGCATATAATAGTACTATTTGGGGACGATCACCCTAGTTCGCGCCTTGACGGTTGATCCCCGTCGTGCCACATTGATTGGTAAGCGAATTTATGTATGAGAAGATTTCTATAAGCGTGACTATTGTGACGACACGCTGTTTTAGATGGGCAACTGAGTTTCGGGTTAGCTACCCATTGTTTGTTATAGTAAGGTAGCATTTTCATGCGGCTTATAATAATCCAAATAACGAAAATACTGCTATACGCATTGAATTACAATATATTGCCTGACTAGCAATACGGGGTCTTATTATTGATATTATGTTCGTGTTTTGGTTTTACATAACCATATTCATATAACGGTTTTTATTTAACTATATAAAACGTTATAAAACGTATTGTATGATGTTTTTACGACGTTGGTTCGTATAATGGTTTTGAAGGCAAACGCCTATAGTATAATTTACAACAAAGATTTGTATAAAATATTTTTCGCTTATTTTATGGCCTACGACAAAGAATTGTACAAAATCATTTTCGGTAATAATTTTATATCGATGGTATATTAATGAATTTCATTAAACTATATGAATTCAGTCGGCGTTTTCGCTGACCTTTTCTTTTAACATGTCTTATCTCAGGTACTTGAAGGTAATTCTCGCGAAGACGACAAGAATTCATGGCCCGCACTTAAATAACAAATTTCCATTCAAATGTTTTGTAATATTGTATAAAATGCTATGACTTAGGACCTATGTAAATTTGATGTTTATGAATGGAAAATGCTTATTTATTAAACGATGCGATTTTTAAGTGTTGTCTATGATTTGGTAATGTGCTATCCCGTAACACCAACGACTCTTCCGCTGAACTAAAGTATGAATATTTGGGGGTGTTACAAATTTCCTTAAGAGCACTGCAGAGCAATTCTCGTTAAGTTGGGTCTGAGCGATGTCAAGGAGTTTCTCCTTATCAATGAGAAGATCTTTAAACATTTTAGCATATTTGGGCATGTGAGCGAGAGCCTCAGCAAAGGAGATATTGAAATTCAGTTGTTTAAACATTTTGAGAAAGTTGGAAACCTGAATATCATCCTTGTTCTTCAATTTCTCTTTCCTCAACCTTGAGGGATAAGGTATATTGGTTTGAGATGAAGGCTTTGGAATGGAATTCTCACTCACATCCTTGGGTGGTGGAGGGGTAGAAATAGAAGGTGGTGAATTGGAGAAGTAGAAGTTGGAGGAATTGGAGAAGTAGAAGTTGGAGGAATTGGAGAAGTAGAAGTTGGAGGAATCGGAGAAGGGGACTCGTTTTCCTATGTCACAATCATCGGTGTAGGTGTAGGAAGCTCGGGTTCCCTTAAACCTTTTCCACTTCGAGTGGTGATTTCTTTCATCTCCCCTCTTGGGTTAGCAACGGTGTTACTCAGAAGAGAACCCGAACCAGAGGCTTGATTACTTTGGAAGAAACTAGCCATCATATCCCTTAAGTCATTCGTTTGACTGGCCAAAGAGTTTCGTATATCGGCTCGAAGATCATTCCCTTGTTTCACCATATCTCCTTTCAAGCTAGCCATTTGCCGCTGAAGATTCTGCACTATTGCGTCATTAGTCCTCATGTAAGTTTCAACCTCGTGATTAAATGCGGTAGGTTGGTTGGGAGGAAGAGCATGGTAGGCAGGTGGTTGATAAGCGGGTTGTTGGTGAATTTGATTGTTTCCTTGAGGTGGATATGGGTTTCTTTGGGTTTGATATTGATTTGGAGCTCGTGGTGGGTTTTGATTGTTGCGATTGAGGTTGTTTGGGTTTTCAGGTGGAAAACCGGGTGGTGAAAGAAAGTTGTTTGAGCGATAGCTGAGAAAATTGCGGTCACCTTGAGGACGTGCTTGATAGCCTCCTGAAGAAAAGTTACCATTGGCGGCATACAAATTTTCTGGATTGTCATGAGTCGAAGGACAATCGGTGTATGAATGAGATCCCCCACATATTTCACATGACTGACTCATAGCATTAACTTGTGCATTGATAGCTTTGGTGTTGTTAGCGGTTTGGAGAGCAAGTGTTTCAACAATCGAAGTAAGCTTATCAATTCTCTTGTCGCTCTCATTAGTGCTAGCACTAGCTACATTAGTCCGAACACTCTTGGTTTGCACTATAGACTTATTCTCAATAATGTCCCATGCGGCATTAGAAGACTTAACCAAAATGTTACCCCCCGAGACACTATTTAGTGAATCATGGTAATTCATGCTTAAACCATTGTAAAAAGTATTAATTTTATGTACTTTTGTGAAACCATGTTGTCGGTACTTTCTTAAAAGTTCCTTAAAACGGTCCCAAGATTCACTAAATGTCTCACCGTACTTTTTTTCAAAGGTAATGATTTCATTCCGCAAAGCGGTAGTACGTGAGGGTGGGAAAAAGTAGTTGATGAATTTGGTCTCTAAATCCGTCCACGTAAGAATACTTTGTGACGGTTCCTTATCAAGCCTATTCCGGGCTTGTCCCTCTAAGGAGAAAGGAAAAAGTTGTAAGCGAATTACTTCTTGTGAAATCCCATTATACTTGACCGTATTAGTGAGTTGAAGAAACCTTTTTATATGGTCATGAGGATCATCAAGCGAACGCCCCAAGAAAGGTTGAGCATAGACCATTTGAATGAAATCGGATTTGAGTTCAAAATTGTTGGCTCCAATCTCGGGTATGACAATAGCATCGGTGTTGCCCTCTACGTGCGATTGCAAAATCTCGATCATTGGTTGATTGTCCATGGTGACAATAGGTGGAGTTATGACTTCGGCTTGAGCTACTTTCTTCTTACGAGCACGAGTACGCATACACACCTACAAAAGGAAGAGAAAAATAGACAAGAAATATTTTTGGTTTTTATGTTTTTTAATTTTTTTGGATTTTTGAAATTTTTTTAATTTTTATGGATTTTTGAAAATTTTTAAGCAAGAAAAATAACGTTCAAAAGTGAACGGATCCCAAAATCCAACGCGTCTCTCACTTAAAACCGTTAATCTTTACGAAAAGAGCCGGCAGCGGCGCCATTTAATACTAGGATTTTCCCCGTATGAAAATTCGTTATTCCGATCTTTTCGAATTGATTACTAGTAGAAAGTGCGACTCAGTCGTTCTTGGTGGAAAATAAAAAAGCTTTGGTTATCTATTTTAATCTAAAAGTGAAAATGCGTTGAGTAAATAAGTAAAAATGAAAGCTTGAAAATATTTAAAACTTAAAATAAAGACTTATAAAAATTAAAAAGTAAATGATGAAAACTTATAAAAATGTAAACTTTAAACTAAAACAAGACAAGTTAGAATAATGCTAAGTAAAAAGGCGGGAAAACTAAAGTTTGAATTAAAAACTAGAAATAACAAAACCTTATCCCGAATAATTCTTCTGATGACTATCCGGAGTACAAAATTTCGAGTCTTATCCGGAATAATTACTTTGAAGCCTTATCCGGAATCCACAACTTATCCTTATCTGGAATCTTTGTTTCTGCAGCTTATCCGGAATGGAAATAAAGGGGCTTATCCGGAATCGGTAGGAGGTCTTATCCGGAATTCTTGATGATGCTTATCCGGAATAATATTCGAACAGTTATCCGGAATAATGACTTAAAAGTCTTATCAGGAAAAAGTGACTTCGAAGGCTTATCCGCAATGTGACTTTCAGGTGCTTATCCGGAAAAATTACTCCTACTGCTTATCCGGAAAAATTAATTTGTGATGCTTATCCGGAATACATAAAAGGGGACTTATCCGGAATCCGTCTTCATGGGCTTATCCGGAATCTAACTAGAAATGCTTATCCGGAATGTTTTACAACTTGGGCTTATCCAGAAGTCAAGGTTAAAGTAGTTATCCGGAATATGGACCTCTTGGCTATTCGGAATAAATGACAGAAACTCACTATCCGGAATTAAGGGAAGGATGCTATATCTGGAATAAAGGGGTTTTAAGAAACTCGGATTGCACAAAAACTTAAACAAATAAGCAAATATAAAATAAGCACTTACCAAAACTTAAACCAAAAAGATTTTTAAGAAAAACTAATAAGCCAAAATTTAAAAACTATTAAAACACTAAATAATCTAAATATTGAAAATCAACTTTTTATCAAAATATTAAACTTATCAAAATCAACTTATTTTTAAGAACTATTAAGCATTCAGATTAAGAAAATAAGCACTTTAATATAGAAACTTTTAAAATCACCAACTCAATAAGCTTAATCAAATAAGCTACACAATCAAATCATCAACAAAATTAAAACTTACTACATGATTATCAAGATTAAAAAGATTAAGAAAGGTAGAATGAGAATTAAGGAAATTAGCTTGATCTGATTATAGATTAATATCAAAAGATTACAAGATTAAAGTAAAGATTTAATATACTTGAGAGAAAAACTAGAGAAAATGAAAACACACTTAATAAAAACTAAAAATTAACTAAAAACTAAGTAACACCCTCCTAATGACATATTAGGAGGGTATTTATAGGAGGTGGGGAGGTTAAGTGTTTATCTTTTCTTCTTTCTTTCTTCTCGACTCGATTTAATTTCTTTGTCTTTCTCGACGTCGTCTCGGGATTTATCGATATAAATTGAACTTGTCTTATAATTTTCTTCTATAATTAGACTTGAGTTCTTCGACTTCATTAAACTTCCGTCTTTAGACTCTTTCTTCGATAAATCTTCAGAATAAGCCTTGGACTTCCGTTCTTTTTTCACTCTCGATCTTTTGACTTCGTCTTTTGTCTTTTTCTTTGATAAAAGCCCGTGATAGCCCATGTTTTCTTCCTTTTGCATATTTTTATCCTGAAACATAATAAAAACACAAACCACGCATAATTACGACTTTTACGACATAAAATACACGTTTTGGTCTTGTTATTATTGGAAATAAGTGGAAAAAGGATAAGTGTTTTCACACTTATTAATAACAATACCAATCGTACATGTGGTGTCAAGAGATGACTTCAAAAGTGACGAGGTGACCAACATTTGCCGACAAAAACCATTTGATCTTATCATATGATGTTCTCATCAATCAGGTCCAACCTTGTCAATTTAATCTAATATGGTGAATCTGTGATCATTTTACTAATCGGTATCATATCTCAGCATTTGGTATCATGAAGATAAAACGGACTTGCATTTTCCTTCCCAAAAGTTTGTTAAAACTTCATTAAATCAATTGATATTAAAAACATCGATTGGTTTAATATTTTTAATATGGGGGAGAAAATGTGATTTAATATGGGAAATGATTAATTAAAAATGGTTTGACTTAACATGATAGCTCATCCCGGCATGTGCGAAATGTTTTCGAATATCGTGGCATATGTTAAGGGGAAGCAAAATAGATTTGGTATACCAAAATGGATTTCATGGTGACATATACTTACCTAAACCCATTTATTTCACGACGATGAAGATTGTGGTTACATAACGATGGTAGGATAGGTTAAGTACTATGATTCTTTCATAACCGGAGGAATCTTCCCAAGGACATTCCATAGATAGAAATAGTAGTCCTTAGGAAAGATGGAGAAAGATTGTGAATGTAGCTGAATGCCGACCAAGTACTTAATTCAGCACTGGAACAATCACAACAAGGTGCTAGTTATGACGTATTGGTAAGCATTGAAGGGGTTGAAGAATGAAAACGAATTGTAAAGATAAATGGTCTAAAGAAAGAAGCCCTCCTTACAACCTTAGGAAGAAACCGGGTCAACAAATATGCTATTGAAATCATTTTAATGATGCTAGATATTAAAGATAGACATCATGGACCCAGTGATGCAATGCACAACCCATCCCAGCTAACTCAGATATCTCTCAAAAGGTATTTGTTTTATTCACACGGAGACAACACATTATCTATTGATTTATTCACTCCAAATATATTGATATTGAAAAGGTGGCACTCCTCTCCAGCCTCAGATCACTAAAATCCAAAATGCACGATCGAGTCTATAGCCATTTGAGATCATCAAATATCCGGTTAGGACACATTTCCATATTTCCTTGCTTCTTCACACACTGTGACAAGTAAGAAAGATATTAAGAATCCTACGCAAAATCTTCATGATCTTGCCTGAACATCCGAGTAATACGCAAGTATTTACAAATGAAGATGGATATCCTTCTTGAGAAAATATCAAAAAGCTCATGGTAGGGGACTTGTGCAATTTTTTATGAATCAAACTTGTGATAACTGGAAAGTAACAGTGGTTTAATTCTAAACTGAATTTAAACACGTTCCAAGCCTCTACGCAATATCTTAGTGATCTTGCCAGGACATTCAGAGTAATACTTTTTAGTATTTATAGTGAATAATGGAAATCCTTCTAGTGTTAACGTCAAACAACACTTGGTAGGTAACTTGCAAGATTCAATATGAATCGAGCTTATGACAACTGGAAAGAAACGATGGTGCGATTCTTTTATGAAACAAACTTGTTCCAGGAATCGGAATTGATGACTTCAATCATGCAGATAATTCTATCCAAATGATTCACTCTTTACGTTCGCAGTCAGCTTTGGACAATCGAGTAAATAGAACGGGTTTACCCGCGAAATCCTGTCAAGGAGGTTCTTAATTGAAACTACCTGCTACAAGTACGATATTTTATATCGTCCAACGGTCTTCACCAACCGGAGGTAAAATGCTACCGAATTAGAATGAAATGTTCAAATCCATTTCGTTCGTGTCTACTTATGTTACAGCGTAACAAGACGGCGGCATTGCGGTGTCCGAGTAGAAGCCGTCCACGAATGCTTATACTTTCTGCACTAAATACTTCAACAAATTCTAGAAAGCCTAAAAGTAAAGTCTTCCGCTGTATCAAACTCTGAAGCTTTCAAGAATTTAAAAAGGTATAAGTATGTGGAACATGGAGTCACGAGGAGGCAAATTTCACAAGTGATGAATGCACAAGGTCAAGGCAAGGAAACATGCTCAAGACTAAAGTCAAAGATCTCATCAGCATATTCACAGGAACAAGATCGAAGACTCAAGCATAGTATGCCAGGTTTAAGATTTTGTAAAATGGTGTGACCTCCCTTAGGGGGAGATTGTTGGAAATACAAAATTCCAAAGAAAGTCTCGGTCACATCATTGTTAGCATAGATAACGAGCTATAGATAATTTAGGACTTTGTCTCTTGGAACGACCTCCCTTAGGGGGAGATTGTTGGAAATACGTTTTTACATATTTAGAAAGGATTGGTCACTCCAACGAGATACATCTAGTATGGGCTCGTGATCTAGTATGTAAACATATAACCCATCAAGCCCACATGTAGGGTGGGCTAATATACCCCCTCCTAGCATGTTAGGAGGGGTTGGTTCACACATTACACATATATTCTAATCTAATCTTTCATTATTCTCTCCAACCTCTCTCTACTTTCTCTATCTAGTTCTTCATCTATCTCTCTCTCTAGTAATCATCTCCATAGTTAGATAATCAAGGGATTACGATAAACTGTCATATTTATTTACTATTGTGTCGATTGGGTTATCTTTTACATTTGATGAGTCATAAGGGTAATTAAACTGGATTTAGTGGAAAATATAGTCAATTAAAACACATTTATATGGATTAGGTTGTTTTAGAAAGTTCAGTTTTACCCATGTTAAGGCCTCCATTTACTTCTAGATTAATAAATTATTATTTTAAGGTGCTTGGATGTGAATTTATCACATAATCTATTTAAGAAATAATGTTTAACAACTCCTCGATGTCCTGCTGATATACGACTTTGGCACATGTTTATGCCTCTACATATTGAGTTTCAAGAGGGCCAAACAATCATTTGAGCGTGTGTTGTAGGCAAGCCATCTTAACCAGTTTTGGTCGTTCTTTACATGAGAGTTTCGTTGATATCTAATACTTAATTTTTATTTAAATAGGAGTACCATGTTATTATTGAATCTGCCGACTAAGTAAGCTTTCGTGCCTGTTTAATATTATGTGAAGTAGCGTTTTATGTAATGTATTTAAACCATATTACATAATTATTCTCTTTCTATAAATGACAACTTTGAACCTACATTTTATGGTTTTCTTTGTTCTGCAGACAATTCACGTGTGGGACTTGAAAGTGTGATCGTAAGGATGTCTTTAGGTATCGCACTTCTGAGGTAATGAAGTTCACTTTAACTACTATGGTTCATGAATACGTGAAAAAAATACCTTTGTCTATGTATAATTGCATTTTTAATTTTATGGCTTTCTCTTTTATCCATTTCATCTTGAAATTGTGTTGGTCATACTTAATATCAGCATACATCACTCTTCATATGTAGTTTTGTAAACCTTTTTAGTATAAGCTAAAAATATGTTTGGTATATGTTTTAAGTGTCAACCTGTCAACAAGATACAACAGTTGTATAAGATTTAGCAATTATCAAGGCTTTATGTTGATGATCAGTTGGTATTGGTGTCATCTTTATTTTACTTTTCATGATACGCTAGATACCTGTATGGCCGTATAGATAACTTCAGATTTTGTAGTTGCTGATGGTAAGTCATTTACACAACATATGTAGTTCTTGATGTGTAGAAACTTAACAACTTGTGCTATTGTCAATCTCAATTCACTGCTGAAATTAATATCAGCACATGGGTAATAACTTATGTTTATTCTTCTTTTTTTGTTCTTTGGCAGCTTTTTAGCGTTATTGGGTATGGATTTTAGAATGAAGTTATATAAGTTTTCTTTTTCTGATAGAGGGATTGCTTATTAAAACTGATACAGCAGCAATGTTGACAACAGATATACTTTGAACAAGCTAGTTGTTTGACACAAGAAGCAATCCCAAACATCCGATATGTGTATGTGATGGTGGTGGATTAGGTGGTCAGGTGCGTGGATTGGATTCACATATTAAAATTGGTTGTTTGCATTATATTTTATAAACATTGAGTGAAATAATCTATTGTATTCTTATTCGTTATGTGTTACCTGCTTTTTAGGTGTTGAACGGTTAACATATGACTCCACACTCTCCCATTTGCGTAGATTAACCTCTCCAATTGGATGAGACGGTAAACTGGCATAGCCTCGGCAGATCTTTCTCACACAAGTTCATCTTTTGACATAAATAATACAACTCATGTTGAGGGAACGACCAGTATGGCCCCTTGCCGTATAGGATAGGTTTGAATAATCATTTTTTTATATTCAACTGTATTTCACATTTCAAACTATAAATAAATAAATAGAAAACTTTGTCCAAAAAGAACACGAGTTATTAAATACATCACTCGTGTCTCATTACACACTCAGACTCCTATATCTGATGTTTGTGCCATGTAATGAATATTACAGTTTGATGTTAAAATATAGATGTGGTTATTTGATGGAAATTTCCTGGAGTAGGAAACATATGTGCTTTGTTTGGTTAAAGTTACCTGGTTTGAATCTGTGTGGCGGTAGGCTCAAACCCCGTGGATTAGTCGGCCAATGAGTCGGAAATCACGGTTACCAAAAAAAAGTTAAAAGTGGCAGTCTAACCCATAAGAAAAATGTCACCTGATAAGTCAAATTTGACTAGCTTGTTTTGTTGAGGGGAACAATGTAGAGGTCTTGGTTTCTTATAACCTTTCACTAAAAGTGTGGCAAGAAGATAGTGACAGGATCTGCCCTAATACAAGGTATCTGATATTCACTTTGTTGAACTTCAATGTTTTAGGTAACCAGGAGTGATGAATGAGATATGAATTACACTCTTTGTGCGAAAGAGATCGTTTTGGTCGAATAGTATCTAAACCCTTGCAAGTGGCTATGATGTATGGAACATTCTCTTTTAGATTATGTCGTTTTTTGTTCAGAATTTGAAGTGGCAAATAGGCAGGTTGGGTAACGCTTATTTGCCCATTTTTAAAATTCTTTTTCGTCATTGGTTTACAGTATTTGGCCCGTTAAAGATAACCTATGACCAAAATCAACCCCTTCATATGTAATGCAAATCCATGTCAGAGGTGTCTGACATTGCGGGTAGAAAGTGATTATGTTGTTTTTTAGTGGCAGATAACCAATTTCTCGGGTTTCATCACAACGATTTGCCACTGTGTTTGTTGTTGATGATGCAACTGATGTTAAGGAGTCTCCTTTGGTTCTTGGCTTAAAGGTAATAAAAATAATGATCATCTTAAATATCGTTTCTTTAAAAAGTATTATACTCTTTTTAAAATACTCTGCAAGTTTTTTTATCTTATAAAGAAGTACACATAAAGAATTACGTATTTGTGCTAATGAAATGTAATATATGTAGATTGAAACAAGAGAAGATGTTGATGATTTGAACTTCTAATCTTATTAAATCATCGATCCAAATAATGACGAGGTTGTAAGTGATGATGATTACGTTCTTGATGACAGTCAAAGGAGCCATGATTCACGTATTAAGAACATGTTACTAGGGAACTGTATGAGAGTTGAGACGAGTTCACTGCTGACAACGGAAATGCATTGGTATATAAGCTAAAGACTGGATAAATTGTGAAAAAAAATCCCTATAATTGGCGAGTCCTGATCAAAGTTCACATTCAACCAATAAATTACAATCAGTGTGTCTTATTCATTGTTGTCAATTAATAGGTACATATGGGATATTGGAAAAAAAGTGACCTCACTTGATCTTTATTTACATGGTTCACGTGGCTGGTATGATCATTTTAGTAAGCCTAGATTAGAAGTGGTTGAAACCTTTGTTTGGTACGGAGCTTGATGTTACATTAACGACTGGTTGGTGTTGTGTAAAGTGCTGCTGCAAGGTTGTTTGGAAATTATTGAAGTAAGCATGAGCCACAATTTGTGTATTTTATATATCATCCCATGACATTTCGACTACTTATTTGGCAAACCTTAATAACTTTAGGAAAACTAGGAGATAAAAGATCCAGTTTAAGTAGCAAAAGTGAAGAAGTTTTTGACTCACAACGCGATGATCAATCAATTTAAGCTCTCCCAAACAAAGCAATATAAGAAGTACTGGAATCTTTTATAAAAGAAGTTATTCAAGCGGAAAAAGTAGTCCTAAAGTATAGGTTAATAATAAGACATAACGTGTATTTTTTTGATGAATTTTATTTGCTGTATTCTAGCATTCAAACTCTGTTAAAAAAAATTCTAGCATTCAAACCTCAGTCAAGCAAGTTTTCCCCTTTTGTTTTTTTGTTGGATAAATTTGACTGAATTATTAATGTTGTTACTTAACTTCCATATGTGTTGTCGCTTTTTATGTTAATTCCATATGTGATAACTAATCCAACTTTGAAAAAAGAAACGATTGAGTCAATAGGTTATTCATATACTAAGATGATTCCGATATAAGTTTCGGACCAGTTATAGTCTTGCGTTAAATCATTTTACCCAATGTGCTCTCTTGTATAAAATTGCAAACATATCTACAAACTTATGAGGTGCTCTTATATTTCGAAATCTACATATATTGTGCAACACTATTGAGTCAAAGTCTGTATGTGTGTTTCATTTGGTCAAATTACACACTTATTTATAATATAATAAATTAAAAAAATACGTTAATATCATTATTTTTTTGAATTTTTTTTTTCTCGTGATCTACTAATGTAACAATATAACTCATCAAGCCCACATGTAGGGTGGGCTATATATACCCCCTCCTAGCATGTTAGGAGGGGTTGGTTCTCATTTTCATTAATCTATTACTCATCTTTTCTCTTATTCTTTACTTTCTCTCTCTAACTTTCTCTCTCTAGTTCTTCATCTCTCTTTAGATCTTGAGGATGCCAAACTATAATTTTACAAGAAAATGAACATATTTGAAACATATTTTGAAAAACCTGAAAAGTCAAACGTTGTTCTTGAACGAAAATTGGATCAAAAAGTTCTAGATTCTAAAGCTGAAAAGGATAATCATTGAAATAAATTAAGTTGTTAGAATCTATGTTAGCATTCCAAAATGAGACTTTAAAGGCTCAAATTCAGGAAAAGGTTTTTGCAATAGCTTCTCTGAAAAACGAGTTGAGGAAAACTAAAGGAACTAGTGTGGACACTAAGCTTGAAAAACCATCAATCTTGGGGAAACCGCCTACAAATCATACCGTTAGACAACCGACTACATTTAGATCCGAGCGACCACAATCCTCGAGACCACGGTTTTCCTCCTAAGTTGATATGGTTCATATTTCTAGAACAGTCACTCTACCAACTAGGCCCAGTGTAACTAAGACAGCTTTTGCAAGACCAAATCACATTATTGCATCTAGCATCCCTAGACATAGTTCAAAGAACACGTCTTAACCTAGTTCAAATGTCGTTCACCATAAATTTGGTCTAAGGGAAGCTAAGCAAAATACACAAGTAAGAGATAGGAAATTCAAACCTAGTCAAATGCCTTCTAGATTACCCAACACTGCTAACCGTAGCATGTCATGTCCTAGGAGCATCAATCAATCATCTAGGAATTCTAAATCATACTCGGACTTTAAATATGCTACTTGTAAAACATGTAGGAAATGTGTATTTAAATCAAATCATGACTCTTGTGTCAAGAAATTCCTTAATGAGGCGAACTCCAATGCTAGACTTAGATCCCAGTGGTTAGCTAAAATCAAACCCGTTGGTAAAGTTTGACGCCCCACTGGTAGAACTTTCACTCTTGTAGGAAACGAGTGCCCTTTAACTAGGATAGCCTCAATTTCTACTAAGACCAATAGGGAGGAAATTCAATAGGATGATCAATCATTTAATTCTTGTGATCCATCTCCTCAAGTCACCTCTGGCATAAGAAAAGAAAACTGTGAATCCCCGCATGATTCTAAGATAGATATCACTAACCCATATAAAAGCATACAAACTCCAAATGAGAATGCAGGTACCAAAGTCAAGGATCAACAAAAACAAACCGGTCCGATCTTTGTATACCGTTCAACTAAGGACACTCTCAGAGTTTGGTTACTAAAGAAGCAGATATCAGAGAAACAAGTGTCTCAGGGGATTTGCAGTTAAGCTTACAATGAATGGTCATTGTTAACTAAGATAGCCTCCATATCTACTAAGACCAATAGGGATGAAATTTAAAAGGATGATCAATCACTTAATTCTGGTGATCCATCTCCTCAGGTCACCTTTGGCACAAGAAAAGAAAACTATGAATCCCCGCATGGTTCTAAGATAGATATCACTAACCCATATAAAAGCATACAAACTCCAAATGAGAATGCAGGTACCAAAGTCAAGGATCAACAAAAACAAACCTGTCCGATCTTTGTATACCGTTCAACTAAGGACACTCTCAGAGTTTGGTTACTAAAGAAGAAGATATCAGAGAAACAAGTTTCTCAGGGGATTTGCAGTTAAGCTTACAATGAATGGTTAATTGTTAAATGACAAACGATGACCCGGACTTCAAATAAAGGGAAGTTTATGCAACGATAACTTACCCTCAAAATGAGAAATTAAATTTTCTCGGACACGAGCTTACATTAAAAATATTCAAAGGTTTTAAGCTCGTGTATATGGCTTATAGTTGGATCACAGATTGTAACCCGAGCATCAAAGAAAGGAAAGTTTATCACCGATGATAAACTTATCCTCAAAACGAGAAATAAATTTTTCTCGGGCATGAGCTTATATTAAAAACATTCGAAGTTTTTAAGCTCATGCACAACGGTTTGTAGTCACATGTCAGATTGTAACCCGCGCTTCAAGGAAAGGGAAGTTTATCTCGTCAACGATAACTTACCCACAGAACGAGAAATTATATTTTCTCGGACGCGAGCTTACATTAAAACTATTCAAAGGTTTTTAAGCTCGTGTAAATGACGTATAATCACATTTCAGATTATGCCCCGGACTTCAACAAAAAGAATGTTTACCGCCGATGATAACTTATCCTTACAACGAGAAATTAAATTTTCTCGGGCATGAGCTAATATTAAAAAAATTCGAAGTTTTTAAGCTCATGCACAATGAATTATAGTTAAATATCCGACTGTAACTCGGACGTCAATTTTAGGAAAGCTTATCTTTAATGTCAGCTTATCCTCGTAACAGGAAATTAATTTTTCTCGGTCATGAGCTTGTATTAAAACATTCCAAGTTTTAAGCTCAAAAAGGAAAGTGCATCTTTTAAATAAGATAAATTTTCCTCATAACGAGAAATTCATCTTTCTAGGTCCTGAGCTTTACGTTAAAACATTCAAAAGTTTTCAAGCTCATAAAAACGACTTCTAAGTAAATGTCAGCTTAGAACTCGTTCTTCGGTTAAAAGGGAAGTTTATCGCCGATGATAACTTATCCTTAACAACGGGAAGTTTAAAACTTCTCGGACTTGAGCTCGTGTCGCAAGATATTCGAAATCTTAAGCTCAAGTAATTAGTTTTCAAAAAGGACATGTCTTCTGAAATCGATAATATTTACGATCCTATAAATATTGTTCAATAATGACACGGGGTTGTAAATAAAGTTCGAGTAGAAGTTTAAATGATTTAAAACATGCTCGAACTGGCTTGCTATTATTTCATATAGTAACCCGCCTTTCATATTCAAGTCAAGCATTTCACTGGAAAGCTTTAACTCAACAACGGGAATTAATTTTCTCGGGCATGGTTTATTTTTATTACCATGTAAGGGATTGTGTTGACGTAATAACACAATCTAACACGAACTTATGTACGCATCGGTGCATTTATTTGTTAAAACAAGAGAAATCTTGTTTTTATGAAGTTATCATCTCCACAATCCGCAGGAATTTACAATTGATATCTACATACTCGACGATGTGACTACTCAAATAGCGACTACAGCTCTTTCGATAGAACACGAGTTAAAAATTGAGGGGGAGCAATTGTCAAGCGTTCAGAATCTTTGATGCCAAAAGTGCCAAAGTTCACAAATTAGTGTCAAGACACCGATATCAAATGTACACATGGTGTCAAGAGATACCTTCAGACGTGACGAGGCGACCAACATTTGTGAACAAGAACCATGTGATTCTATCATATGATGTTCTCCATCATTCAGGTCCAACCTCGTAAATTATCAATCTTGTGAATACATTATCATATATGATCTTTGCACGTGATAAGTACCTTACACTTGTGTTTAAAAGGTACTTAATTTACGTATCAAGTATACCCTCACTAATTTGAGGGAAAGCTTGTGATAATCATGAAGCTAATTAGATTTGCATATTTCTTCCCAAATTTTATTAAAATATCATTAAATCAATTGATATTAAAAACATCGATTGGGTTAATATTTTTAATATGGGGGAGAATATGTGATTTAATATTGAGATCAATAATGGTTTGCTTAATGTGCTGGCTCATCCCGACATATGCGAAATGTTTTTTAATATCGTGGCATATGTTAAGGGAGAAAAATGGATTTGCTATATCTAAAATGGAATTCATGGTGATTTATACTTACCTACAACCCATTTATTTCACGACGATGAAGATTGTGGTGACAAAAGGATGGTAGGATAGGATAACTCCAATGATTCTTTCAAAACCGGAGGAATCTTCCTAAGGACATTCCATAGCTAGAAATAGTAGTCCTTAAGAAAGTTTGTGAATGTAGCTAATGCCGACCAATTACTTAGGTTAGCACTGGAACAATCATAACAAGGTGCTAGTTATGGCGTATTGGTAAGCATTGAAGAGGTTGAAGAATGAAAAAGAATTGTAAAGATAAAGGGTCTAAAGAAAGAGCCCTTCTTACAACTTAGGTAGAAACCGGGTCAATACATATGTTATTGAGATCATTTTTAATGATGCTTGATATTGAAGATAAGACATCATGGACCCAGTGATGCAATGCACAACCCATCCCAGCTAACTCAAACATCTCTCAAAATATATTTGTTTTAATCACACGGAGACAACGCATTATCTATTTATTTATTCACTCCGAATAAATTGGTAGTGAAATGGTGGCACTCCTCTCCAGCCTCTGATCACTAAAATCCGAAACGCACGATCGAGTCTAGAGCAATTTGAGATCATCAAATATCTCATTAGGACACACTTCCATAATTCCTTGCTTCTTCACACACTGTGAAAAGTAAGAAAGATCTTAAGAGTCCTACGCAAAATCTTCATGATCTTGCCTAAACATCCGAGTAATACGAAAGTATTTACAGTGAAGATGGAAATCCTTCTTGAGCGAATATCAAAAAGCTCAGGGTAGGTGACTTGTGTGATTCGTTATGAATCAAACCAGTGATAACTAGAAAGCAACAGTGGTTTAATTCTTAAATGAATTTAAATACGTTCCAGGCCTCTACGCAATATCTTAGTGATCTTGCCAGAACACTCAGAGTGACGCTCTTTAGTGTTCATAATGATGAGTGGAAATCCTTATAGGGTTAACATCAAACAACACTTGGTAGGTAACTTGCAAGATTTAATATGAATCAAGCTTGTGACAACTGGAAAGAAACGATGGTGCGATTCTTTAATGAATCAAACTTGTTTTAGGAATCGGATTTGACGGCTTCAATCATGCCGAAAATTTTATCCAAATGATTCACTCTTTATGTTCGTAGTCAGCTTTGGACGGTCGAATAAAGAGAACGGGTTTCGCCCGCGAAATCTTGTAAAGGAGGTTCTTAATGTAAACTACCTGCCACAAGTACGATATTTAATATCGTCTAACGATCTTCACCGACCGGAGGTAAAATGATACCTAAGTAGGTTGAAATGTTCAAAGCCATTTCATCTGTATCTATGTTTTGTTGCTAATTGTCTTATGCAGCGTAACAAGAAGGTGGCATTGCGGTATCTGAGAAGAAGTCATCCATGCATGCTTATACGTTTTGCGCTTAATACTTCAACAAATTCAAGAAAGACTAGAAGTCAAGTCTTCCGCTGTATCAAACTATAAAGCTTTCAAGAATTTATAAAGGTGTAAGTATGTGGAACATGAAGTCACGATGAGGCAAATTTCACAAGTGATGAATGCACAAGGTCAAGGCAAGGAAACACGCTCAAGACTAAAGTCAAAGATCTCATCAGCATATTCACAAGAACAAGATCAAAGACTCAAGCATAGTATGCTAGGTTTAAGATTTTGTAAAATGGTGTGACCTCCCTTAGGGGGAGATTGTTAGAAATACGTTTTTCCTAAGAAAGTCTCGGTCACATCATTATTAGCATAGCTAGCTAAAGATCACGAGCTATAAACTATTTAGGACTTTTTAACTTGGAGTGACCTCCCTTAGGGGGAGATTGTTGGAAATACGTTTTTACGTATTTAGAAAGGATCGGTCACTCCAACGATATATACGTCGTATGGGCTCGTGATCTAGTTATGTAACAATATAACCCATCAAGCCCACATGTAGGGTGGGCTATATATACCCCCTCCTAGCATGTTAGGAGGGGTTGGTTCTCATTTTCATTAATTTATTATTCATCTTTTCTATCATTCTCTCCTTTCTCTCTCTAACTTTCTCTCTCTAGTTCTTCATCTCTCTCCCTCTCTTTAGATCAACATAACACATAGATAATCCAAGGATTTCGTGGACCTACATTACAGTTCAAGCTTGTAACCTTCATCTTTCTTGATTATCGAGATTAACATAGATTTTTAAATTAGCATATACTCAATCGATCAATACATTCATTTTTTAAAACCTATTTTCACCTTTTTAAAAAAAACTAAAAATTTCTTATAAACGAAAATTATTAAGCGACAAATAATACATCATTGCAACCAGAATTAAATCATTTTTATATAGCGAGACAGATATGTAAACTTTCGAAAAACTTTTTCTTTGTCTAACAAAATCATATATGATTCATATCACGAAACATATATGATTTCACAAAATAATATATGAATTCATATATGATTCGACAAAAAAAAGTTCGTCGAAAATATATACATGTGCCCCTCGATTGATTGAATTCTCGTCGCGATTTTATGTTTCGTTTTGTGTAACGATTAACGGTTTGTGAGATATTTTATTATTAAAAATTTTTTGTTAGATAAAAAAATAAAGGACTAAGATTGATTGTTTGGATTCATCTTACAAAGCGAGTCTACATTAAATTTTTATCTATTTTTTATCTACAGTATTTTTTTCATCTATGTAGCCTTTATTAGGTCAAATTGGAAGGAGATATTAACCAAAGTGTGACATATTACAAAAATTCTTTATACATAACTAGCATATGCCATGTACAATCTCGAGATAGCTTATGGTGAAGCTAAAGTTTGAAATGGTAACGCTAATGGATTTTCTTTGGTTAATCTCATCTATTATTCATGTTAAGCAATTATTATTATCCTCGACTTGCTATAAAATAGAAATACTATCAATAATATATAAATCCTTTTATTGTATGTTATATTGACAAACATAATATATGTAAAACTCTCTTAATTGTTTGTTGAATGTGACTTTTGATTACAATTAATACTCAATTAGTATACTTAATATTTTATAACTACTTAGTATATAAATTATAACATCAATTTTTTAATATTTTTGATTATCTATTTTGTAACATGAATGTATCAACCTTTTAGCTCTATTCATTATACTAAATATATGCACACAGTTTGAAAACCATTGATAATATACTTACGAAAACTCTTTGAATGATACCCAATATTTTCACACTAATATTTCACTTAGCAAATTAATATAAACAATAATTATAAGTTGTTTTTACGGATACTTAACAAATATTATTTTCACATATCGGATGAATACTCATTTATTTTCATTGTTAATGATAAATAGAATATGGATACAAAATTTAAAAATCGGATCATAAATATTAAAAAAATACTTATATTATAATATAAAATATAAAGCACATGTGTATATAAGAAAAGAGAACCTAAGGCATTAAAGAGTAAATAAAATAAAAGACATGCAAAAAAAACTACTCTAAAAAAACATGGATAATAATGTATTAAAAGACAACTAAACTAAAAATATTAAAAATAAATATATGTCAAATAAAAATAGACAACAAAAATCATACTTGTCAATTGAACATTACAAACAAATATTTACAAAACAAAGAAAACTAAAAGGAAAATCATAAGTTATACCCGTCCATCGGACGGGTTTTGCCAGTAGTATATATATATATATATATATAAATATATAAATATATATATATATATATATATAAATATATATATATATATATATATATATATATATATATATATATATATATATATATATATATATATATATATATATATATATATATATATGTATATATATATATATATATATATATGTATATATATATATATATATATATATATATATATATATATATATATATATATATATATATATATATATATATATATATATATATATATATATATATATATATATATATATATATATATATATATATATATATATATATATATATATATATATATATATATATATATATATATATATATATATATATATAGATATATATAAAAAAGAATTGTCTCTGAACAAACGATACCTTGGAAAAAGAATTGCTCCGTCTAATATCTAAAAATCCGAAGCACTGGCCTCCTGCTTTTGTTCACTCAGATTTTCTTCCAAGATTCTTTGAAACTCGATCTCACTTGCTTAGATCAAGCGTTTTTAATAGCGTCATATGTAGTGAGCTTAATGCTGCAACACGATATAGTAAGAAACAACATTTATTTTTGAAAATAATTAACCTAGTGGTTGTAAGCAGACCTGCTGTTTGGTAAGGTTTTTGAAGTGTTCAGTACAAAACCTATTCAATGTGCACATGTGAACCCAAGTAACAAAAACAAATACTACCAAATAAAAATTTGTTTGGCAATTGCAACATCTCTAAAACAAAAACAGAAATAATAAAAATAGCCGAATTGACCGAATCTTAGTTGGAGGATTACATTCATTTAAGAGTTTATGTCCTTAACAAACTTTTTACTTTTTTCATTTCTCTAAATTTTGCAATCAGCAATAATCTTTAAATCAACTATCCTAATCTCTAATTTTTGGATCTGAACAAAAACCTGCAATGCCACTAAAAAACTCACACCCTCAGGGATGTACCTGATGAGTTGACCGACTTGGCTTCATTTTCTCTACCTTTTCTGCATAATAACTTGATGCCTTTCCTCTATCTTTAATTCCACTACGTGTAACTCGCCTGGAGCTATATTAACAGTTGGAGCAAGCCTGAATATTGCAGCTCCACGTACGTCGTAAAAAACAATTTGATGGGTATACTATAGATGCTCGACTATTGGTGTCGAAAGATCCAAGCATTGTCCAGACCACTAATACAGAGGGGCATAATGCCCTAAAGCTGGCTGTGTTGTATGATCGAGAGGATACACTTTGGTAGTTGGTAGTTGCTAGTATGCGTATACATGAAGATAATTGGGGATGCAGAAAGATAAAGTTTACATTTTTTTTCTTTATCAAAGAGTGAATACCCGCGGGAAGTGGTTTTGCTGAATGTTGTACCTGAAATGAAATATCATTAATTAATACTCCAGTTCCGTGATATTTTCTCATAAGTTGTAAGATAGTGAGATACTTACGCTTTCAAATGATGGATTTGACATGATCAGGGACCCAACCTAACGTGTGGCCATACGAGCAACGTTTGTGTCTACCTATCACAAACAAAGCAAGGTATACAAATGGATACTTTAGCTTAAGCCAAGTATCGATGCTTGCCACATGGAAGTTATCGTACATAGAAGTCCACAGACCTGTAGAGTAATGACATACTATAATTTAAGGGGTGGATATATGTCTGGAGTTAATAGACTCCAAATATTTTTGTGACCCATTACACTTAACCAAGGTGATCAAACCAAACATTTACCAGAACATATCTTTTACGTATTGCTATATGCAAATCCATATTCCCCTAGATGCTTCTCTCTACTTCATCTAAAAATTTTGATTATTTGCAATGCACATCTGGATTATTGTCGTCCTCCTCGTTAAGAAAAAATATTGTCTCTGAAATGCCTGTATAATCCTTAGCAGCAAATGATTTCACTTTTAGTATTATTTTTTTAGCCTAAAATTTTAACCACTCGTACACAATAAGGTAAACAAAATAGTTGTAGAAAGCCATAGTTGAATTGTCTGGGTTGGTACTTGTGAGCACGCTAGAAGAAAAAATAAGTACCACCTTATCGATGAGATCCAAGGCTATTGTATCACTTGAATCGAAGAGGCTGTTTCACTTTGTGCTTGATGCAACAGAGAAAAATCCTTCTCCACAGCTGAATTTCGGGTTTCATTTCAAGTCACTTTTAAGGATGTTTGGTTATATTATATTTGATTTAATGAATTCATAATATTGCTCAATTTAATTCTGGTCACCGTAAATTTCTAACAGGCTGATATTTGGTTAAAAGTTGAGGTTGCAGCTGATAAACACCCCTTTGTAACATAACTGACGACTTAGATACAAAAGCCCTTTTCAGACCCTAACGGTATAGGTGCACGATAGAGTGTCGATACAAACAGGCATTATTAGTAAACTGATTCAAACAGTAGAGTTGCACAGATTATGCCTTATGGTTCTACTATAGCATGTACAAAAAGCGTACCTTAAATAGGGAATGAAATAAGCTAAATTGTCTGAATAAGAAAATTTTGGATACAATCTTGCCTTCCAGACCCTCTACTATTATTCTGTTGTGTTGTAATCTCTGCTTAAGAGAGACATGTGAGATATAACAGCGACTATCCTTCTTCCTTCTTTTGTTCTAACCACTTCATCCATTGCATACTCAAACGCCTTGGTTAAACATACCTGCAGATCAAATAATTTATGGTAAGAGGTAAACTGATTAGTTCAAAGAGCATAATATGCGCTGCATAAACAGATTAATTGAGTATAAACATACCATGAACAAAAATAGAAAAAGTAAACACATTTATCCGATAATTATTCCTCTACATGATCTCATAAACCTATTGAACCAACATAGGAAAAAATGCATTAGCTTAAATATTCAAGAACATAAAAATTGTATCACATAAATACTATGAAATTGATTGCTGCAACTCTGAGTAAATATCAGTAGATTTTTCTCAGCAACTAAGTTCAATGCATCGACTTCTATTTTTTTACGAGCAGGACTGAACGAAATTTCAAACCTGCATTCAAGCACTATTCTCGCAGTCAACGATTTTCTCGACATCTTTCTTGGTGACTTGGAATTTGTAACAATTACATATCGCTCGTTTGAGAAGTATCTTAATTGAATATGGTGACTTGTCTGCTTAGCACATGAACAAAATGTTAGTTAATGTTAAATTAAATGGCATCTGCCAAATAGACTTGTAAGCTACAGAACATTCCAAACTCGCCACCTTTAGGTTTAAGGAGACCAGTCAAAAAGCTGCAAACACATTTAAATACACATTATACTCTAAAACATAATCACAACCTATCTTGATACATAAGATACTTGCGCACACAGTATAGCCTTCATTTAAATTGCATAATTGTTAGTCAGTATTAAACCATACATCACATCATAATGAATCAATAACATGATTACAGTCCCTAAACTTAAATTGCCGGTCTACAAAAAACAAAAGAATCTCAGAATTAAGAAAAACTAACCTGAGTATTGATCGAGTTTTGATTGCGATAGGTGTGATTTCTGCGATTTGGAAATAATATATCTAATAACATCACAATGATCATAATCAATAACCGATAAATCAACATTATAAATAATAGTACTTAATGAGGAACAAATCAAGAGATTATGGCTGACCGAACATCACTAATTCTATTACCGTGAAATTATTGATGTGCTTTTGTAAGTATATTATGATCCATTGATTTGTGTGCGGTTCGATTGATTTTATGATCGATTGATTTTAGGTTCGATCGATTTATAGGGATTTAATTTGAAGTTTTATGTCTGGTATTTAAAGGGTGCCATTAAGTTTATTTGGGTCGGGAATTTGTAAGCCCAAAACCTAAGCCCATGTGCTGACTAGGACTAGTGCCCTGATTGATGATGTGGCAAATCCCTCATCTTATATATAATGTAAAGATATATATATATATATATATATATATATATATATATATATATATATATATATATATATATATATATATATATATATATATATATATATATATATATATATATATATATATATATATATATATATATACTAGTGGCAAAACCCGCCCGATGGGCGGGTATAACTTCTAATTATTGTTTATCTTTTTTTTTACGATTAATATTTAATGATATATATAATAATTTTTTGAAACTAATAATTAACAAATAAATATTATTTATAATATATCTTATAAAACCTTCTTTGATATTATAAATACAATTTTTTTGTTATTTTTAAAATTATATAAATTTATCTGTATTTTAAATTTGGTACTATGAATAGCTAAATGTATTTGTATATGTGAATAAAAAAACACCGTTATGGATATTATCTTAACTTGGACAAAGCTTGACCTTGACTTTTGTTCACATAAAAAAAAAACTAAAAGACATCTTGTTATCAGACGTAGTTTTTTCAGACCCGGGTCAATCCGGCCTGGTACCGGTTGACCCAGTTTCGGTTAAAAAATGGTCATATTGACACGGGTTTCGCATTTTCAAAACCCTGTTAGACTTTCGGGTTTGGGGTGACCCGGGTCAATCCGGTTCTCGTTACCCGGTTGGATTTTTATTTTTTTGGGTTTTTTATAAAAGAAATATAAATTTTACGTATTTGCGATATAATTTTACTTTTACATATTATACTGGTTGGTAAATGTCTCTTATAATTTATATTTTTAATATACGGAAGTTTTTAAGGTTTTTATATGTAATTTTTGTTAATTATTAAAAATATAAATTTTTCTTTTTATTAAAAAACGGGTTGACCCGGACCCGATGACTCGACCGGGTCGATTTAAAAACCGAGTTTCAAAATATTGAATTCTGACGGGCTAGCTCTAAACATTTTTTCAAGAATTTAGATTATGAAAAACAATAAGCACTTGATTAAACATTCTAATGATTGAAAAAAAAGTGAGACATGGATTTTTTGTCGAATGCTATATTCTTAAATGTTTTGACTAAAAGATTCGTCAAATGAATATGAGAATCACTTTCCTGTCACAATTCATGCACATTTACATTCTTTTACATTAAACATTAACTTAATAATTCAGTTGGTTCACCATATTTAAATACTACTCTTCAAAAGTCGTCAATGTCTAGGAGCGATCAGATCCAAAAAATGAATCGACGAACAGATACCTAAATTTGGTTAACTCGCGAATTCCCTGGTCAAAACGGGTTTGGTTATCAAGTCCCCGTCGGGTACGGATTTTATTGAAATTCCTGGTACCGACTTCACTCTTAATTATTGAGCACAAATGGTCAAGTCCCTATATGGTTTGTGCCATTTTATAACAAATTACTTTTAAATATCGTAATGGGGGCTCTCTGTTTTGAAGTAGAATGTTAGATTTTCCAAATGGTTAAATATTACATATTTTCATTTGTAAGTTTTTGTCGAACAGATTGTTGAAATTGCGTGAAATGGTATCCGTTTAGTATAGTCACAAATGTGGATGTTACTGTTCTTGTATCCTGCATAGCTGATACTCCTAAAAAAAGTGTATTATGTTAAATAGAATTCAAGTTGTGGTGTAGATTTTGATAAGGGCAAATAAGGGATTAAAGTAGATGCTCTATGAGAACAATTTCCATTTTGACAACTGAAAGATGGAGTACAGACAATAATTTCTAAATCTGTTGGTATAAAAAATTTGAGAGGAAGTTTCCGTACTTGCTTTTTATATGCTTCAAAGGCTAGATGGACTAGACTTATATAAAAGCAATTCAAAGCACCAAGTTTTTTCGCAACACGAGACCATTTGCTAAACATTGGAATGTCAAGCCTTGCCTCTACAGTGCCTTTTTAAATTTGCCCACCATGCCCGACCAATCCATGGCTTTAAGAAATGGCGAGCGTCCACCGCACTCAATCGGATCTAAATATAGCATAAGAAAAGAAACCGGTGCCATAAATCTAGAAAATATAAACTAACCTCTAGGGAGCAAGGTGCAATTTCAATCAACATATTATCACATATGTAGTTGATTATCTGATTGTTTGCTAAGGTAGTTGTTCTAGCAAACATCTTTGTAGGTTTAGTAATAAAGCACAACATGAACAAAAAATAACCTTAATCTTACAAACTATATAGAAAGAAAAAGAAAGCAATGTCAAAAAGGAAAGACGATTGTTGTATAGCCTCAAGTAACCAATGATAAAAAAGAAGTTTTGAGTAACCATCCCCAACATCATAGGGATAATCCATTTCCAAAAGACGATCCAAACACATGAGAGTACGATTATATCAGATAAACATAAACAGCTGAAAACAAAATGAGAAGGATCTGAGGCATAGAATTATGAACTTATAGCTTTTACCTACTCAAGATTCATATAATTAAAATGAATAACACTATGTAATTAAACATAAGCCGAAACCCAGATATAAATACTACTTACAAATATCTAACTGACTTTTGAAAAGTCAAGAAGGAGATAAGAGGAACACCAGTAGCATCAAGCAAAGCACGATGATCGTGAATACTAAAATGTTACGTTAACATCATATGGATAATCGGTGGCTGGTTTGGGCGGAATTGTAAAGGTATCATTGAGAGGGCCAAAACCAATAGGTCTAGCAGAAGCCGACGGGTCATGCACAAGTGGATTCGTCATCCACCCAGCAAGATTAGGTGTCAAATGTGTTGGTGCAGCCACTGTATAAACTCCTATTTCATTGTAAAGGTATCATTGAGAGGGACAAAATCAATAGGTCCAGTAGAAGCCGACGGGTGATGCACAAGTGGAATCGTCATGCACCCATCAAGATTAGGTGTCAAAGGTGTTGGTGCAGCCATGCAGCCACTGTATAAACTCCCATTTCATCTCAGAATCCATCAGAAATACTTTCTTATATCAAGTGATACAGCAGCAAAAGTTTTAGTATCCTCGTTTTCTTGTGACCAATGAATATAGACTCAAATTTGGCATCGTGTCTAGATGAAGTCTCGATTCTTAAATCAGAGAATATATCATCCATTTCAAAATCCTTATTCCGACTCCTTCTTTCGATTGAATAAACTTCCATTGCACCTCGATATACATCAGAAATTTTAGAATCAAGATTCTGAATTTCTGTGTCATCTTCATATGCAAAATTAGTTTTAGGTTCCTCATTTTGGGTCCCTAAGTTTACATACTCGGATACTGAATCACATCTAGATAAAGAATTAGTACCTCTTAAACCAGAAGTTTTAGGATCCTCATTCTGACTCCTAGATTCGTGTGGCTTAATTTATGCCTCATCTCTAAACGAAGGATCCTGTCCCGAATCCAGCGATGTGGCAGCAGTAGTTTTAAACTTTTAATTAGTACTCTCATTTTCTTGTGTATTATCCTTCGCAGGCTGAGATTCTACATCATGTCTGAATAAAGAATCAATTCTTGAATTGGAGAGTAAAGTAGCAGTTTTAGAATCCTCATTCCGGGTTGCTGACTGAACTTCTGTGTCATCTCCAGATGAACAATCCTTGTTCAAATCAGAGAAAGCAATAAAATAAACATTTTCATTAAGTTGATATTTTTATATAATTTGTTTAAATTATACAAATGACATGACATTATGCTGTAAATAATTATGGCAATAAGTATAGGTCGGCAAAACTGCTTGCCGGCATAGAAAATTGGCATATCATATGCTATCGTCCCTCTGTACATGTCTGAGGTAAATTCCTTACAGACTTTTTTTGTGATTTATATTAAAAAAATCTTTCATTTCTCACATGAGGTATTTCTATTAGATCTTACCAACAACTGTTGTGGATAGACTTGTACCCATTTTCAGTAACTATAACATTTCATACTAAAGGTTGAAATACACATATGCAAATAGAATAACATACCTGTCCATAATGTCAAGTCTCCCTAACAGACCTCCAGTCAGATAGCTTCTTCCAAATTTCCAGGACCTGCAATTTACATGACAACAAAGTCATTATATCAAGATGTTGCTACAAATCGGACATATGGACGAGTAAGTGCAAATTCCGCCAGATGTGTTTATTAGATGGCTTACTTAGCGACTGTTTGGGGATGTTTATACAAAACTGATTCGACATTTTATTATTTAGAGAAATAGGTGGACATCAATGTTACGTTAACATCATATGAATCGTCAGGGTGGTCTCTGTCAGCATCAGGACTGCTCCTTTGCAACAACGCGAATATTGTTATTAGTCAATTCAATATCACCCGCTCTTGTTCTTCTATTTAATAGATCCGTTATCCTTGGTCACACATCTAATCTCATATAATCAAAATCAGAGTCACTTCAGAGAGCTATATTATTGCGTTCACCAACTTTTTTTTGATATTTTTACCCATTCGCCGCACGTTTATTGGTGTGTTATTAATCATGTTGATACACAAAAGAAACGCACCGGAATAGGGACAAGAGATTCGTCTTGGATACTCAACACTTGTCCTAATTTTAAGGCTGCTCCACACATCCTACACAGTTACATTTTATCATATAAAAAAGGCGAAAGATCAGACTACTTTCCTTGCGATTAACTCTTGTGTAGCTATAAGGCAGAGGTGATGTTCAGGTGACCATTACGCCCAGACTTAGAAAGTTTACCAAAATGCCCTCTATATGTCATAGACTTCTTATATCTACCGAACCTTAAATACCAGTGGCTAAAAATGTAGCAGCTAAATCTAAAAAACATTGCAACATAAAGTAGAAAAATGGTGTTTATAAAGTGTAAAAAAATAGGTTGAACCTTTTTTTCATCTTGGAAGGAGTTTCCATCTGAAGAGATGCATCATGCTTTACCACTATCTTGACGATAAGCTAGCTGAAAACATAAAGATGGAGGGCGGTATAATAAATAATAGCTTTTATAAATTGGCTATTGCAATGTTGACCCATTTACATATAAATGGGTTGATATGAAGTGGGGTTAACTAAACGGGTAAAACAAAATAAATTAAAGCTAAGCGGGAACAACTCAAATTGGCCATTGGGTTCACCCAAACCCCCAATATCAATGCATACAACCTCCAAAATCTTTTTTTATCCAAAAGTTCGGTACTATTGAGATAACATTGTCTTGTAATCATTGTTAACATATTAGTGTTCTTTAAAAGTGAAGAAAAAAACTTTTACATGTCATCTCTGACCAGGTTCACTATGACCCACACTTCTAAATGGCTTGTTTGACTTGATACTCAGACAACCCATGCAGTGAGCACATAATGTGGCTGGTCAAGTAAAAATGAGTTGTAAGGATAAAACATAAATTACTTGGTGGAATAAATGTGACACAAGGAGGAAATCCAACTCCTAGAAGGAGCTGCATTGTCTGCACTATTAGGGTCGGTAGAGTCTGTTGGTAAAGCATGTTTTGTGGAGTGCGACAGCAACCTGAGTAGAGGAAGGTGAAAATGGCATCTGTACTTTTGTGACAATAATATGGCAATACATGTGGCACGTTAATTATCAAATATAACTAAAACAAAAAAAAATTACTTTGCAGCCTTGGATAGATCATTTTGAGGGTTGAATCGTGTAATATTCTTATACGACCACATCACATCTTATATCTTATGTCGCATCTTTAATAGTCATATACGATTTTAGTGATTTATTTGTCTTCACCTCTACAACTGATCTTGATGATGAAAGTCTTGGAATCACCATTACACTCATATGCGCATAGCCGACACACCTTACACGTTGTCCTTCATATTACTGCTGCAATCATGATCTCGCAAATGAGAGCCTTTTTCTGGTATTTTGGCCTGCAAATATGGTACAATTGTTGAGGGCTTGCATTTTACTATCCAACATAAATAATGCAACTATAATGAATGTAAACGTGCCTGGTTTTTTTTATCACAGAAAACAGTGATATTAATTACATTAGAATTATTGGGCTTGCAATTTACAATCCAACATAAATAATGCAACTACAAGTTGCTCCTAGTTTGACTTCAGATCATCACGCAAACATTGTACAATAAAAATCATTATAATGCAATTCAACGCCACAGAGTAAGAAAATGGAAACATTATAGCACAAAGCATCAATCACATACACATTAATGTGGAATATGACCTCTATACTTGAAGAATCTCCAAAAGAGTTTCCAGCCCGCTACATTCCTAAAACTACATTTGCGATAGCAAACTCCACTTCATGCAGGATCTTCGGACTCTTCTAGACCCTCATCCAATTCTTTGATCATGGGCTTAGTAGCTTCACCATCTAACCCCTGATAGATGGACATTAATTAATATACATAATTAATAACTGTAACGTATTTAAGAAGCTGACTCATAGCAAATACCGTATCGTGGTTACAAACCTGAGCCTGTAGGTTATCATAGCAATCTAATGGATAAAAATTAGAGATAAAACCAATGAAATCATAAGAAAAAATTGGATCACCGTGTGCGTAATCCACAAATTAGAAAAAGAACAAATGTAAACGTACTTGGTTTTTTGTTTGATCACAAATAACACTCACATTACATTAAGTAAAACCTTCCGTGAACCAACTTGCTGAATATGTTTCTCCCTTTTCATAATAAAACCTTGGCTTTTCTTCAACTTGGCCATTTGATGGTCACTAAAACCCTAGATATGGTTCAACGATTATAATATTAGAAAAAGGCATAGGCATGCTATAAGTACACATAAATTTTCATCAACAAATTTACTGTATACTATACACATGATTTTAGTATAACTAACAGAACCTGCAAAACTAATATGATTTCTTGAATATTAGGGCTTACCCTAATTTTCAAATGCAATAAAACTATAGCAAAAATTCAAGAAAACTATATAGCAGTGATAAAATAAAACCTACCTCAGCTAATTTATATTGTAGTCATCTTAAATATTCTGAAACCATGAATTTAAATCCTTAGGTAGCATGTAGGTGTTGTGGTTCCAGCAAGACTTGAGATTTCCAAACTTTCTACGGCTGTAGATTATTTGCAAGTCCCGAAACCCTTCTTCTTTTTTGCTTCTTTATAGGTCCTCACTTCTGATTACAATCAGGCTTCATAAACTTTTTAGGCTTCTGCATATGGAGTAAAAAATTAAAGCTCTCAACTAAGGATAGATTGAATGAATAATATTATTAGCAGCTTTAACATGTTTGTATAGGTAGAAGCATACAATATTTACCTACTTACTTCCACGTCAAACTTTTCATAGAAGCTGTATATATTCTTCTTGCCTTGGTGTTGCTATAATATCAAATCTTCGATTCATAAAACCCTAATCTAAAAAATTATTTTCATAGAAGCTGTATTAAAAGACAATTCTTCTTTTTCTTTGCTACGTTACAAACCCTAATCTAAATCTATGTTTTTTGGAAACGATAATGATCTTTTTAAATAATTTCCAAAATACACAAAAGGCAAAAATAATAGTGAATATCCGATTTGGTTTTCTAGAAAATAATAACAGATGTTATCTCATAAAAATTAAACTCACTTTAAATATTTTGTTCTTATAGATAAAATCAAAAAGCGGGTGAGATCTAGTGATTATGATGTATCCGCAAAATAGGATGGTTCCATGTTCAAACCTTGCAACTGCTTCTTTTTAAAAAATCGAAAATTACAAAAATAAATTTAGAAATCGATGACATGGATTAACTGAGTGATTATGTGGCATTTCCCTCCAGTTATATATAATGTAAAGATATATATATATATATATATATATATATATATATATATATATATATATATATATATATATATATATATATATATATATATATATATATATATATATATATATATATATATATATATATATATATATATATATATATAGAGAGAGAGAGAGAGATATAGATATATATATATACATATAATATATATATATATATATATATATATATATATATATATATATATATATATATATATATATATATATATATATATATATATATATATATATATATATATATATATATATATATATATATATATATATATATATATATATATAGATGGTGTAGAAACTAGAAGGGGGGTTGAATAGTTTCTTAAATTTGCTTGTTAAAGTTTGGTTTTAAAAATCTTTTTTCAAAAACTTAAGCTTAAGTATTTATGTGAAACCTTCTTATACACAATATGAACAAGGTATAGTGCAACTAACTAATAATCACAAGTATAAAGAATAAATAATGTAAAGAGATAAAGGAAGGAAAGATCAAACCAAACACCAAGGATTTAAAGTGGTTCGGCAACGAAGCTCACTCCTCGTTCATACTCCACTCCTCGAGTACTCCTTACTCGAGAGTTCACTAATCAACAACCTCCTTAAGGTGGAGAAACCGTACACAACGTCGCTTAACCAATTTCCGACTCTAAGCTAAATTTCGAGCCCCAATCTTAGCTAGGACCAATCTACACCAATATACTTTGAGGACTAAGTATTAACCCTAATATATACACAACTTCCAAATAGACATAACTACTTGGATCTTCACAATAATGACACAACAATGAATAAATAAGTTTGGATCATCAATGGATCTTTGAGGTAGACACAACACTTAAACAATGATAGTGTTCTTCTCTTTGCACTTTGAGAGGAAAAGATGGGATGAGAAATATTCACTTTTAAACAAGTAGTAATCAAACAAATGATCAAGGATTTGAGTGATTTAAGAAGTATGTAAGAATCTGAAAGTTTATGTGCAAAAGAGGTGGATTGAAAGTCTGATAATGGTCCACTATTTATAAGACAAATGTCCAACGGCTATATCTGCCCGCGGTTCTTTATTGCAGCTCGCGGTTCCTTATCCATAAGGAACCGCCTTAGGCGCTAAGGAACCGCCAGCGTAGAGTCCGCTCACTTTTGTCTTTTAGTGGGTTGGATCGAATCTTGGGATTAAAATATCCTGAAAGGATATTCCAAACTAAGATACAATATGCCATTTTAAAATTTCAAACTTTCAAATAATTAATTTAATAAAACATTTTCTTAAAAATAAAGTTTAATAATAAAACTTTGTCACACTTAATAAAAAGTGAGTTTTAAGAAAAGATTAAATCCTTGGTCACTTAATTAGTATAATTACTTTTTTGTTCATACCTTAAGTGATAATGATTGAAATGAAAAATACTTGAACTCAAGAATTCGTTTTTCATTGTTTTCGTAAATGCTTGTTTTTACATATTGTCGTAATCAAAACAAAGCGAGACCGAATAATGAAAGTAACGTTTTTAGGAATCATTGCATTTGATTCCAACAATCCATAAACTCCCAATCATCTAATAAAACAAGATTTTCGAAGACGAGTTTATCATTTCTCCACCTTTGTCGAAGAAAAAAGGTTGCAAAAGTCTTTGAAGAAGAAAAGAACCAGACTTTGCAAATGCTCCCCCTTGGTGCTTACTCCCCCTTGCTTGGGGCACCAAGGAATCGAAATAAGGTGACAAGCTACATAGAAGGGTTAGTAGAAGAGAAGAGACACCCAACAAGATATAGCAAAGATCACAAAAAAATAAGAAACAAAAGATCCAAGATAAGTTATGTTAAAAGAAAATATGATAAAAGATACAAGCAAATAAATCATACAAAGATGTATGAGACACAACCACAAGCCAAAATAAAAAGCATAAATCTAATCATTGTTAAGCTAGAACTCTAAGTTTTGCTTGAACTAGATGTCTTGAAGATAAGCAACCAATGCTTAGATAAAGACAAGGTAGTGGCGGAAGGAGGTGGTGGTGGCTTGGTAGAGATCTCATAGTTATAGAAAAGAGGAGGTTTAACTAAGAGACTCTTGATGTAATGCAACTCCTCATAGATGTGAGCCATAGCAAGATGCTGATATGACAACATTGACAATATGTTCCATGATGCATGACATTATCATGTGAAGGAGGTAGAACACTAAAGGCTAGTGGTGGAACATAAGAAGTCCCACAATCACCATTCTTAGAAGGAGAAGACATGTGATTTTGAGTGTTCTTGGGTGAATTGGGATTGAAAGCAATTAGAGAGAATGGAAGAGAATCAAAGCTTTCATTTGGGGAATAAGACATTTTGTTTTGAGAAAGAAGGCAAAATGCTTAAGGTTATATAGAGAAAGTCCAAGATAATTTGGGGGTGGTCAAAGGGTTGAAACAAAGATTCCAAAAAGTGTTGGAACAAATCTGGAGTTTCAGGAATTCCCGAAAAGAAAGGTACTGGGCGCGGTTCCTTAACTCAGTCGGCGGCTCCTTATCACCAGGGAACCGCGGTATCAATAAAGAACCGCCCACAGTGGGTTGAGTTTGGCGATGAGGGAGGATTTTCCAATTCAGCAAATCCTATTTTTCTAGTGTAACTAATCATGGGGACATGCTAAGAAGCAAAGAGTAGACAAAGAAAACACACAAGAGCTCACCAAACAAGGTTTAGACCAAAATATATAGATTTTTTTAATAAAATCAATGTAGGAGGTGTGTAAAACTAGACACAAGGTCATGACACAATGATCCTCCATAGTTCTCTTTTGTTCTTGCTATATTTGAGAGACCCATACATATGAATTATGTAAGCTCATTATGAATAGCAAGAAGCTATGAAAAACGTTTTTAGATTGAATTAACAATGCAAAAATATTTCTCGACCATTTTCGAAAAAGCTTTGAGTATTTTGAAAAAGAAGAGAAGTTTTCCAAAAAGAGTTTATTAAACTTTAGAACTCAAAGAAAGAAAAGACTCAAAAGATAAAAGATAATAAGAATGCACAATTAAGGAATATGTTCCATTAAGCCTAGACCTAGAAGAAAGTAATTAAAAGGTTCCCTCTTAAGTGGCTTAATCAAGATATCGACTAAGTTTTCTATCGAGGGTACCTTCTCTATCGAAATGTTCCCCTTTTGAACATTATCCCTAAGAAATTTGTGGTGAATCTCTATGTGCTTAGTTCGCGAATGTTGCACGGGATTCTTGCTAAGGTCTATTGCACCCTTGTTGTCGCACATGATGGGAACATTATCAAGAGAAATCCCGTAATCAACAAGCGCTTGCTTCATCCATAGAGCTTGTTGACAAGCTTTACGGGCACTCACATACTCGGCTTCCGTGGTGGATATAGCAAGAGCGGTTTGTTTCTTAGAGAACCAAGAAGTTAAAAAACAACCCATGAAGGTACAAACTCCAATAGTGCTTTTCCGGTCCACATAGTCTCTCGCATGATCCGAGTCCGCGTAAACAATGGTTTCTACGCTGGTCCCTTTAGGATACCATAATCCTAAATGTATAGTGCCTTTAATGTATCGGAATATACGCTTAACCGCTTTAAGGTGAGAGATTTTGGGAGCCTCTTGGAAGCGAGCACAAAGGCAAACATTAAACATGATATCCGGTCGACTTGCCGTTAGGTACAACAAACTACCAATCATACCTCTATATTTGGTGTTGTTTACCGACTCACAATCATCATCTACGGTGAGTTTAGTATCCGAGGCCATAGTGGTCTTCATTGGTCTAGAGTCTTCTAATCCAAATTTCTTTAGCATTTCTTTAAGATACTTGGATTGATTAAAGAAAATACCACCGTCCAATTGTTTAATTTGGATTCCTAAAAAGATGTTAAGTTTTTCCATCATACTCATTTCAAACTCGTCATGCATGATTTTGGCAAAGTAATCACACAATGATTGACAAGTTGAACCAAATATAATGTCTTCAACATATATTTGTACGATAATGAGGTGAGAACCTTTCTTCTTAGTAAAGAGTGTATTTTCTACCATCCCCATGGTATACTAATGTTTTATAAGAAACGCTTTAAGTCTATCATACCAAGATTTGGGTGCTTGTTTGAGACCATAAAGAGATTTTTTAATCTTGTAAACATGATCTGGTTTCTCAAAATCAATGAAGCCGGTAGGTTGAGCCACATACACCTCCTCATTGATCAAACCGTTAAGAAATGCACTCTTTAGATCCATTTGTTGAAGCTTAAAGTCTAAAGCACAAGCGTAAGCTAAGAGGATTCTAATGGATTCTAATCTAGCTACGGGTGTGTATGTCTCGTCATAATCAATACCTTCTTGTTGATTATAGCCTTGAGCTACAAGTCTAGCCTTGTTATGAGACACAACACCATTTTCATCTAACTTATTCCTATATACCCATTTGGTTCCTATGATGGTCGAACTTCTAGGTGGAGGAACAAGTTCCTAAACGTCATTAGCAATGAATTGATTCAATTCTTCTTGCATAGAGATGACCCAACTCTCATCCATCAAAGCTTCTATAGCATTCTTTGGGTCAATCAAGGAAACGAAACAAAAGAAGTTACTTTGATTTTGGACTTGAGATCTTAGGGTCCTTTGATTTAGTTCGCCTATGACATTATCAAGAGCATGATCCTTAGACATCTTAATGTTTACTCCCTTTTCAACACTAAGGTCTTCAACTCCTATGTTTCTAACATCTTTGGCATTAACTATGTCTATTTCATCTAAGTCATCATCTACCAAAGGTGGTGTCTTAGATGAAGGTGGGGTTTCATCAAATGTCACGTTAACTGATTCTTCAATTACACCCGAGGTTCTATTGAGGACTATGTAGGCTTTACTAGTTTGAGAAAAACCTAAAGAGATACCTTCGTAAGACTTTGGGTCAAACTTAGTAAGGTAATCTTTGGTGTTGAGAATGAAGCACTTGCTTCTAAACACCCTAAAGTATTCCAATGAGGGCTTCTTACCTTTAAGAATCTCATAGGGGGTCATTCCTAGAAAAGGTCGAATAAGAATTCAGTTGAGAATGTAAGTCGATGTGTCCACGGCATTGCACCAAAATTTTTGAGGCAAAGATTGCTCATTCAACATCGTCCTACTCATCTCTTGGATGGTCCTATTCTTCCTTTCAACTACCCCATTTGATTGTGGAGTGCGAGGAGCCGAGAAGTTAGGGTAATACCATGAGCTTCACAAAAGGCACCAAATTGCACTTCATTATCAAATTCCCTACCATGATCCGTCTTAATAGAGGCAATTGAACATCCTAGTTGATTTTGAATTCTTTGACTAAAGGTTTAGAAGTGATCGAAAGCTTCATTCTTAGACGCCAAAAATCTAGTCCAAGTGAATCTAGAGTAGTCGTCAACTATAACTAGGGTATAAAGGTTACCTCCATAACTCCGTATGGCGGAAGGTCCAAAGAGATCCATATGTAAGAGCTCTAAACACCGAGAGGTCGAAACCAAATTCTTGGCTTTGTAACTTGAGTGAACTTGCTTCTCAAATTTTCAAGCATCACAGAAGTGACTATCAAATTTCATCTTGGGGAGATGTCTTACCAACTCCTTAGAGACTAAAGATTGAATTAAACGCATATTAGCATGACGTAATCTCCTATGCCAAAGAGTAGAACTCTCATCTAAAGTCACTAGACATAATGTAAGACTTATGCACACAACTTAACCAAATGCGAATACCATCATGGATTAAACCAAAAAAGAAAGATTAGATTAGATGAAGAATAAAGAAAAAAAAATGTTGTGAATTCCTAGTGAGAGAAAGACATAAGTTTCTCTCTCTAGAATATATGAAATGGAAAACACACACACACAAATGAGGTGTTTAGTGCCTTTTATACTACAAATGTAAGAGTAGAAGGCCTTCCTCATTTATGTGTTCGGGACTAATTCCCGTTACATACCAAACATTATACTAGAACTCTCAACACCATTATGTAGCATTTTCCACGAGCTTTGCAACGGTATATTATATGATCATAACTTTAAATACGGCTAACAATCTCCCCCTAAGTGGTGGTCATGTAATATGTGACTTCACTTCTTTGATGATGCAGATTTTAAAGCTCGTTGTCTTTAGAGTTCTTATAGTTCCTTTCATGACTTGTGATCTTGGATCTTTGATCTTTGCCTTGACATGATCTCTAAACTTTGCCAACTTTTATTCTTGTGACTTTCCCCACATACTCATATTTTGTATTGTCTTTTCAGCTTGTTAACAATCTCCCTAGATTATCAGAGTAGCAGAAGTCTTTGTCTTTAGATGTTCTTGAGCTTTCTTCATTTACCTGAGCATGTGGTCTTGAATTACGACTCTTGAAGTTACACTACTGTAACACCCCCAAATATTCATAATTCAATTCAGTGGAAGAGTCGTTGGTGTTACGGGATATCACATTACTCAAATCATAGACAACGCTTAAAATTTGCGTCGTTTATTAATAAAGCATTTTCCATTCATAAATATCAAATTACATAGGTCCTCAGGTCATAGTATATGATAAAAATTTACAAAACATTTGAATGGAAATTTTATTTGAATGCGGGCCATAAATTCTTGTCGTCTTCCCGAGAATTACCTTCAAGTACCTGAGATAAAACATGTTAAAAAGTCAGCGAAACGCCGAGTGAATTCATAGAGTTTAATAAAAGCCATTAATATATCACCGGTATATAATTATTACCGAAAATCATTTTGTACAAATCTTTGTCCTAGGCTATAAAATAGGCCAAAGACATTTTATAGGAATCTTTGTCATAAATTATAATATAGGCTATTGCCTTCAAAACCATTGTACGAACCAATGTCGTAAAAACATCATACAATACGTTTTATAACGTTGTATAGAACTTAATAAAAACTGTTATATGAAAATGGTTATGTAAAACCAAAACACGAACATAATATCAGTAATAAGACCCCGTATTGCTAGTCAGGCAATATATTATAATTCAATTCGTACATCAGTATTTTCGTTATTGGATTATTATAAGCCGCATGACATTGCTACCTTACTATAACAAACAACGGGTAGCCAACCCGTAATTCCTTTGCCCATCTAAAACAGCGTGTCATCTCAATAATCACGCTTATATAAATCTTCTCATACATAAATTCGCTTACCCCTCAAGGTGGCACGACGGGGATCAACCGTCACGGCGCGAACTCGGGTGATCTTCCCAAAATAGTACTATTATATGCATAAGCGTCTACCAAATCCCGATAGTTCACAATTCATGCTAATGGGACTTTTAGTGACATAACCTAACTAATAATAATCCATTTCATTTCATTCATTGGGTTATATAATCATTCGGGTCCATATCAATAATCATACAATCGTGACAACTGGTGTCCTATTTTTATTAAAAATAACATGTTATCTCCCTTGCGGGTTTATAAAACATTTCATAAAACATTTAAAAGAGTGCGAGGCTATGAACTCACGTTGATTGGGAAAGGCGGGTTATCGGCGATTTGGATGTAAGGTACGTGCTTCAATCACGGAAACCTAGACAAATAATACTCGGTATTAGACTCTTGTCCAATGACTTTATATAAAAATAATGGTTATGTATATATGATGATATCATAAGTATGATGATGATCAAGTGGTATTTTTATCTCCTCATACAACATTATAGTTGTTAGTAAATTTTAGACTAGTTACACTAGTTTTAATCCATTTACATATTAAGGCCCAATAAGCCCATTAAGAATTCGATCCATTATATTATCCCATTTATACTGTTAATATCAGTCCTATACTCATATGTTGGGCCCAAGTGAGTTAAGCCCATGAATAAGTCCATTAGTGTTAAGCCAAACTAGTTGGGCTAATGGTCCAATAAGGCTACTTTGGCCCATTAAGGTCCATAAGTTATAAAGCTCGGGTTTATCGGTTTTTGCTTGTCAAATGTGTTTAAATATCAGTATATGAGTTATAAAATGTTACATTAGACGGGTCCGACCGTCTAAGTTTTATTTGGCGAAAACGTTAATCTTTTCGGTTTTAGCCGAAAAGACGTAAAACTTATATATGGTTTTATAATATTAGAAAACATTTAAGTTTTACTTTTATAAAATGCCATATTTATTTATTCTATTATATAAATCATTTTATAATAATTATTATTAGTTAGTGGGTTTTATATATTTATTTTATAATAATATTTACTTGAGTGCTCTTTTTAAACTATATAGTTTATTTACAAATCTGATTATCAAAGTTACTTCCACCTTTTTTGACATATCTTGAGTTCTACAAGGAGATAGAAGCTCAAATTTGAACAGAATAAACTACATGATGTGTGCTACAAATAACTCTTTTATAGCCACTGCTCAATCATCCTTTAATTATTTCTAATAATTCGTCCAAAACAGACTATACAGATTTGTACCTCAATAATATTTTGATCATATCTTGCTCATTTTAATGATTTCATTGAGTGGCCAACTCACCACATATGTAAACATCATATATCTATCTGTATATTAAACTAGGTCTTGAAGCGCACGCTTCGCTGCGGCGAAGAGTGGGTGTTTTTGGTAATGTTTTTAGTGGTTGTTGAGTTATGACAGTAACGTATAAAATCAAAATGCATGGCCGAGCTACACGAAGTCTATATGTTTGATTACGAAAGAAATGCATTATACCAACTACGAAGTATTCACATTATAAAGCTAAAAACAACATGTAAAAAATATAGAGAATCATTCGCAATTTTTTTGTTAGAGAGACGGACACATATTTATTTGCTTGAATCCAATCACACACACAAAACACGCAGCGTTGGTTCCAACGGAATGTTATATGACTCCGTTTTTTGGATCTTTACTCCGTTCCATTGATGAGTTTTGGATCTTTCCCCCCATTCATTAATTGGCGAGTGCGCTAATTAATTTGGTTTGCCCTTTCAAGTTAACCCTTTGCCCTTTCAGGCTCAGATATGGAGGTATGGAAACGGCACCCAGAAAACCGACATGGCTACGACTAAACGGTCGCCCCGCCAAGCTACGAATTTTGGGAAACCACGCTTGCCAAAGCATCCACGTATATAGATTTCATCATTGCCAACATTGTCACATAGAAAGGTTATTGGGTTGTACAACAGCAACGAAAGCAACACCGCATCAAATTAGAGAACGATTGAAGCACTCCGACTATATGAATTACCATTCGGATACCGTATCTGATCGAACAACCGATCTGCCATCGCTTCAACCTACAGTGAAGGACCATTGTTCAAATTTTTTTACCAACACACAGTATTATATAAAAGCCTAATTGAATAAGGTTCAAGCATCAGTTGAAGGTTTGATATTAATATCATGGGTCATTCAGTTTGCTATACCTCTCAAGTTATTGTTTACAAAAAACGTGTAGCCAAAGCTGGAGTTGCTTGTATGAATCTGATGAATCCTATGTTTCCCACTTGCAAAACGACGCCTACATCACATGGATTAAAAAAACCTTAGTGATCGTTATACATTCTTACCATCACCGAATGTAAAAATCCTTATTGTTCGAGCAAGGTCATTCACATATATTCATAAAAAATTAACTGTTTGTATCTAGTTAATTGAAATCAAAAGGGATATGTGTATTGGCATGTATGTAATAGTTACTTTGAAGACCTATGTTGGTGGCAGTCTTCATTTGTGGTTAGGATTTAGTCAAAGGGCTATTAGTTTGTATTCTTGTAACTACGCATGCACATGGAATTGTGTTGGAGGCTGTGTTACAGGTTTGACACAATGCTGAATCATGAGGATCTACATGTTCATGAAAGGGCTGCAGTTTTTGGTTGGGTGTATATTTTAAAGTAATATAAACTCCTAATGGTATGTTGCAACAGTGGGTTGTGGTAGTTGTATATAAGGATGTCATGGCATGTATTTACAATACATCACCGCGCACAGAGTAACCGATAATAAGTGACGAAAAGAATGTCTTGGTTGAGAAGGTTGCGTCCTTTGCAGACGGCTTGTGGTTCCGAGGAGCACCGTGATTGTTTTTGGTTCTACCTGCGTAAACAGGTGGCTAATGAGATGGATTGGAGGGGGACACTTGAAGCTATGTATGCCCGTAAAAGGGCTGCAATTACTGATAGGGATGGTTTGATAAGCGAGTTATCTAACATTAACCCATAACCGCTTTTGAGCTGCATGGTTTCTTCGCTATTGGACATGCAAGACAGAGCCGAGTCGGAGGTTCGCCAGCTGCAAGAATTGATGGGTGCATCCGACAATCGTGTGACCGATATGGAGTTTTCATCCGTAACATGTGATCATCGAATGTGTTTGCAGGGCGCACCTAGTGATCGTCTGTTTGTTTCTATGTTTTCAATAAAGTGTTGTTCCTAGGCGTGTGTCTGAAGATTATGTCTGGTGTTTGTTGTTTTAAGTTGATGTGTATTTGTTCTAGTCTATGCAGTTGTAACGTCACGTTTGTGTATGGTGCCATATGTTTATGTTGTTGTTGATCATCTTGAAATTCGGAACACGTCTTACTTTGAATGCATCTCGCTGGTGTTTTATTTCCCATCAGGAACCAATGTATCATACCAAGTATTCATTTGTGCCTCTTGGTTATTGTATTGGGACACTTTTCTTATGAACATGTGCTTGGCATTTTCCTGGAACCTGTATCACTCATTTAGCCTGCAATGTGCTAGTGAGAATCTCACTGTTGCAAGCTTTAGTGGCTAGTTGGGTAGCAAGTGATAAAAAAAGGAAAAACCCAATGTGACATGCCAACAGTGCGTAAGAGATGGTCTATTTAAGTGTCTCATTCTATTTGGGTATAGCACATTGTAGGCAATAAACAGGGTTAAACAGGCAATCCAAAAAAAATGACCTGGTGAGGAGTGCTTCATGCTTTGCAACTGCTCTGTTCTTCCAGTGATTTTGGAAGCGTTTCCTATTTCTATGTGCGGAAGAAGATTGAAGCTGAGATGGAGTGGAGGGTCAGAATTGAAGATTTGCATGTGAGAAAAAAACGATATTAATCAGAGGGCCTAGTTTATAAGTGAGATGTCTAGCCTTAGCCCGGGCCACCATGTGAGTCGAATGCTTTGGCTGCTAGGAGACATGCAAGAGCGTGATGTCGCAGAGTTGTGGAAGCTACTGGCATTGGCGGATGATTCTGATGGGCGTGTTCAAGATCTGGATAATTTTATCCGATCCTTGTGACCCATTTAATCATACAATGGATGTTTACAGCAAGAAGTTTGGTCGTGTGTTTGGAATAAATGGCGTGTGCGCTCCGATTGTCTATAGTCTGGCCGTATCTGTTGGTGATATGTCTTTTATACGACCAAACTGGTTGTTATGTTATTTTTATGGAAGTTGTGTTGTATGTTGTTTGTAATATAACGAATGTCGTTTATGTGCGAAATGTGTTTTTTCGTTATGTACCAATGCTCTTTCATTAGGCTCTAATGGATCCGTATAAAATGTTGTGCTTGTGTGTTATACTGTGTTGTATAATAGTAGGAAAAAGTCTGCATATAGAAAATAGTATGGCACTGTTGTTGCTGATTTGTTTTTTCACCACTTGTGGTAAAGATATGCACTGCCACATAACACCATTATTTCTACTTTTTTGTATTTGGCCATAAATGGTTTTTCCTATATTGTCTAAATATTGCAAAAAAGTAAACAGGAAAAGTAGAATAATAGATGATGCAACAGTGTGTGGATGGGGATAGTGTTTTTTTACTATAGTTTTTTGGGAACCTAAGTCGATAATCATGCAATTTGGGAGCCGGCTACTGTTTTTGGTGCTAGTGTTGAGTGTTAGTACAGGACACTATAGGTTTTAAGCCAGGAGGCATTGCTATATAAAGGAGTGTTAGCAGGCTGTAGGTGACACATCTTTACACACAGCTATAGCCAAGTTCTATTAACAAATAACTAATGGAGTACCGTCCAAAATGCGATGCATTGGATAAGGAAGCAGGGACCAACGATTGGGCGGACATGTTTATTTGTAGCCTACAGGATGAGATTCTGGGCGTAACAGCCTGGAATGCTAGGATGGAGCATATGTGGCAGGAGGTCAATAGTGGTGTAATTGATAGGACTCATCTTGTTTATGAGTTAAGGACCATTGTTGGGGAACAGGTAGTTAACTAGATGGTGGCATTTTTAGGGAAGCTGACACGTGAAGACTGTTCCTTTAGAGAATAGATCGGAGCCGAAGCAGTAGCAACAGGCAACCGTGTTGCTAGGATGGAAAGATTTATTCAACGGCCGCGAGGGAACGTTTCGGGTTGAAGAGATTATTTGAATGTGCCTGAAGGTGCTCGCTTTGTGTGTGTTGAATAAATCATCCTCGGATATTATGTTAATCGCGTTATGTTGTGTGTGCCTGGTTGTTTGTTATTTTGGTACTACCAATGACATTGGGCCATTGGCAGGGCGTGTTTATGTATTTGGTTTAAGTACTGCCAATGACGTTTGGTCATTGGCAGGATGTCTTTATGTGTTTGGTTTAATGTATTTGCATATGTGAAACTATTTACTTTTCTATTGTGGTTTCATGGTTATAAACTCTAAAGAAGCCAAGACGAAAAAGAACAAAGGCTTTTGAGTAACAAAAGATTAGTATAGAGTGTTACCGGGTGCATCTTTCCCTGTATTCCAATGACAGAGAGGGTGCCCATTAAATCAGCCGCCCTCCAGCTATCTGGCATCTCCACAAATGAACGTTCCTCCGTAGTGACTTGTTTTTTTTCTTGGGCCGTCAGGGAACGTCCATGCTTTAGTAAACCTGTGGAGGTGGCAGCTTATCAATCTGTTATGTATAAAATTATCATAGGCCGTATAAGAGCATCATATAAGTTATATGGAAACAGAAAAGACCTAACGATGGCGCTAGTCCATGGCTGGCACCCGGTAGGCATTAACTGTTAGACACAGTACACGTTGGCATTCTGTTTTGGTAGGTTGGTTACCTTCCCCAGCCAAAAACAACAAAATATTAGGGAACGTGAAACGGGCATAAGTTTTTGTTTGACCATTTGTACCTGACATCGACATACCTTCTTGCAAGCATATCCTAAGTTAGGCTGCGATCAAACGAATTTTCTGGCAGGTCCTAAACGGTAGAATACGCGACCAAGGCAATATGGAAACCACACGGGTTAGAATGTTGTTGATGACCTATGGTAAGCAAATGCCAGACACAGGAAAACAAAGGTGAGGTTGTTAAGACAAAAGTTGACCAAAAGGAGAAAAGAATGTAACACTTACCAGACAACTGGCGCGGGATACAGAAGCACAATTTATATGCCCTGTGGTAGAACCCGGTGAAACGCGAGAGTTTTTTTGTTTTTTGGTATTTGGAGGCTCAGATAAGCAAGCAACGGATTTGAGGAGACATGCACTCTGGCTGCAAACCCAACAACATTGCCCCGCCAAGAAGTACACAATCCGGTTTAACGCTCAAGTCTAAATCATCATTGCCTCTTTGAATGTTCTAAATGATACACAACCTCAAGCAAAACCAGTAATGGCTGCGAGTGCATGGCCGCCCCGCAAAAAACACAACTTTACCAGGCACTGCTTATCAAAGCAACCAAACGACACGGGATTACCCTTTATATGTCACCCCGCCAAGATCCATACAGGGGAAGCATGTTTCCATCAAAAAGTGATCTCCCCACACCCTTATTAAACTATGTTATTTTCTTTCCCTGACAAAGGGTGTCTTTCCTCAAAAAATCACAGACACAAAACACGCACCGTTGGTTCCAACAGACCGTTGGTGAACTAGGATGACTCCAACCTTCAAAGGTCACCCCACCAAGATCCAAGTAACCTTATTTGGCACACTTTATAGATCCAAGTCGCGACTGTGAGGCTGAGAAAGTGGTTACACTCGCCATGGCTGCAAGCTTAAAAGTTTGCCCTGCCAAGACACGAATGTTTTCATAAATCAAGGGAACTTTTTATATCGATTCAGGCGACCAACTTTTAGCTTTTAGCATTGGCTCAAATAAGACGTAATTTGGTACAAAGAGTGGTTAACCGGCATTGCAACCTTGAAAGGTCACCCCGCCAAGATCCAAGCCACCTTCTCTTTACCTACGCGTACTTAAATTCATCACAGCCGACACGGCAATGCAAATATCAGTTGGCCTCTTGGCATTGCCTCTTAATCAGCAAAAAAAACAACTGTTTAGGCCCACAAACCCAATGTCCGTGTGACCCTTCTCATATCATCAATCCCACACAACAAACAATCCTAACCTGTTAACAACATCTTCATACCAAAAAACCACAACAAATCAGTCGTTATCATGGGTATATATATGGGTGGCATGGGAGAAGCATCTACAGTCTCCATGGGTATACCTCTTTATGAAACGAACACACAGGATCAATTTCCTGTAGCCACCACACAATCAAACAATACCAATAAAGGATTTACTGTAGCCACCACACAATCAAACAAACACAATTAAGGATTAGCGACCAATTACCCTTTTTTGTACAAAGAGTGGTTAACCGGCATGGCTGCAACCTGCAAAGGTCACCTCGCCAAGATCCAAGCCACCTTCTCTTTACCTACGCGTACTTTAATTCATCACACCCGACACGGCAACGCAAATATCAGGTGGCCTCTTGGCATTGCCTCTGAAACAACCAAAACCCCAACCGTTTAAGCCCACAAACCCAATGTCGATGTGAGCCTTCTCATATCATCAATCCCACACAACAAACAATCCTAACCTATTTACAACATCTTGGTATGAAAACCCCAAAAAATTAGCCCAACTTGTTGTTTTATATTAAAAAGACCCCTAATTTGACTACACTTGAAAACCTATTGAATCCCCAAAAAATGAAATAAAACAAATTTAATACCCTATAAAGCTAAAAAATGGTTTTCAAGTGTAGTAGACAGCGAGCTCCGCTTGAACAGAAAGCAGCAAGCAATGAAGGATCTTTATATTATAGGTAGCCAGCCAAAGCGCTTAGCTTTCATCAAAGGGGCCATAATCCGCCTCAAGATTTGAGATTCTGTAAGTAACTCAGTGAGTGCCTTTCTAAGAAATAAGGGCTTGGAAGAAGAAAATGAAATACGCAAATATGAAGCGGCCTCTTGGCATTGCCTCTTAATCAGCCAAAAACCCAACTGTTTCAGCCCACACACCCAATGTATGTGTGACCCTTCTCATATCATCAATCCCACGCAACAAACAATCCTAACCTGTTACCAGCATACTGGTATCAAAACCCACAAAAAATTGGCCAATTTTTTATTTTATATTAAAAAAGGCTACTAATTTGACTACATTCGAGAACTTATTGAATCCCCAAAAAAATGAAATAAAACTAATTTAATACCTAATTAAGAAAGAGAAGCCACCAAATTAATAGCATTGGCTCAAATAAAGCACAATTTGGTACAAAGAGTGGTTAACCGGCATGGCTGCAACCTTCAAAGGTCACCCCGCCAAGATCCAAGCCACCTTCTCTTTACCTACGCATACTTAAATTCATCACAGCCGACACGAAAACGCAAATATCAGGTGGCCTCTTGGCATTGCCTCTTAATCAGCCAAAACCCAAATGTTTAAGCCCACAAACCCAATGTATGTGTGACCCTTCTCATATCATCAATCCCACACAATAAACAATCCTAACCTGTCAACAGCATACTGGTATCAAAACCCCCAAAAAATTGGCCAATTTGTTATTTTATATGAAAAAAGGTCACTAATTTGACCACATTCGAGAACTTATTGAATCCCAAAAAAAAATGAAATAAAACTAATTTAATACCTCATTAAGGAAGAGATCGCCACCACAAAGATACCCACATGAGGCATCCAACCTCGCCACACACCGACCCACATCACGCGACGCCGTTAAAGGCGACAATGAAGTGATCGATGGCAACGAAGGGTTACCATCACACATCACAACAACCGGAATCAGATAAAAACCGCAAAACCCCTAATATTTTTCACATATTTCAAGCTGCCATGGCTGAAAATCAGAAGATGGGAGCTAACCTTCAAATAATGCAAACCCACAACAAAATGACTGTGGGTATATATAAAACAATACCAATTAAGGATTTCCTGTAGCCACTACAGCAATTACCCTTTATATTAAAGAGTTTAATCTGAAAGGGAAAAGGGTTAACTTAAAAGGGCAAACCAAGTTAATTAGCGCACTCGCCGATTAATGAATGGGGGGAAAGATCCAAAACTCATCAATGGAACGGAGTAAAGATCCAAAAAAACGGAGTCCCGTTGGAACCAACGGTGCGTGTTTTGTGTGTGTAGTTTTTGTGAGGGAAGACACCCTTTGTGAGGGAAAGAAAATAATGTAGTTTATTGAGACTGTGAGGGGGATCACTGTTCCTATGGAACCGTGATTCCCCTATTTAATATAGAGGGTAATAATCCAAGCCATTTGACCAAGTGATCATATTGATACTTACTGTTTTATATAGCCTATGTATCTAACCAAGATTTTAACATCTTTACTTGTTGATTTTAGTCTTTTAACCAAATCTATTAACACAAAATCCCCATATAATATTTTGATCATCATTCATCATCGTATACATAAACATTTATAAATAAATTACATGATTACTTTTAAAAAAATAACAAGATGATAGGAAGAAACAATCTCTATACCACCAAAGTGATGAAAAGATTGAGATTTTGGATGAACAAGGCTTGGTTCTTGTCACCAAATCTTTAATCTTGGCAAATGAACTTTTGAGTTCTTTAAATGAATGAACACCTTCATGGAAATCAGCCCTTGACCTTCATAAAAACTCCTTTTTATATGTTAAAATCACCTCCAATCTTCATCTTTTCAAGTGGTTATCAACATATGTTGATTATAGCTTATGTTGTTGGTTAAATTTTGATGATAATGATGAATTGGTGGTGGTGTTGGACGAAAATAGAGAGAGAGGGGAGGAGAGATTGAAAAACTTGGCTAGTTTGCATGTATGAGAAAACAAAAGTAGCTTGAATGGTTTTTGTTAAGTAGTTTGGTCAAGTTTAGGTCAAGTGTCCTACATATTTGTAAAAACTTGCCACCAAAGGGTGGTTTAAGCTTGTTGAAATCAGCCCATAGTGGGAGTAGGACAAGTGTCCCACTTGTCTCATCTCCACTAATTTACGGGTATTCCTTGATTCTAGTTTCTTCGATTTACGTGCCCTCGGGTCGATTTACGAAAAACGTTTTGATAAATTATGAATCTACGGCATAAAACGATTCTAATAAAATTTGTCTCATCAAAAACGGAGCACAAAAGCGTAAATACGTAAACCTAGGGTTCCCACTTTAATCGTAAAAGACGTTAAATTATGCACGTAAGTCCTAATTTCTTCTCGTAAATTTGTGAGTTTATGAACCAACACAAACTAAAATTTCAAAATAATATTTGAGAATAATTTATTATCTGAAATGTCGGACTGTTATAAAAACGGAGTATGTAACCGTAACACGTAACGTAGAGTTCTTCGGTTTAGACGTAGTCGATGCTACTTTAAGACATAAACCCTAATTTCTTCCCAAAAGTGAGTGAGTTCATAAATTAACAATAAAATAATGATTTTAAATAATACTTGAGAATAAAATAACGACCTCAAATTGACGGATTGTCACAGCAGTTACCCCTAAAGGGGATCTTTGTCCTCAAAGATCAATTTATCTTACTACTCGCTTCTTATAGAGTTAAAGACACGTGGGTATTTCCTTCACATTCGGTCTTTTCTCTCAAGTGTAATTCATTACAATACGCGAGTTTCATCAACATAACTATAGGAATACAGTTGTGCTTAAGTTGACTCACTTTTTCTCTCCATGATGTCCACGGGTTTTTGAGGAAATGCAACTTCTTGCCGACCCAATCTTCATTAAGAAATAATCATATTTTCATTTGATATACATTTTATCAAGTTCGATATATGGAACATAATTCATGCAGCCCTTGAAGTTCTGGGGTAGATCCAGCTTATACGCCTCTCGGTCCATATCTTTACATCATCTCAATGGTCCCATACAACGGGGAATTATTTCCCATGATCTTTCAGATCATCAATTCGCTTTTCCATGGTGAGAATTTTTGGCATAACTTCGCTACCCATCCTGTACTTCAAGATCTACATTTCATATTCACATAACCTCCTGCCCACTACTGACAGTCAATAATCAGATCCTAATTTCCACAATCATTTCAGGTCTCGCGGGTCGGGTATTTCCATCTCAACTCCTGCCTATAGATGCTCTTAAACTTTACTTTATATAGATTCTTGCAAGGCTCAGTCTCAATCCTAAAGCGATAATTATCAATGATAATCTCTCCAAAGGAAATCAATTATCCGGTTCATTACCAAAGGTAAATTATTTAAACATAAAAAAAGATTTCTAGTGTTTGTATCGTTACTTTACCTTGTCCCTTCGATTGGGGGTGGTAAACTGTACTCTCATCAAGATTCATCCCCAAAGATTTCTGAGGAAATCTCTAGAAATTTGATGCGAAGCGAGGATAAAGATGATTGATACAGGCACACTATGTATACACAACTCCTTTAAATACAAAAGAGTCAATTTCTTCATCGAGAACCTATCATTAACGGGAATGATATTAGCAGATTTGGTCGGTCTGTCGACGATGACCCAAATCGAATCAAATTCAAATGATGACCTTGGAAGATTTGTGATAAAATCCATGGTGGTTCAATCTCACTTCCAAACAAGAATTAATAAGATGTAGAAGCACTCCTTATGGATTTTGGCGTTCAGCCCTGACCTTCGCAAAAGTTAGATGTTTACCAACGTATGTTGCGATGTCTGCTTTCATATTTAGCCATCAGTAAAACTTCTTCCAATAAGATACATTTAATCAGAAATGGCATGAATAGGATACTTAAACTTATGAGATTCCAAAATGACTACATCTCACAAACCTCCATATTTAGGCAACCACAAGCGGCCTTTTAAACATTTAACGCCATCGGCTCTCATTTCTAATGGTTCTCATTAGCCGCGAACCCCTTTTTATTATATATATTATCCTTCTTACAAGCATCAGTTATTTCTAAATTGCTCGGGCAAATTATTCTGCACGGTCATTACTAAGGAACACATCTTAATCGGTTCTTTATCCTTTCTACATAATGTGTCAGTATCTACATTCACCTTCCCTGATGAAATAAATAGCATGACCATAATCACTCAGATATTCTTTCTTCATATTTTCTATGTTTTAGTTTCGTCTCAACTTTTTTTTTAGTTTCGCCCACTCCGACGTTTAAAGCGTCGATAAATATCAAGTAATTAAATCATAAATATTAAATTTTATGAAACGTAAATGTAAAATTTTTAAATTTCTCAGTTCGTCCACTTATAGAAGAATGTTCAAAATAAATTTGAATTTAGTTAACACGATTTTGTTGATTTATTGAAAATAATTAATAAGATCCGTAAATGTTCGATAAATCTTTGTTTATACTGTTGTCAAAATTTTCCTAGTTGAAAAGCAACAATTTTCGTTCAAAATTCCAAATCATGGTTTAAATGGTTTCCTCAATCCCTCTTAGGTTGTCTTGAGGTATACACAAACATCTACTCCTAAGGGAGTTAAATGATCTGGGTATAAGGGAATGATTCCTTAAAAATCCTTTGATAAAATACTTGTCAAAACATATTTACACTTTCTTTTTGGTATGACCCAAAGCTTTAATGGCTCGAATCTTTGAAGAGTCAATACAGATTCCATTACCATTAATTACACGGTCAAATAATGTAAAGGATCTAGCCTTAAATCACACGTTTAATACTCAAGGTACATGTTTTCATTGCTCGGCTAACTCAGGGCAGTCTACAAATGATTACTAACTCTTTCTGATTCTTAGAAACAAACAAATGGTCCTTAATGATCACAAGCATGAACTTATAAAAATACAGCTTACACACGTGACTCACAAAATTTATGCATGCTACATGTGCATTGGTGAATCCAAACGACATCACATGAAACTCATAATATTCTTTACGAGTTCTGGATGTAGTGATTGGAATGGATAATCTTCTTCGCGGACGCGAATTTGATGATAACCATGCCGTGGATCAAATTTCTGAATATACGCTAGAACCTTGTAAATGATCGAACAAATCTTTCATCTTGGGTAATGGATATGAATTTTGATCGTTAATTTATTCAGTTCACGATAATCAATAAATATAAGGAATGATAACACCATAGCTCTTCATGATGACGATCTGGGTAGAATAAAAGCTTTCTCCGACAACTCTCTCAGTTGCACGGTAATTCTTTTGATTCAGATGGTGCTGATGTATAGTGCACATGCCACAGGTGCAGCACCGGGAATATAATCAATACCAAATTCAACTTGCCTTAATGGTGAAAGTCTAGGTAATTCATCAGCAAATACCTCAAAAGTTTCAAATAACAGGAACATCTTTTAATAAATTTGCTTTAGGTTCTTTCTAGATTACAAGATCTATGACTAATTCATAACCATTAATGGTAAAATTTCAGACCTGAATGCAGGATATGATCTTCCATTGGGAATTATTTAGATCACTTTTGATAATCAACATCTTATCTTTTAGGGGAATTCCACTCGAGTTCCCATCAATTTAGACAATGACACCATGTCATAATCAACCAATCCATTCTAATGGCACTACCAACATTCTAGTTTTATTACCATTGATAAGATGTGAACTTCTCAAAAGGCTACGAATAACTCGTAATCCTTCACAAATCAAGGATATCTGGAGACATAACTAACATTAAAAGAGTAAGGTCAACGCATAATTTACGCGAGAGAATTTCAAATCAGATAAAGACGAAAACATTAACAAACATGGATATATTCCATGTTTGCATGATTTGAGTACGCATTCGAAAGAACCTCGGATCGTTACCCATGTCATTCAAATGGAATCTAGTTAAAGAAATGATAGGAACGCCGATACACCCAGTCAGGTATCAACACTCGATAATTAGTAAAGTTTCCAAAGAATCTTGCCATGAAATAATTGGACAAGAAAGGGATATCAATTGTCAATTAAGACAATATCCACAGATGAGTAAATTTGATTCAGAAAAATAAATGGTACGGGCACATATGTAGGTGTCCCTAATAATATGTCCCTATTTTGCACTTCTTGCAGATCTCATAAAAATTCAATCTTTCACAATTTCAAGGAAAATGTAATGTTTATTAACAATTTCATGGTGACTACTAATCAGCCTTTCATGGTCCCTTCCAAATTGTACGTAGGCGCGCAACTATGTACAATTAAGGATTAACGATGCAATACTCAGTTCGTCAAAATTTTGTCATCATGTTTAAAATATATATTCATGTTTAAAAATAAAATAAAAATGATTTTTTACCGAAATGTCAATCATTATGAAAGCATTTCTATTTACAAAATGTTTAATAAAAACTTTATTTCGACAGTAACTACTAATAGTAACGATTTAAATAACTCATATAAAATGAGAATTTCATATTTTCCCCCAGAAGGTATCGTATTACTTATAAAAACAATGAGTGGTCTGCAAAAGGAGTGATGAAGAGTTGTTCACCAAGAACTAACTACGATATGATAGGAAACGATCTTAGCTAAATAATCATGAGGTTCATGACCTATATGGTACTCAGGAATACAAAGAGAAGAATCTACAACGCAACTCTATCCGAAATGAGTACTTGTTCAATGGTTGCATCACTAATGCGATCATTAAGATGAAACAATAAAAGATAGATAACATCGATAGATGTAGGATTTAGCAATCAAATGTAGTCTTTTCATTAATCACAAACAGGTCAAAAATTGTACCGTAACACATTACGTGTCACCATGTCATACAATTCTAAGGACTCATCCTACCAACTGATGTCTCAGTTAAGTTAGGGATTTTAAAAGATACTACAATGAATACTAATCTACATGAGTCATTAGGTGTTCCACATGTCCCGAAAGATCCATCGGTCCCAATTTCAAAAGAAGATTTCTTCGATTTATTTCTTGGACATTGGGCATCCTCGTCATTGGAAAATGGTCAAGGAACAGCCCTTAACACGAACCAACAACCATTTAAAACCTTATAATTCAACCACAGGACTTAATGACTTCCTCTTAACAATCTCATATTCCGTACGAGTTAAATTTGACTTTATTCAAGTTTCAACCAACTTATACTCAATGCGACATCCTACCTTATTCTCCAATACTTTCAACCTTATTCTTAGACCTTGAAAGGGAAATACAAGCTCGATTATGAACAACACTTAATTTCCAATTCTATAGCTCTTACAACAATAGTTATGAAATGACTCACACATTCAATTAGACTTCTCGAAAAGATACTAGTGGCGTGAGGCATTTGGGTAATGGTTCCAATGACAGCCTCTGGTGCAATTTACCTTTTCGATTTCAAATTAAGAATTGGGTGAAACCGAATCAGATGACACCTTTCTAGGTGGTAAGGTTTTGTCAAACTCCACTCTATAAGGAAAGATCGTCATGACATCGATATCAGATTTAATCTCGCCAATTCAGCTTCAATATCACAATCAACTAATATCAACATTTCTACGAATATCAACCATTTCGTTGGGATCATAAACATCCACAACTTGGTTTAGATCTGGAATAACTAGAATTCCTACGGGAATAGCTTCGATTGATTTGCTAGGGAAGTTAGGGTTCCTTGTGACAATCTACGTCATCAAAATATCTCGTATAAGTATTAAAATAATCATCAAACAATCATGTAATCAAATTACAACACACACACACACACACACACACATATATATATATATATATATATATATATATATATATATATATATATATATATATATATATATATATATATATATATATATATATATATATATATATATATATATATATATATATATATATATATATATATATATAATCCAAGTTATATATATATATTATAATAACACTTCTTAGTCTGGCCTTGTCGGTAACTCGGGGCACCGTTATAGTCAAAAGATTTTTTAACATTTTACTCAAAATGTTTATTTAAAAATATTTATAGTTAAAAGGTTTTTGAAATGTTTTATTCAAAACCTCGGTTTTAAAAATCTTTCGTTCTCTATAACGAGAGCTCTGGTACCAAACTGTAACACCCCCAAATATTCATAATTCAATTCAGCGGAAGAGTCGTTGGTGTTACGGGATAGGATATTACGCAAATCATAGACAACGCTTAAAATTCGTGTCGTTTAATAATAAAGCATTTTCCATTCATAAATATCAAATTACATAGGTCCTTGATAACACTGCTTTTATACATAGTCTCATCGTCCTAAATGGGCTTAAAATGCATTAAATATCATGAAAAATGCCAAATATATGCTTGTGTTTGTTACTTGTGTATTTTAGGTACGGATATTGAGAAAATGACAAAAGATCAAAAGAAACAAGCAAAAACGAACACGGGAAACGAAGCCGCAAAATGAACCAAGCCCTAATGGTGATTTTCCAAGAATAAACCTTGAAGAAATGAAGATTGTACATGAAGGGTCCTCCAATATTGAAGAATTGACACTTTAAACCCTTGTTTATTTATAATTACAAGTTTGGTCCTTAAAGTTTGTCAAATTTACAAAAAGGGCCCTCCACTTTAAAGAATTGGCGAGAATGGTCCCTTAAAAATGAAGACATTTCAATATTAGTCCTCCAAGAAGTCAACCATACAAGTCAAGACCATAATGTTAGAAGAAAATGCCAAAACAACCCTTCAAATATCATGAATTTATAAGAAATACCCTTGAAAATACTTTTGGAAACTATTTGGGGCAAAAGTGTGAAATCTGAAAGTTTATTAACAAAGGAATTTAGATTTTACACACATAAAACATGAAATGAAGAGAAGATGAAAGAAGGGGGGGGGGGCTAAATATGGACGACAGCAAAGTTACCTAGACCAGTGGCAGCTTGCTACGTGCCCCACTCACCAAAACCAACCAATGAGAACCCTCCCTTTTTACACCTCACCATCCCACTCAGCCTTTATTAAACTAATCATAACTGATTAGTTAATAACACGCTAAACACAACTTTTAAACCCAAAAATGGATTAAACAGCCTGTTCATCATGTTCTTAGCAAAATTGGGCATTCTTTAATTACTTGTAATTAAACTCCCATATTGTCCAGATTTAAGATTAAGCTATCCCTAAACACATCCCAACCCTCACTTTGCATGCCACATCACCCACAAGCTCACATGTTTACTACCATGCACACGTTTTTGGGAAAAAGCCAAAAAGTGCCAGTGAATCCAACGCCCCACAAACAGGTTTGTTCCTAAGCTTTGTTGAGAGCCAATTGATCAATTCTTACCGACTTTACACCTCTATAAACTGCCAAGATACTTCACATGTTCAAGCAAGTTCAAATTCGACAAGGGCACTTTGGGACTTTTACACATTAGGGTTTATGTATTTTTCAGCTTCTTAACATAGTTTGTAGCCTATATAAAGGCATTAGGGTTTCACTTTGAGCCCTGCTCTTGGTTTTTCCTTTGTTCAAAGTTCTGTAAAGCCTTGTTCATTTTTAATGAAAAGTGTTTGAATGTTTGAAGAAATCCAAGTGCCAGCTTAATTCATTGCTTGTTATTGATATATGTTTGTATTGTTTGAATCTTAAAACTTGTTTTTAAATCTTGTGCAAGAAGTTGCCAAGTTTTCTCAAAAACTTGATATTTTGCTAAGTCTTTGGTACATCTTTGGAATCTTTGGATTACAAGTGATCTAAACACCCTGATAAGGAGATTATCAAGGTGTTGGGAGCTTGTGGTTTGGGGATAATCAAAGAGTGGGTACAAAGGTTGCATTAATCAAGCTTTTTCACTTTTCAGTTTTTCATATTTTATGTTCTAACCTTGTTGAATCTTAGCAGCCTTGTTGTGGAAGCTTGTGCCTTATTTTGCTAGGCACATAAGCTCAAAAATTCGTGAGTGTGGATGTACATTCATGAGTTTTGAGTCCTTTTCTCAAAAATCTAATAAAATACTTGATTTTTGTGAATTTGTGTTCTGTTGTTGCTCTTGTTGTTTTTGTGGCTTAAAATTGCTTGATACTACATGATGATGATGTTATTGTGTTAGATTTGGCTTGGGATAGACTGAATCGCACACTTTCTTTGTTAAAATTGGATTTAAAAAAGTTAAAGGGTGTTTGGGTTAACCTGTTTAAGCTTGCAAAGTGTTCTTGAGTTATTGGAAAGTGTTGTTTATTGTTGGTATCTGATATATGCTTGGTTTAGTGCTAATTGTTGCAAGTTCTTGGCTTTTAAACATCAAAATCTTGATTGTGCTATAAAAGTTGTAAATCTGCTTGTTTTGACCTAAGATTTTGGAAACACTTAGTTTGTATGCATGCTTAGGGATAACAAGCGATTGAACAAAGTTTATATAACCTTTTAAGAAGATTTGAGGGCTTGAAATTGGATTTGTGGTCAAGTATATCATAAAAGTATAAAATCTGCTTGTTCTTTGTTCATCAGTAACATTTTTTAGGTTGAATCTTGATCTAGACCTTGAACCATTGCATGAAACCTGTTGATTTATGTTCTTTTGAACTATTTATAGCTTGTGTATGCATTTGGTGAAGTTTGGCTGGCTTATTCTTGCTAAAAGTGCTTATTGAGTTCATAACTGCTATTGTTCATGTCTGATGCATATCTGTGGATGTTTTGATTAAACTGTACTAATTGGCTTGGTGAATTTGTGATATTATTGTTGTTATTGACTCCTTGTGATCCACTTATCACTTGGGTGCCTTGTTTGTAACATGAATCCAACAAAAAGTCACTAAAGACAAAAAGTCAAATTGGTCAAGCAGTGGGAACTCCTTTCCCCTGCTACTAGCAACTGCTAGTGTAAATTTATCATCAGCTTATTCATAAGCCATTTTAGCTAATTGGGACTTGCAACAACTTTATTTTTGTAATCAATCTTCCTTATTTGACCCATTTAAGAGATCTGGAGCTTTTGTGGACTTTGACTTTTAGGTTTGACTAGAAAACGAACTTAGTTGACTTTTACAAAATTTGTTATTGCTTATTCCAGCTTATTGAGTGGTGCTTTTTGAAAGTTTTTGATTATTAAGCTTAGTTAAGCTATTGTGACTTATTGCATCTTGAATCAGCTCTTGAAATAGCCTAGAACTCGAAAACGACTATTTTGTCGTTTTGTGCAGAGAGCTTTTGCTTATTTCAGGCTTATTCCTTGGGCTTATTTCAAGTTTCTTTTTGCAAATAGCTTATTTAGGTCAAGAGAAGGACGTGGGTAAAATTTTAGCTTATGGCATTAGCTTATAGCTTAATGGGCCAAAAAGCCCATTAAGAATAAGCCGTTTTGAAATAAGCTAACTTAAGCTCATTTCAGCTTTTGGGCCTTTGGAAAATTGAGTTTAAAATCAGATTTTAAGCTTAACTGGAGCTTTTGGGCCATTTCTTTGGACTTCTTCTTATTGGGCCAGTTTCAAGCCCATTAAGGGGCTGTTTGGGTATTTGGCCCATTTAAAGGCCCAATAGGGGTAATTTTGTAATTTCAAGTTCATTTCTGTTTTATTTAGGTTAAAATAAACTAGTTTGCAATTTTTTAGAAATTTTTATTAATTTTGGATTTTTAATATTATTTTATTATTAAAAGTTAAATTTTTTATTTTTGCAAGTTTTTCATTTTTCCTAGTTCAAATACATTAAGTTAGGAATTTTAAAATTTTTAGATTAACTTTATTGTCATTAGATTAATTTTTAGAATTATTTTAAGTTTAAATGGTTTTTAATTGTTTTTAAATAGTTTTAATTACTTTTAAAATTTTCTAAAATAGTTTTAAATTTAGTTAAGTCATTTTAGAGGTTTACAAGTTAAAAAATCTCATTTTGGGCTTTTTGTTAATTATAATGATTTTTTGGGCTTTAATTAATATTAAAAATTAATATTTAATTAAATAAAAGGTTTGAGTGATTTTGATTTTTTGTAAATTGTAACTACATTTTTAGGATTTATTGCAATTTTCTAGGAATTTTTAGGGTAATTTTTAAAATTAGTGACTTTTTCGGTTTTACGTGCCCGACTTTTTGTCTTAGTTTAATTCATAATCGTAACCGTCATTCTTTTCTAATTTCTTTTCTATTTTTCTTTTCTTCATAAATTGTAATCACATCATTAATCATCTCTTTACACAACACACAAGCCTCCTTGAGAACGAACTCACTTTTGGGTCATTTACTTGTGGTTTTTCTAAACCACTTGTTTAATACTTGCCACTTTTACCCTCTTTTCCTAAAGGGTGGTAAAACCTCAACCATCATTTTGGCGCCGCTGCTGGGAAGGCGTGTTGTGTTTTGATTTGAACAATTGTTTTTTTTATACTAGCTATAATAGCTATTTGTATTAGTAGCACTCTACTAATACGTATTATCGTTTTTCGTTTTTTGTGTGAATATTACTATATTGTATACGTAGAACAATAAATTCACAAGCACTCCAAAAGTGTGAAAACATAACCTTGATTGGTAGGTCATTACTCAATCATTGTATTCGAAACTCAAACAAAGAAAAAAGGCAAAATAGATAATTACTTTCGTGAAGCTTAATTTTGACAAACACAAACTATAAGGTGGGTATAAGACGGGTATTATAAAATATACCCTAAGGAAAAAGGTTCTTAAGTGCTTCGCGCCGCCTCGTTTCCCCGCTTGCTTGTGCGTGTTTAGATAAAAAGGGCTAGTCGAGGGTTTTCCAACCAAAGTATTATCTAAGTATGATATATATTTTTTTGGTTTCATTTGATTAAACCCTCTTGAACGTTTTGGTGTTCCACCAACATTTTAAAGTCATTGAAGGCGTTCACTTCACGTGATCGTTTTCATTCCTTGAGGATCCTTTAATCAAGAGATTTGAATTAAAGGAGAGATTTTTAGATTTTTGTCTACTTAATACATTCACCAAAATCCAAAAAAAGGTAAAAACAATCAAAAACCACAAAAAAAGGAAAAATTAAAAACACCAAAAAGAATCTTCTTTGCTCATCCCCACGTTGTACGTGACATTTATACTTACTCGTAATCAAGCAAGACGTGTACGTAAACGAAAAACCGAAAGGAGACCACACCTACTCCTAATCTTTCTAGTGAGGAGTCTCCTATTGACGAACCTATCGTAGAAGAAGAACCAACCATGGCGAATCGAACTATGATGGAGTTACTTCAAGCACCCATCGAGGGTTATGGAGAGGCTATTGTGATTCCCGCCATCCTTGCGGAGAATTTTGAAGTGAAAACGGGTTTGTTATCGATGATTCAAAACAACAAATTCCGTGGTGATGAAAAACACAACCCATACAACCATATCTGCCAATTTAATCGTCTTACACTGCCAATTGCAAATTTAAGGATTTTGCTAATGATTCGATTAAGATGATGCCTTATCCGTATTCCTTAGCGGGGCCCACTAAAATTTGGTTAGAGAAAGAGCCACCCAATTCTATATTGACGTGGAAGGATCTCGTTTCTAAGTTTGTGAACCAATTTTTTCCGCCCTCTAAGACTACGCATTTGAAAAACGAGATTTCAAAATTTTCACAAGAATTTAATGAGAGTTTTTCTACGTCTTGGAATCGGTTTAAGGAAATGTTACATGAGTGTCCTCATCATGGTTTTTCCGACTTGCATCAAATTGACACGTTTTACAATGGATTGAATGATCATGAGAGGGATTATCTTAATGCCGCCGCGGGTGGTAATTTTTTGTGTAAAACGGTTGAGGAAGCGTTGTTGATAATTGAGAATATATCTAAGGTGTATAGTCCTCGTAACACACCGAGTGTTCGTAAGGCTTCGTCTTCGGCTTCACCTTCATTGTACAATACCATCGATGCTTGCCAAATTAAGGCGAACTTGGAAAACAAAATCTTTGATAAGCTTAAAGGTCTTTTAATTGAATTCAAATTTGGTGAACAAAGTGCTCCCGCTACGGCTAAAGCGGTTGAGGTTTCTTGCATGTATTGTGGTGGAGGTCATGATTTCTCCGAGTGCATTACCAACGGTGGTAACACTTCGAGTGCCTACGCGGCCACGGGAACTTACAACCAAAACGGTCAAGTTACCCGCACTAATCAAATGACTCCACCGGGTTTTTCTCCCAATCAAAATGCTAACAACAACTATCGAAACAATCAAGTTGGTTACAAAAACAATTACAAAGGTAACAACTATGGGAATCAAGGGGCTAATAACAATCAAGTTTCAAACAAAAATCAAAACAATGATTTTCAACACAACAACAAAAGTTTGTAAACTTTGAAAGATCTTCCAAATGAATTTATTGAATACGCAAATGGAAACGATGCTAGGTTTGATAATATTCAAAGAGAGATCATTAGCCTAAGATCCGAGTTTAAGAATGACTTGAAAAAGGAGTTGAAAAATGAGTTAGCAAATGAGTTTAAGATCCATACAAACAAAATGGAGGGAAATGTAACTAGGTTACAACAAAACCAACAAAAAATGGAACAAGGGAAACATGAAATAAAACAAGAGATGATTAAGGCCGACAAGAGGCAATCTATGTTTGAGGATCAAATTTCATCCATGTTTGAGGCTATAATGTGCAAACTGTCTTCGAGTAGTCTTCCTATCAATACCATATCTAACCCTAAGGGAGAGATGAAAGTGATTACCACACGTAGTGGTAAGACACTTAAGGAACCGACTCCTCAACCAATTACTCCAAAGGTGGAGGAAATTGAGGAAGAACCCGAGGTTGTGGTCGAAAAGGAGCATGTCCCAATCCCACGAAGTACTGCTCATGCCACACCTACGGTTGACCCATTACCACAATTGGAACCCGAGGTTCCAAAGGCTATGCCTATGCCTCAACCCACACCACTTTTCCCTATCCATCGAGACTTAGAAAGGAGAAACGTCAAGAGCGTGACAATTAACAGTTTGAGCTTTTTATGAAAATGTTTCGTGACGTGCATTTCAATGTGAATTTTGCCGATGCTTTGGTCGTGATGCCTCGATTTGCCGCTAACTTTAAAAGTATGTTAAACAACAAGGAGAAATTGCAACAATTGTCTAGTTGTTCATCAGTTTATCTTAACCACATACCTCAAAAAGTCGGTGATCCCGGTATATTCTTGATTCCATGTGTAATCCAAGATATGGAAGAATGATATGCCTTGACCGATCTTGGTGCTAGTGTTAACTTGATGCCACTTGCAATCTTCAAGTCGCTCAATCTTCCTAATCTTACTCCTTCACTAATGTCTATCGAGTTGGCCGATCATTCCACGATTCCCGCATGTGGATTGGCCGAAGACGTTTTTGTGAAAGTGGGAAAGTTATATTATCTGCTAGACTTTATCGTTGTCGATATTCCCACGGATCCTCAAGTTCCTCTTATTTTAGGTCGTTCATTTTTAGATACGTCTATGGCTTTAATTGATGTGCATGCTAGAAAGATCACCTTACGTTTCAACGACGAGGAACTTGTTATAAACGCAACTCAAAATTCTCAAATTTCTCATGTTTATTCCATTGAAACCATAAACCTCGTTGATATGATCGACGTTGTTTGCGAGGAATTTTCACAAGAAGTTTTAGGTTTTGGTGATGATGAAAATAGTGGCAATCCCACTATGCTTGATCCCATTCTTGATAATTCGACACCATCCTTCACTCCATTTGAAGGTGGTGGTTTTACGTTGGAAGAATTTGATGTTCCACGTACTTGTGACGAAGACCTCGACAACGATAAGGACTTCTCGATTATCAAGGATTTTCTTAACGATTTCCCATTTCCTCCACCCGCGGAGGTTATGAGTATCGAGCCCAAATCTTCAATTGAGGAACCCCCAATCCTCGAATTGAAAGATTTACCTCCTCATCTTGAATATGTATTTTTGGAGGAGGACGACAAGTTTCCGGTTATTATTACGAAAGATCTTTTGAATGATGAAAAACCACACTTGTCGATGTTCTAAAGGATCACAAGGGGGCAATTGCGTGGAAATTATCTGACATTAAGGGGATCGATCCCAAATTTTGTACCCAAAAAATCTTAATGGCGGAAGACTACAAACCCGCAATCCAATGTCAAAGGAGGGTAATACAATAGATTTTGTATGTAAAAAGATTCGTTGTTCCAGTCTTTTCGAATTGATTACTAGTTAAAAGTGTGACTCAATCGTTCTTGGTGGAAAATAAAATGGTTTGATTATCTATCTTAACTAAAAGCAAATAAGAAAATGTCATTGTGAAAAAATGAAAGCTTTAAAAGATTAAACTAAAAATTACTAGTTAAAAATAAATGATTAAAAACTTAAAAAGTAAATTTAATACTTAAAACTTTGTAAAAATAAAAAATCAACCCATCAGAATATCAAATATCGGAATCCCGTCGGAATAGTATCGGAATAAACCCGTCAGAATGTATCAAAGTAAATTTTGTCGGAATATCTAATTAGGTATCGGAATAATGCACAGTAAAGCTATCGGAATCACATCTGTCGGAAAACAACCTATCGGAAAGTATAAAAAGACAACTATCGGAATCACGACTATCGGAGTAATCCGTCGGAATAAGCGTCGGAATAATGATAAACATAACCGTCGGAATCTCGATCGGAATAATGATCGGAGTCCCAAACCCTTTTCCGATACACAGATCGGAATAAAACGTCAGAATCTAAAACCCTAATCCGATGGAAGGTATCGGAATCACCTGTCGGAAAAGGGTTTACCTTTCCGATAGGATGCTAACTTAATAAGCAACATATAAGCCCTCTTTTAATAAGCACAATCCGAGACTTTACCAAATTTATAATGAAAAGAGCTAATAAGCACAAATAAGAACTTTCAAAACTCTAAATAAGCAACTTTTAAAGCAAACCTTAAAAAGAGAAAACTTTTAAGAAAACTTAGAGGTAAATAAGCTAAATACAAAATAAACCAATAAGCATGATAAGCTCAAAGCTCAAATCATATAAAAACTTAGATATGAACAAAAAGTTAAACTTTTTGATCACATAAACATCAAGATTAAGCAAGATCAAAGATTATTTCGGATCAAAGATAAATAAAAATCAAGAAAGGTAGAAAAAGATGAAGATTTAAACAAGATTAAACTCTAAAAAGTAAAGATTTGATTCACACAAGAAAGAAATAAAAGATGAAGTTTTCCTAGTGAAAGAAAGTTAAACACTTTCTCTCTCTAAAAATTAAAACTAAAAAAAAGAAAATGAACTAACTAACACCCTCCCAATGACACATTAGGAGGGTATATATAGGAGTTGGGGAGGCTAAGTGTTTATGCTTCCTTCTTTCTTTCTTCTCGTCTCGACTCGATTTAAATTCTTTGTCTTTCTCGACGTCGTCTCGGGACTTGTCGATACAACTTGAACTCGTCTTATAATTTTCTTCTATAACTATACTTGGTTCTTCGACTTCATTAAACTTCCGTCTTTAGACTTTTTCTTCGATAAATCTTCAGAATAGGCCTTGGACTTCCGTTCTTTTTGCACTCTTGATCTTTTGACTTTGCCTTTTCTCGTTTTCTTCGATAAAAGCCCGTGATAGCCCATGTTTTCTTACTTTTTCATTTTTTTTATCCTGAAACACAATAAAAACACAAACCACGCATAATTCTGACTTTCACGACATACAATACACGTTTTGGTCTTGTTATTATTGGAAATAAGTGGTAAAAGGATAAGTGTTTTCACACTTACTAAATCCCCTACACTTGACCATTGCAATGCCCTCATGCAATGCATTAATTTCAAAGCACGGTTTACATTTTTCATCATAAATAACTCACCTTGGCCTTTATTAAAAAGATAGAAATATATACAAAACAAGTAAAGAAATCAAAGACTTACATTGGGGTTTTAGGCTGTCATGAATGTTTATCACCCTCAAGTTTCACGTTTCTCATACCAAGCTTAAAAACGAGATCATTGTTATTATAAGTTAGCAAACTAACACGAACTCATGTGGCCCAATTATTCACTTAGACTCCCTTATTCCTAGGTGTATCTCTTATATATTATGATTGTCTTGAATGATCACGAGGATTCATTGTTTGACTTATTTCGATAGTTAATTTAGGCTGAAAATAAAGTGGGACGATTTAATCAATAGTTAGCTAAAGGACAAAATCTTTTAAAACTGCTTCTCGGGACCTCTTAAAGTTCATATCTTGGCATAACTCGCTTCACGATTTGAGACCTTTCTCAGACCGATATTTGGCAGCGACTTCATACTTCGAATCCTGAGAGACGTACTTGAAATTATGGTCTTCTCTTTATATTAGGAATTTCTTCACTTGAACTTTTTGAGAGATTCTTCATATATGGACCACGACTTCTTTATTTTTCTCCAATCTTTATTTTGGACTTTGATATACAACGATCCGCCTCCTTTTAGGACATGGATCTATTTATCCTCATACCTTGTTAGGGCCTTTTTGGATAGACTTCTCCATGATCATTAGGAGAGTATTTGCTTTTCGTCGTGTGTCTCGATCCTTTATATTGATTTTTGATAAATGATTCTTCACATCACTTGGGATCTTTAGCAACAAAATGTAGCCCTCATGCCTTGTTACGGCCTTTTCGGACTCGCCAATCTTCGCATCCCGCTTCAATAAGTTATGCCTTGGCTATGAACTCTAATTAATACCGAGAAACTTTTAAACGATCTTGGGCTAGAAGCTAAGTAACTTTTCAAATCGTACAACCTTATTTATTGCAAATATATTTATTAACAAGCGATGGGAGAAAAAGCTTATAATCAACACACATAAATTCATGAAAGAATACCAAACTTATAACTGACTCTATCATCTCTCGTTCTCAACAATTTAAAATATCAAGGAATGAGACTCGTGGATGCTTAGCCAATTAAATCAAAGTTTCTGGTTTTCAAGTCATCTATAGGATCTTGCAACTTCTTAGACTTTTTCAAGTTTAGAATTCGCATTTTAAAGTTCCCTTGATAAACGACTTTCTAGGATCAATTATAGGAACTTGCGAAAAGTTCTTGTTCTTAACCCGTGAGAGTTAAGACTTTCGCGTTTTAAAGTTCCCTATATAAAAGCCTAGCAAAACTTGACTTAAACACGTTAAGGATACTAGCTAGAGTAAACTTGGATAAGTAAACTCGGGTTGTGTCAAAAGATTCACAACGTTTGAAAATTAAAACCACTTTACTAAAATTTATTCTAGCAAAGAAAATAAATAACGATGGCAAAGGAAAATACTACTATACAACTGGGCCAAAATAGATTAAAATTTTGAAAAATGTCGAAAAATCAAATTTTCCGGTTAAAATAAGGACAAATACATGGAAAAGCCCACTTACATCGATAGAAGTCCCCCCTACACTTGATATAAACATTATCCTCAATGTTTTAAGCAAGTGGGAGTAAACTCCCCTACACTTATGACATTGTGCACGTTGTTTAAATGTTGCTAAGGAAAGGACAACTATAGCGATTTCAATGTGAACATATAAGATATGAAATATTGAATCACTAGAGTTTAGGATAGAACCAGGAAGACGGGTACACGGGATTACAGTCGTCAAATGTCATCAAAAGTAGATCTTTGAAGCTTTAATCCCTGCACATCATAAGAAACAATACAACAAACACCTACGGGGCTCCCCCTACACTTATTATGAAAACGGTAAAGGATAGATCGACGGGATGCCTCCCGAGAAGCGCTTGTTTTTGTTAACCGAGTCACGAGCCTGACTCGACCCAGAACTAATTCAAGGGAAACATGGTGAGGGATGGAATTATCTCATGAGAGATGTCCTCACCAAAGTACAGCTTCACACGCTGGTCATTCACTTTAAAATTAGGCCTATTTCGTTGAGAAAGTTCAATGGTGCCGTAAGGGAAAACTTTAGCGACGGTGAATGGACCAGACCAACGGCTCTTAAGCTTGCCCGAGAAAATCTTCAACCGAGAGTTAAAGAGTAAAACTTGATCACCGATGTGAAACTCTCGGTTCTTAATCCTTGCATCATGAATGATCTTGGTTTTCTCCTTGTAGATTAATGAGTTCTCATAAGCTTCATTCCTCAGTTCATTTAGCTCGTTGAGTTGAATCTTCTGAAGATCACCGGCTTTGTTGATATAGAAATTGGCCCACTTCAAGGCCCAATACGCCTTATGTTCCAACTCAATAGGGAGGTGGCATGCCTTCCCGTACAGAAGACGATATGGAGTGCAACCAATAGGTGTCTTATATGCGGTACAGAAATCCCACAAAGCATCATCTAACTTATCGGCCCATGAGGCACGATGCTCTCCCACAGTTCGCTATAAAATTCTCTTCAGTCCACGGTTAGAAATCTCGTCATGACCATTTGTTTGGGGATGATAAGCTGTGGAAAGACGGTGATTGACACCGTACTTAGCCATGACTCGTGCAAATTGATCATTGTAAAAATGAGTCCCGCAGTCACTGATAATAGCACGAGGAACACCGAATCGAGCAAAAAGCTGTTTCAAAAAGTTCACAACCACCCTCGCATCGTTCGTAGGGAGAGCCTTTGCTTCAAACCGTTTAGATACGTAGTCAACGGCTACGAGGATGTACATGTTCCCTTTGGATGATGGAAATGTCCCCATAAAGTCGATACCCCATACGTAAAAGATTTCCCATTCTTGGATGAAATTTTGAGGCATCTCATCTTTATGTGTGATCTTGCCTTGTCTTTGGCAAGCATCACAATGTTTAACCATTTCATGAGCGTCATTATAAATGGAGGGACAATAGAATCCAGAGTCGAAAACTTTCTACGCGGTGTAACTGGACCAAAGTGACCACCGGTGGGTCCTTTATGGCAAGCCTCTAGGATTAATAAAGTTGCCGGCCCATCAACACACCAACAAATGACAAGATCCGCACATTGTTTGAAGAGGTAAGGGTCATCCCAAAAATAGTGCTTAATGTCCTTAAAGAACTTTTTCTTTTGCTGGGACGTTAACCCTTCCATGAGAATTCCACCCGCCAAATAGTTTGCAATGTCCGCAAACCACGGGGTTTCATCAATATTAGAGTTAATGGACATCAAGGCCTCAAGGGGAAAAGAGTCATTAATCTCTTGATTTGGGAGCTCCCCTTGATAAGGATCCTCGAGTCTAATAAGATGATCCGCGGCTAGGTTTTCCGCTCCCTTTTTATCACGAATTTCGATTTTAAATTCTTGTAGGAGCAAAACCCAACGAAGAAGTCTTGGCTTGGAATCTTGTTTAATTAACAAGTACTTCAACGCGGAATGGTCGGTATAGCAATGGTGGTGGAAAGGACAAGATAGGGGCAAACTTTCTCAAAAGCATACACTAGAGCTGAAAGCTCTTTTTCGGTAGTGGTATAATGCAATTGAGCCCCCGTCATTGTCTTGCTAGCATAATGGATTGGTTGGAAGTGTTTGTTCACTCTTTGTCCCAAAACCGCTCCAATAGCAAAGTCGCTAGCATCACACATCAATTCAAAAGGTAACTCCCAAATGGGTAACCAAGACCGGTGCCTTAGTTAAATTATCCTTAAGAAGATTGAAAGAGGCAATACACTCTTTAGAAATGATAAAAGGAGTATCTTTTTCCAAGAGGTGGGTCATCGGGCGAGCGATCCTAGAAAAATCTTGAATGAATCGACTATAGAAGCCCGCATGACCAAGTAAACTTCTCACACCCTTCACGGTTGAAGGAGGAGGTAATTTAGCAATCACATCGACTTTGGCACGGTCAACTTCAAGACCGGCTTTGGAAATTTTATGACCAAGAACAATACCTTCTTTTACCATAAAATGGCATTTTTCCCAGTTAAGAACGAGACGAGTGTCTTCACACTGTTTGAGCATACGTTCTAAATTGGCAAGGCAAGTAGAGAAAGAATCACCATAGACCGAGAAATCATCCATAAAGACTTCCATAGTGTCTTCAACCATGTCATGGAATATAGCCATCATACACCGTTGGAAAGTCGCACGAGCATTGCATAAGCCGAAAGGCATTCTTTTGTAAGAAAATGTTCCATAAGGACAATTGAATGTGGTTTTCTCTTAGTCTTTAGGATCGATGGGAATTTGAAAATACCCAGAGAAACTGTCTAAGAAGCAATAGTAGTCATTACCAGCTAAACGCTCAAGCATTTGATCCATGAAAAGAATAGGGAAATGATCCATACGAGTGGCATCATTGAGCTTGCGATAGTCGATGCAAACTCGCTAACCCGTGACAAGTCGAGTAGGAATCAACTCGTTGTTTTCATTGGGAAAAAACGGTTATTCCGCCTTTCTTAGGCACACAATGGACGCGACTAACCCATGGCGAATCCGAAATAGGGTAAATCATTCCAGCATCTAGAAGTTTGATCCCTCTTCTTAATGACGTCATTAATCTTAGGATTAACCCTTCTTTGGCTTTGGATTGCGGTCATCCTCCATGAGAATTTTATGAGTACAAAAGTTCGGATGAATTCCGCGGATATCGGAAATTTTCCAAGCAATTGCTTTCTTATGATTCTTCAGCACGTCGATAAGTCGAGATTTTTCTTCTTCTTTAAGTCCTTTGCGTGATGACGGGTAACTTCTTATTGTCTTCAAGGAAAACGTATTCGAGATGAGACGGTAGATCCTTAAGCTCTAAATCCGGAGGATTTTTGATGGAAGGCGTAGTCAAATTCGGATCATCGATAGAGATTTCCTTAGAAGATGGTGGAGAAATATGGTCCTCATTGAGAAGTTTCTCAATGGTACGAATGTATTCATCCCAATTAGAGGGAGAATCGTCATATTGTAAGTCCACATTCCCCAAAGTTGCTTCAAATTCTTTCAAAAGGAAATCACTTTCTCCAAGTGGAGTTAGTGATGGAGCAATAGAGGCAACTATCTCAACAATGGGTAGAGAAGAAGAACCACCCTTTTACAAGCGTCTTTGAAATGCTCTTCACAAGCCTCATCAAGAACGTCAATGAAATTAACGCTCTCGTTTTCATAAGGTTGCTTAGAAAGTTTACCCATGTTGAAGACGATTTTATCATCACCAACTCTCATGAGTAATTCGCCCGCGGCTACATCAATGAGAGTGCGACCGGTCCTCAAGAATGGACGTCCATTATGGGGATCCATCCCGTAGTCAACGACAACAAAATCCGCTAGAAAGGTGAATTTGTCGACACCGACGAAGACATCTTCGGCTATCCCACCGGATAAGCAACCGTACGATTAGCTAATTCCAATGTCATTCGTATGGGGACTAGCTCGAGTAGAGATAATCGTTTCCAAACACTTAATGGCATTAAGTTTATACTAGCACCTTGATCGGCTAGGGCCATACAGTTCTCTACCCCGGGGAAGTTGCAAGGAATGAGAAAACGACCCGGATCACCAAGTTTGGTAGGTAATTTTCTTAAGAGCACTACGGAGCAATTCTCATTAAGTTGGGTCTGAGCGATATCAAGGAGTTTTTCCTTGTCACAGAGAAGATCTTTAAACATTTTAGCATATTTCGGCATGTGAGCGAGAGCCTCAGCAAAGGAGATGTTGAAATTCAGTTGTTTAAACATTTTAAGAAAGTTAGAAACCTGAATATCATCCTTGTTCTTCAACTTCATTTTCCTTAACCTTGAGGATAAGGTATAGTGGGTTGAGATGAAGGCTTTGGAATGGAATTCTCACTCACATCCTTGGGTGGTGGAGGGGGTGTAGGTAGAAGGTGGAGGAATTGGAGAAGGGGAGTCGTTTTCCTTTGTTACAATCACCGGTGTAGGTGTAGGAATCTCGGGTTCCTTTAAACCTTTACCACTTCGAGTGGTGATTTCTTTCAACTCCCCTCTTGGATTAGCAACGGTGTTACTCGGAAGAGAACCCGAACCAGAGGCTAGATTACTTGGGAAGAAACTAGCCATCATATCCCTTAAGTCATTCGTTTGACTGCTCAAAGAGTTTCACATATCGGCTCGAAGATCATTCCCTTGTTTCGCCATATCTCATTTCAAGTTGATGATTTGCCGCTGAAGATTCTACACCAGCGCGTCATTAGTCCTCATGTAAGTTTCAACCTCGTGATTAAATGCGGTGGGTTGGGTGGGAGGAAGAGCATGGTAAGCAGGTGGTTGATAAGCGGGTTGTTGGTAAACTTGGTTATTTCCTTGAGGTGGATATTGGTTTCTTTGGGTTTGAAATTGATTTGGAGCTCGAGTTTGGTTTTGATTGTTGCGATTGAGGTTGTTTTGGTTTTGAGGAGGAAAACCGGGTAGTGAAAGGAAGTTGTTTGAACGATAACTGAGAAAATTGCGGTCACCTTGAGGACGTGCTTGATAGCCTCACGTAGAAAAGTTACCGTTAGCGGCATACACATTTTCTGGATTGTCATGAGCCGAAGGACAATCGGTGTATGAATGAGAACCCCCGCATATTTCACATGACTGACTCAAAGCATTAACTTTCGCATTGTTGTGTTTGGCATTGTTAGCGGTTTGTAGAGCAAGTGCTTCAACAATCGAAGTAAGCTTATCAATTCTCTTGTCGGCATCACTAGTACTAGCACTAGCCACATTAGCCCAAACACTCTTAGTTTTCACTCTAGACTTATTCTCAATAATATCCCATGGGGCATTGATAGGTGTGTAAACACCCATCTTTTTACCACTTAATTCTGGCTAAAACGAGACTAAAACACGTATTTAATATCATTTGTTTGGAATTATGCGTGGTTTTTGTGTTTATTGTGTTTTCAGAGCCAACCGGATGAATATTGAAGAAAACATGGGATTGCACGGGTTTTACTGAAGAAAAGGACTCAAGATAAAGTCTATTGTCCAAGAGATGCAAAAGATTTGAAGTCACTGGGCCTATTCGAATATTTATCGAAGAAAAGGACCAAAGATGGAAGATTTACGTAAGTCGAAGAAACTCAAGTCTATTAAACGAAGAAATTAAAAGACGAGTTGAATTTAATCGACGACAAATCCCGAATCAGAATCGGAAACGTCAACTTTTCTGAAAAGACGAGAAGACAAGAAGAACGAGAGAAAGCCCACTCACCAACCAAAGGGAACACCTATATAAAGGGTTCCCCTCACACACTTAGTGCGAGTTTTTTAGTTTTTCTCTCCTTCCCCTTTTCTCTCCCTTCTTGTTCGTAGGTATCACCAACACCACTAGGGTGTTTGGTGATTTTGATCTTTGATTTTCAATCTTGTAATTTTAATCTTTGTTTTGTTATTGTTAAAACATCAATCATCAATACAAAGTCTTGTTTAATCTTTCCATTTTATCTTGTTCATCATCATCTTTCTCTTCAAGTTCTTAAGTTCTTATTTTATTGATTTGATCTTTAAAAGTTGTTGGGTTTTGTGTTTTTGTTGATGGGATTTGTAGTTATTGGTTAGTAAATCATTTGTGTTAAGTTGTATCTAAGTTTTTGGTGAAAAACTTGGTGATTTTTGGATCAAAACATTTTTCCTTGTTCTTCGGCCCAGTTACTGTATCTGAGTTTCCCAGACTTCCGGATGAACACAAATCTTCCGGATGAACATAAAAGTTCCGAGTGAACTACTTTAGTTAAAAGTTCCGCATGAATCAAAACTTCCGAACGAACAGAAAGTTCTGGATGAATCCAATCTTCCGAATGAACTGAAGTTCCGGATGAACAGTAAGTTCCGAATGAATGCATGTTTTTAAGTTCCGAATCAACTTCTTTTCAAAAGGTTCCGAATGAGTTTCCTTCTCAAAACTTCCGAGTCAGTCTAAAGTTCCGGATGAACCTAAAGTTTCGAATGAAGCAAAACTTCCGGATGAACCAAAGTTCCGAGCCAAGTTCCGGGTGAAAGTTCCGCATAAAGATCCGAGCCAAACTTCCGAACGAAGTTCCGAATCAAGGGGTTCCGAGTGAAAAGTTCCGGATGAGCAAAGTTCCGAATCAAGGACAATATTCTGAATCAATTTCTTTTGGGTAGTTTTACTGTTTCCATACTGTTTCTGTTTCCTTACTGTTTCTTTATTGTTTCCTTATTTCATATTTATATTTTAACTGTGACTTTAATTTTAATTTTAATTTCAATTTTAATTTCAATTCAAGTTTTATTAATTGTTATTAATTTAAGTACTTTCAAATGTAAGTTTACATTTTCGCGCATTTAAACATTTAGTAGATTAAGAAATCCAAACCCTTTTTTAGTGACCAAGAACAATCATTCCACTTAAGGCCTAGATCAATTCGAGAGGACTGAGAGACAAATTGAACCCATAGCAAAATTCGTGTATTAAATGGCGCCGTTGCCGGCTCCTCTCGTTAAGATCAAAAGTTTTTTGTGAGAACTTGGATTTTGGGATCCGTTCCCCGTGAACGTTACTTTTTCATAAAAATTTTCAAAAAGATCCTAAAAAATATAAAATTTTCAAAAATACAAAAAAATTAAAAAACATAAAAACCAAAAATATTTTTGCTTTGTTTTTCTTTGTTCGTTCTTTTGCAGGTGTATGCGCACTCGATCCACGTCTTATCAAGAGCCCGAGCCTCTCGATAACTTAGACATGGCCGGTGTACAAAACAACAACAACATACCACCTCCAAACAATAATAATAACAACAACAACCCACCTTTCAACAACATGAATAACAACAACAATGAGCCTCAACCGGATAATCACCCGATGATTGAACTGCTGCAAGCTCATGTAGATGGCAACACTGATCCAATTGTCATACCTCCAATTGCCGCCAACAATTTCGAGCTTAAGTCAGGCTTTATCCAGATGGTCTCCGCTCAACCATTCTTGGGACGTACCATTGATGATCCACACGACCATATCAAGAGATTCTTGCATTTAACTAACACGGTCAAATTCAATGGTGTGCCACAAGAGGTTATCAGGTTACAACTTTTTCCTTTTTCTTTAGAGGGACAAGCCCGGCATTGGCTTGCTAAAGAACCGCCACAGAGTATTCTCTCGTGGACGGATTTGGAAACAAAGTTTATCAATTACTTTTTTCCACCCTCTCGTACTACCGCTTTGCGGAATGAAATCATAAATTTTGAACAAAAGTACGATGAGTCATTCAGTGAATCTTGGGATCGTTTTAAAGATCTTTTAAGAAAATGCCCACAACAAGGTTTTACCAAAGTACATCAAATTAATACTTTTTACAATGGTTTAAGCATGAGTGACCAAGATTCACTGAACAGTGCCTCGGGGGGTAATCTTTTGGCTAAGACTTCCAATGCTGCTTGGGATATCATTGAGAATAAATCTCGTGTGCAAACCAAGAGTGTTAGGACCAATGTCGCTAGTGCTAGCACTAGTGACAGCGACAAGCGACTTGACAAAATCACTACGCTTCTTGAATCGCTTGTTACCCACACCGTCAGCAACAACAGCAGCAACAACGCTAAAAACGCTCAAGTTAACGCTGTCAGCCAACCTTGTGAGATATGCGGTGGTCCTCACTCTTACACCACTTGTACCGCCACACAAGACTACCCTGCTGAGAATGTGAATGCGACATATGGAACCTATCCTCAACCTGCTTATCAAGCTAGACCTCAAGGTGACCGTAATTTGCTTAGCTACCGCTCTTACAATTATCTTTCCCCACCTGGTTTTCCTCCTACCAACCCAAACCAACAACAAAACCTCAACCGCCCTCCTCAACAACAACAACAACCTCGTACACCATACATCCCTCCTCACAAGCAGCAACAACCACCTCAACGAAACAACCAAGTCTACCAGCAACCTGCTTATCAACCACCCGCATACAATGCTCCTCCCAACCAACCCACTGCATTACACCAAGAGGTTGCAACCTACATGAGGACCAATGATGTGATTATTGAAAATCTCCAACAGGAAGTGCGCAACTTGAAAGCAGACTTGGTCAAACAAGGAAACGATTTAAGAGCCGACATGAGAAACACGTTGGATAGCCAAACTAATGATTTGATGAACATGATGGCTAGTTTTTTCCAAGGTAATCAACCCTCTTCTTCGGGTACTCTTCCGAGTAACACCGTTGCGAATCCAAGAGGGGAGATGAAAGCAATCACCACTCGAAGTGGCAAAGGTACCAAGGAACCCGAGCTTCCTATACCTCCACCGGTGGTTGTGACTAAGGAGAACGAGTCACCTGCTCCTATCCCTCACCCTTCTCCTTCCCCAATTTCTCCACCTCTTCCTTCTACCCCTCCTCCACCCAAGGATGTGAGTGATCCTATTCTTCCAAAGTCTTCCTCTTCTTCCAATATACCTTACCCATCTAGGTTGAGGAAAGAGAAGCTCAAAAGCAAGGACGATATTCAGGTTTCTAACTTTCTTAAGATGTTTAAACAACTGAATTTCAATATCTCCTTCGCTGAGGCTCTCGCTCACATGCCCAAATACGCGAAAATGTTTAAAGATCTTCTGAGCGACAAGGAAAAGCTCCTCGATATTGCCAACACCCAACTTAATGAGAATTGCTCTGCAGTGCTCTTAAGGAAATTGCCAACCAAGCTTGGTGATCCGGGTCGTTTCTTAATCCCTTGCAATTTCCCGGGAGTAGAGAATTGCATGGCCCTAGCCGATCTAGGTGCCAGTATTAATCTCATGCCTCTAAGCGTTTGGAAGCAATTATCTCTCCCAGAGCTAATCCCCACCAAAATGACTTTGGAATTGGCTAACCGTACGGTTGCTTATCCAGTGGGGATAGCCGAAGACGTCATTGTGGGAGTCGACAAATTCACCTTCCCTACTGATTTTGTTGTCGTCGACTACGAGATGGACCCCCGTGTACCACTGATTGTTGGTCATCCATTCCTGAGGACCGGTCGCACTCTCATCGATGTTGAAGCCGGTGAGCTTATCATGAGAGTGGGTGACGATAAAGTAGTCTTCAACATGGGAAAGTTGTCTAAACAGCCTTATTCATATGAGAGTGTTAATTTTATTGACGTTCTTGATGAGGCTTGTGAAGAACACTTTAATGATGCTTGCAAAAGTATTCCTACCTCTCTTCCCAATGTTGAGACCGTGTCCTCTATTGATTCATCGTTGTCTCTATTTGGAGATAGCGATTTATTCAGGAACAATCTTGAAGATACCATGGGAGATGCGAACTTAGCTACTAATGATTCTCCCACCGATGGGGATGAAGACATGAGTTTCTTTGACAACCTTCTCAACGAAGACAATCCTTCGCCTCCATCTTCCACGGTCATTGCTATCGATACTCCGACTTCGAATACGCCTCCCGTCGAAAATCCTCCGGATTTGGAACTTAAGGAGTTGCCGCCCCATCTCGAGTATGTGTTCCTTGAAGAAGAAAAGAAGTCGCCCGTCATCATTCTGAAGGATTTGAAAGCTGAAGAAAAAGCCCGACTTATCACCGTGTTGAAAGATCATAAGAAGGCTATTGCTTGGAAGATTTCTGATATTCGTGGAATTGATCCTCACTTCTGCACACACAAAATTCTCATGAAGGACGACTTTAAGCCCACAATTCAAAGCCAACGAAGGGTGAATCCAAAAATCCATGAAGTCATCAAAACAGAGGTTATCAAACTTCTTGATGCGGGTATGATTTACCCTATTTCGGATTCACCATGGGTTAGTCCAATCCATTGTGTGCCCAAGAAGGGCGGAATAACCGTTGTTCCCAATGAACACAACGAGTTGATTTCCACTCGTCTCGTTACTGGGTGGAGAGTTTGTATAGACTACCGCAAACTCAATGATGCCACGAGAAAGGATCATTTCCCTCTACCTTTTATGGACCAAATGCTTGAACGTTTAGTGGGTAATGAATATTACTGCTTTCTTGATGGTTTCTCGGGTTATTTCCAAATACCCATCGATCCCCAAGATCAAGAGAAGACTACATTCACTTGTCCCTATGGCACATTTGCTTACAAAAGAATGCCTTTTGGCTTATGTAATGCCCCCGGGACTTTCCAAAGGTGCATGTTAGCTATCTTCCATGACATGGTTGAACAAACCATGGAAGTCTTCATGGATGATTTCTCGGTCTTCGGGGATTCCTTCTCTTCTTGCCTTGCCAATTTAGAACGTATGCTAAAGCGGTGCGAAGACACTCGCCTTGTTCTGAATTGGGAAAAATGCCATTTTATGGTAAAAGAAGGCATCGTGCTGGGACACAAAATTTCCAAAGCCGGTCTTGAAGTAGACCGTGCAAAAGTCGATGTTATCGCCAAGTTTCCTCCACCTTCAACCGTAAAGGGTGTGAGAAGTTTTCTGGGTCATGCGGGCTTCTACCATCGATTCATCAAAGATTTTTCTCAAATCGCTCGCCCGATGACCCACCTCTTGGAAAAAGATACTCCTTTTATCTTTTCCAAAGAGTGTCTTGAAGCCTTCAACTCGCTTAAGGATAAGCTTACTAAGACACCCGTCTTAGTTACCCCTAATTGGGAGCTGCCTTTTGAGTTGATGTGCGATGCTAGTGATTTTCCTATTGGAGCGGTTCTGGGACAAAGAGTGAACAAACACTTCCAACCAATCAATTACGCTAGCAAGACAATGACGGGGGCACAATTGCATTATACGACAATCGAAAAAGAGCTTTTAGCTGTTGTCTATGCTTTTGAAATATTCCGCCCCTATCTTGTCCTTTCTACAACAATTGTGTACACCGATCATTCCGCGTTGAAGTACTTGTTGACAAAGCAAGATTCCAAACCAAGACTTCTTCGCTGGGTTTTGCTGCTCCAGGAATTTAAAATCGAAATTCGCGATAAAAAAGGAGCAGAAAACCTAGCCGCGGATCATCTCAGCAGACTTGAGGATCCTTACCAAGAGGATCATCCGAACAAAGAAATCAATGATTCTTTTCCCTTGGAGACCTTAATGTCTATAAATTCAAATTCTAATGAAACCCCGTGGTTTGCAGACTTTGCAAACTACTTGGCGGGTGGAATTCTCAAGGAAGGGTTGACGTCTCAACAAAAGAAAAAGTTCTTCACCGACATTAAGACTTACTTTTTGGACGACCCTTACCTATTCAAACAATGTGCCGACCTGATTATCCGCCGATGTGTTGATGGACCGGCAACTTTAGAAATCCTTGATGCTTGCCACAAAGGACCCACCGGTGGTCACTTTGGTCCCAACTACACCGCCAAAAAGGTGTTTGACTCGGGATTTTATTGGCCCTCCATATATCGTGACGCTCACGATATGGTTAAAAAATGTGATGCTTTCCAAAAACAAGGCAAGATCACACATAAAGACGAGATGCCTCAGAATTTCATTCAAGAGTGTGAAATCTTTGATGTTTGGGGTATCGACTTTATGGGGCCATTCCCTTCTTCTAAAGGAAACAAATACATCCTTGTAGCCGTTGACTACGTCTCCAAATGGGTTGAAGCCAAAGCTTTACCCACTAATGACGCAAGGGTGGTTTGTAACTTTTTGAAAGCTCTTTTCGCTAGATTCGGTGTGCCTCGTGCCATTATTAGTGATCGTGGGACTCATTTTTGCAATGACCAATTCGCAAGAGTCATGGCTAAGTATGGTGTAAATCATCGTCTTTCCACAGCCTACCACCCACAAACTAATGGCCAGGCTGAAATATCCAACCGAGGTCTTAAGCGAATTCTGGAAAGAACCGTGGGAGAGCATCGTGCCTCATGGGCTGATAAACTTGATGATGCTTTGTGGGCTTTCCGTACTGCTTACAAGATCCCGATCGGCTGTACGCCTTATCGTCTTGTGTACGGGAAAGCGTGCCACCTCCCCATTGAGTTGGAGCACAAGGCTTATTGGGCCTTGAAGTGGGCTAATTTTGATATTAATAAAGCCGGTGACCTACGCAAGATCCAACTCAATGAGCTCAATGAACTCCGTAATGAGGCTTATGAAAATTCTTTAATCTATAAGGAAAGGACTAAGCTCATTCACGATTCTAAGATTAAGAACCGAGAGTTCCATGTTGGAGACAAAGTCTTACTTTTTAACTCTCGGTTGAAAATCTTTTCGGGAAAGCTCAAATCTCGTTGGTCCGGCCCATTCACCATTGCCCAAATTTTTCCATATGGTACTCTCGAGCTCGCTCAACCTGATGGACCTAATTTTAAGGTGAATGGCCAACGAGTGAAGTTGTACTTTGGTGAGGACATCTCTCAGGAGGTGATTCCATCCCTCACCACGTTCCCCATGAACTAATTTTGGGTCGAGTCAGGCTCGTGACTCGGTTATCAAAAACAAGCGCTCCTCGGGAGGCAGCCCGAGTATCTATCCTTTTATGTTTTAACCCCCTAAGTGTAGGGGAGCCTGTATACGTGTTTGTATTTGTGTGGTGATGTGATTACAGGGATAAGTGCACTCTTGGAAACTTTGAAGAACCGTGCTCCCGTGTTATCCGAAATCCGGTTCTATCTCTCAACTATCGTGATTCAATTTTCTTCATACTCACATTTGAAATTGATCACTTTAGTCGTCTCTTCCTTAACTTGAGTTAACCAACGTGCACAATGTCATAAGTGTAGGGGAGACTTTTCTCACATGCTTAAACATTGAGGACAATGTTTATCTTAAGTGTAGGGGGGACCTCTATCGAAGTTTTAAGTGGACTTTTCCATGAAAATGCCTTCATTTAACCGGAAAATCCTATTTTTCAACATTTTTCTAATTTTTTATTAACTTTGGCCATTTTGTCGTAATCTTTAAATTTTTTTCGTTGCTTTCATATGTATATATTCCGCAATAAAGTCAAAAATATTAATAAAGTGGTGTGGCTAGTTTAGAAGTCTTTGACATATTAGGCCCGTTGCGTTTATTTTGACTCAACCCGAATAGACTTATCCAAGTTTATTCTAGCTAGTATCCTTAACCATGTAGACCTTAATGGGTTTATTAGGCTAAGTGTCCACGAGTCTCATTACTTGAGATTTTAAATTGTGGAGGACGAGAAATGATAGAGTCAATTATAAGTCGGTATTCTTGCACAAGCTCACTTGGTGTAATTATTTGCCTATTCTCCCATCACTTGCTAATAATTTATCTGCAATAAGTAAGGTCGTACGATTTGAAAGGTTACTTAGCTTCTAGACCAAGATCGTTTAAAAGTTGCTCGGTAATGATAAGAGTTCATAGCCAAGGCATAACTTATGAAGCGGGGCGCGAAGATTGGCGAGTCCGAAAAGGCCCTAACAAGGCATGAGGATTCCATTTTATTGCTAAAGATCCAAAGTGATGTGAAAAGCATTATTCCCAAAGTCAATATGAAGGATCAAGACTCACGACGAAAAGCAATCAACTCCCATAAAGATCATGGAGAAGTCTATCCGAAAAGACCCTAACAAGGTATGAGGATAAATAGATCCAAGTCCGAAAAGGAGGCGGATCGTTGTATCTCAAAATCCCAAATAGAGATTGTAGAAATAATCATGAAGTCGTGGTCAACAAAGTTGGAGTACCTCTCAAAAGTCTCCAAGTGAAGAAACTCTATGAACGATGAGAAGACCATTATCTCAAGCACGTCTCTCAAGATATGAAGTATGAAGTACATGCCAAATATCGGCCCGAGAAAGGTCTCAAATCGTGAACCAAGTTATGCCAAGATATGAACTTTTTGATATCCCGAGAAGCAGTTTTAAGAGATTTTGTCCTTTAGCTAACTATTGATCAAATCATCCTACTTTACTTTCAGCCTAAATAAACTATCGAAATAAGTCCAAAAATGCATCTTCATGATCATTCTAAGACAAAAATAAAATATAAGAGATACACCTAGGAATAAGGGAGTTTAAGCATTTAATTAAGCCATGTGTATAAGTGTTTGATTTACTAACTTATAATAACAATGATCTCGTTTTTAAGCTTAGTCTGGGGAACGTGAAACTTGAGGGTGAAAAATCTTCGCAACACCAAAGCCCTAATGTAAGTCCTTGATCTCTTTGCAAGTTATTTCCATGTAGCTAATTTCAAGTGAAAATGGTTTTCTATCCTTTTGTTTCCTTTAAAGTCTTAATTTCTTTTAGTATTTTAATTTTTGTTTAATAGTATTTAAATAAGGCCAAGGTTGATTAATTATGAGAAAAGTGTAAAATTGCTTTATCACTAAGCATTGCATGAGGGCATGGCAATGGTTAAGTGTAGGGGATTTGATAGGTGTGTAAACACCTATCTTTTTACCACTTAATTCTGGCTAAAACGAGACCAAAACACGTATTTAATATCATTTGTTTGGAATTATGCGTGGTTTTTGTGTTTATTGTGTTTTCAGAGCCAACCGGATGAATATTGAAGAAAACATGAGATTGCATGGGTTTTACTGAAGAAAAGGACTCAAGATAAAGTCTATTGTCCAAGAGATGCAAAAGATTTGAAGTCACTGGGCCTATTCGAAGATTTTTCGAAGAAAAGGACCAAAGATGGAAGATTTACATAAGTCGAAGAAACTCAAGTCTATTAAACGAAGAAATTAAAAGACGAGTTGAATTTAATCGACGACAAATCCCGAATCAGAATCGGAAACGTCAACTTTTCTGAAAAGACGAGAAGACAAGAAGAACGGGAGAAAGCCCACTCACCAACCAAAGGGAACACCTATATAAAGGGTTCCCCTCACACACTTAGTGCGAGTTTTTTAGTTTTTCTCTCCTTCCCCTTTTCTCTCCCTCCTTGTTCGTAGGTATCACCAACACCACTAGGGTGTTTGGTGATTTTGATCTTTGATTTTCAATCTTGTAATTTTAATCTTTGTTTTGTTATTGTTAAAACATCAATCATCAATACAAAGTCTTGTTTAATCTTTCCATTTTATCTTGTTCATCATCATCTTTCTCTTCAAGTTCTTAAGTTCTTATTTTATTGATTTGATCTTTAAAAGTTGTTGGGTTTTGTGTTTTTGTTGATGGGATTTGTAGTTATTGGTTAGTAAATCATTTGTGTTAAGTTGTATCTAAGTTTTTGGTGAAAAACTTGGTGATTTTTGGATCAAAACATTTTTCCTTGTTCTTCGGCCTAGTTACTGTATCTGAGTTTCCCAGACTTCCGGATGAACACAAATCTTCCGGATGAACATAAAAGTTCCGAGTGAACTACTTTAGTTAAAAGTTCCGCATGAATCAAAACTTCCGAACGAACAGAAAGTTCTGGATGAATCCAATCTTCCGAATGAACTGAAGTTCCGGATGAACAGTAAGTTCCGAATGAATGCATGTTTTTAAGTTCCGAATCAACTTCTTTTCAAAAAGTTCCGAATGAGTTTCCTTCTCAAAACTTCCGAGTCAGTCTAAAGTTCCGGATGAACCTAAAGTTCCGAATGAAGCAAAACTTCCGGATGAACCAAAGTTCCGAGCCAAGTTCCGGGTGAAAGTTCCGCATAAAGATCCGAGCCAAACTTCCGAACGAAGTTCCGAATCAAGGGGTTCCGAGTGAAAAGTTCTGGATGAGCAAAGTTCCGAATCAAGGACAATCTTCCGAATCAATTTCTTTTGGGTAGTTTTACTGTTTCCATACTGTTTCTGTTTCCTTACTGTTTCTTTATTGTTTCCTTATTTCATATTTATATTTTAACTGTGACTTTAATTTTAATTTTAATTTCAATTTTAATTTTAATTCAAGTTTTATTAATTGTTATTAATTTAAGTACTTTCAAATTTAAGTTTACATTTTCGCGCATTTAAACATTTAGTAGATTAAGAAATCCAAACCCTTTTTTAGTGACCAAGAACAATCATTCCACTTAAGGCCTAGATCAATTCGAGAGGACTGAGAGACAAATTGAACCCATAGCAAAATTCGTGTATCAGGAATTAGAAGACTTAACCAAAATATTACCCCTCGAGGCACAATTAGTGAATCTTGGTCATTCATGCTTAAACCATTGTAAAAAGTATTAATTTGATGCACTTTTGTAAAACCATGTTGTGGACACTTTCTTAAAAGTTCCTTAAAACGGTCCCAAGATTCACTAAATGTCTCACCGTACTTTTGTTCAAAGTTAATGATTTCATTTCTCAAAGTGGTAGTACGTGAGGGTGGGAAAAAGTAGTTGATGAATTTGGTCTCTAAATCCGACCACGTAAGAATACTTTACGGCGGTTCCTTATCAAGACAATGCCGGGCTTGTCCCTCTAAGGAGAAAGGAAAAAGTTGCAAGCGAATTACTTCTTGTGAAACCCCATTATACTTGACCGTATTAGTGAGTTGAAGGAACCTTTTGATATGGTCATGAGGATCATCAAGTGTACGCCCCAAGAATGGTTGAGCAGAGACCATTTGAATGAAGCCGGATTTGAGCTCAAAGTTGTTGGCTCCAATCTCGGGTATGACAATAGCATCAGTGTTGCCCTCAACTTGTGATTGCAAAAGCTCGATCACTGGTCGATTGTCCATGGCGACAATAGGTGGAGTTTCGACTTCGGCTTGAGTTGCTTTCTTCTTACGAGCACGGGTACGCATACACACCTCCAAAAGGAAAAGAAAGATAGACAAGAAATATTTTTGGTTTTTTATGTTTTTCTATTTTTATGAATTTTTTAAATAAAATTTTTATTTTTTAGGATTTTTGAAAATTTTTGACACGAAAGATAACGTTCAAATGTGAACGGATCCCAAAATCCAACGCGTCTCTCACTAAAAACTGTTAATCTTAACGAAAAGAGCTGGCAGCGGCGCCATTTAATACAATAGATTTTGTATGTAAAAAGATTCGTTGTTCCAGTATTTTCGAATTGATTACTTGTTAAAAGTGCGACTCAATCGTTCTTGGTGGAAAATAAAATGGTTTGATTATCTATCTTAACTAAAAGCAAATATGAAAATGTCGTTGTGTAAGAATGAAAGCTTTAAAAGATTAAACTAAAAATTACTAGTTAAAAATAAATGATTAAAAACTTAAAAAGTAAATTTAATACTTAAAACTTTGTAAAAATAAAAACTCAACCCATCGGAATACCAAATATCGGAATCCCGGCGGAATAGTATCGGAATAAACCCGTCAGAATGTATCAAAGTAAATTATGTCAGAATATCTAATTAGGTATCGAAATAATGCACAGTAAAGCTATCGGAGTCACATCTGGCGGAAAACAACCTATCGGAAAGTATAAAAAGACAGTTATCGGAATCACAACTACCGGAGTAATCCGTCGGAATAATGATAAACACAACCTTCGGAATCTCGATTGGAATAATGACCGGAATCCCAAACCCTTTTCCGATACACAGATCGGAATAAAACGTCGGAATCCAAAACCCTAATCCGATGGAAGGTATCGGAATCACCTGTCGGAAAAGGGTTTACCTTTCCGATAGTATGCAAACTTAATAAGCAACAAATAAGCCCTCTTTTAATAAGCACAATCCGAAACTTTACCAAATTTATAATGAAAAGAGCTAATAAGCACAAATAAGAACTTTCAAAACTCTAAATAAGCAACTTTTAAAGCAAACCTTAAAAAGACGAAACTTTTAAGAAAACTTAAAAGTAAATAAGCTAAATACAAAATAAGCCAATAAGCATGATAAGCTCAAAGCTAAAATCGTATAAAAACTTAGATATGAACAAAAAGATAAAATTTTTGATCACGTAAACATCAAGATTAAGCAAGATCAAAGATTATTTTGGATCAAAGATAAATAAAAATCAAGAAAGGTAGAAAAAGATGAAGATTTAAACAAGATTAAACTCTAAAAAGTAAAGATTTGGTTCACACAAGAAAGAAATAAAAGATGAAGTTTTCCTAGTGAGAGAAAGTTAAACACTTTCTCTCTCAAAAAATTAAAACTACAAAAAAGAAAATGAACTAACTAACACCCTCCTAATGACACATTAGGAGGGTATATATAGGAGGTGGGGAGGCTAAGTGTTTATGCTTCCTTCTTTCTTTCTTCTCGTCTCGACTCGATTTAAATTCTTTGTCTTTCTCGACGTCGTCTCGGGATTTGTCGATACAACTTGAACTCGTCTTATAATTTTCTTCTATAATTAGACTTGGTTCTTAGACCTCATTAAACTTCCGTCTTTAGACTTTTTCTTCGATAAATCTTCAGAATAGGCCTTGGACTTCCGTTCTTTTTGCACTCTTCACCTTTTGACTTCGTCTTTTCTCGTTTTCTTCGATAAAAGCCCGTGATAGCCCATGTTTTCTTCCTTTTTCATATTTTTATCCTGAAACACAATAAAAACACAAACCATGCATAATTCCGACTTTCACGACATAAAATACACGTTTTGGTCTTGTTATTATTGGAAATAAGCGGTAAAAGGACAAGTTTTTTCACACTTATTAGAGGGTGAACCCCAAAATTCACGATGTCATAAAAAAGGAGGTCCTAAAACTCCTTGACGCGGGAATGATTTATCCTATTTCCGATAGCCCTTGGGTGAGTCCTATTCATTGTGTGCCTAAGAAGGGAGGAATAACCGTTGTGCCAAACGATGCCAATGATTTAATTCCAACTAGACTCGTGAACGGTCAGACGGTGTGTATCAACTATCGTAAGTTGAATGACGCCACTCGTAAAGACCATTTTCCCTTGCCCTTCATGGACCAAATGTTGGATCGTCTTGTGGGAAACGATTTCTATTGCTTTTTAGATGGTTTTCCGGTTACTTCCAAATCCCCATCGATCCTCGTGATCAAGAAAAAACTACGTTTACGTGTCCATATGGAACGTTTCTTATCGTAGAATGCCATTCGGACTTTGCAATGCACCGGGAACCTTTCAAAGGTGCATGATGGCTATTTTTCATGATATGATCGAGAAGACGATGGAAGTCTTTATGGATGATTTTTCCGTGTTTGGTTGTTCGTTCACTTCTGTTTATCGAATCTTGAGAGAATGTTAAAACGTTGTGAGGTACCAACCTTGTGCTAAATTGGGAAAAATTGTCATTTTATGGTTAAGGAAGGAATCGTCTTAGGGCACAAGGTTTCGAAAGCGGGGATTGAGGTAGACAAAGCTAAGGTAGACATCATCGCCAAATTACCTCATCCCAAAACCGTTAAGGGAGTTAGGAGTTTCCTAGGCCACGCGGGCTTTTATCGTCGTTTCATCAAGGATTTTTTAAAGATTTCTCGACCTATTACACATCTCCTCGAAAAAGATGCTCCTTTCGTCTTTAACGAAGATTTTGTACGAGCCTTTGAGATCCTTAAGAGTAAACTTACAGAAACTCCCATTCTTGTTGCTCCCAATTGGAACCTCTCCTTTGAGCTCATGTGTGATGCTAGTGACTACGCTATTGGGGTCGTTTTGGGGCAACATCATGAAAAACACTTCTTGCCTATCCACTATGCTAGCAAGACGATGACCGAGGCTCAACTTAAATACACTACAACGGAAAAGGAATTCCTTGTCGTGGTGTATGCATTTGAGAGATTCCGACATTACCTCGTCTTGACTCGATGCATAGTGTATACGGATCATTCGGCTATCAAGTATCTTATGGCTAAACAAGATGCAAAGCCGAGATTACTTCGTTGGATTCTCCTCCTACAAGAATTTGATGTCGAAATCCTTGACAAAAAAGGAGCTGAGAATCTAGCGGCCGATCATCTTACTCGTTTGGAAGATCCTCACCAAAGTGTTTACGAGCCAAAGGAAATTACCAAAACATTTCGGCTCGAGACACTTGGTGTAGTAAATTCTAAGCTTGATTCATCTACCCCATGGTTTGCGGACATCACAAATTACCATGCGGGGAACTTCATCATTAAGGGTATGACGACTCAACAAAAACGAAAATTCGTTCGTGACGTCAAGTTCTACTTTTGGAATGACCCTTATCTATTTCGGACTTGTGCGGATCAAATTATTCGACGTTGTGTCTTTTGTACTAAAGCTTCTAACATCCTTAGAGCTTGTCACGAGGGACCCATGGGTGGTCACCATGGTGCTAATCTCACGGCTAAGAAGGTCTTTGATGCCGATTTCTTTTGGCCTACTATTTACCGAGATGCACATGCACTTGTGAAGTCATGTGACTCATGCCAACGACAAGGAAAAGCCTCACAAAACGATGAAATTCCACAAAATATCATCCAAGTGTGTGAGATCTTTGACGTTTGGGGAATTGATTTTATGGGGTCGTTCCCATCATCTCGTTGTAATAAGTACATCCTTGTCGCCGTTGACTACCTATCTAAGTGGGTGGAAGCTAAAGCTTTGCCCACGAACGATGCTCGTGTGGTAGTCAAGTTTTTGAAAAGCTTGTTTTCTCGGTTTGGAACCCCTCGTGCGATCATAAGCGATCGTGGAACCCATTTTTGTAACGACCAATTCGAAAGGGTCCTAAGGAAATATGGGGTTACACATCGTCTTTCTACGGCTTATCACCCACAAACGAGTGGGAAAGTCGAGGTTTCAAACCGAGCGTTAAAGAGGATCTTGGAGAGATCGATTGGAGAGAACCGAAAATCTTGGTCAGATAAGTTGGACGATGCATTATGGGCCTTTAGGATCGCTCATAAGACGCCCATCGGTTGCACTACTTATAAGCTTGTGTATGGGAAGAATTGTCACTTGCCAATTTAACTCGAACACAAAGCTTATTGGGCCCTAAAGCATTGTAATTATGATATTGAGACCGCGGGAAAACACCAAAAAATGCAATTGAATGAATTAGATGAATTGAGAGATATTTCTTATGAAAATTCATTGATTTACAAAGAAAAAACTAAGAAGTTTCATGACTAAAAAATTAAAAACCGGGTTTTTAACATTGGAGATCAAGTGTTGCTTTTTAACTCTCGTTTGAAAATATTTTCCGGTACGTTGAAATCCCGTTGGTCCGGTCCATTCACCGTTACCCAAGTTTTTCCTTATGGGACCATCGAGCTAGCTCAAAATGATGCCCCAATTTCAAGGTGAATGGACCTAGGTTGAAGCAATACTTTGGCGGGGAAATTCCATCCTTGAACTACCTCGACCAAATCACCTTCCCCAATGATAATTAGTATTGAGGGGATCGAGTCGAGCTCATGACTCGGTAATAAAAAACGAGGTGCCTCGTAGGGGAGTCCCATGCTTATCCCATGTACATATTATCGCTTTCTAATGTAGTAACGTGAGGGGATTTGTGCTTTTCCAACCTTTGTTCCATGGTTGTTTGTGATATGTGGTTTTTAGATGATCATAATCTTCACGATTGGAGCCTCTCGTGTTCGTTTTATGGGAGCACTCGATCGTTTGCTTTGAAGAATTTCTCAATATCCATGATATATTCTTTTATGTTCTAACCTTAGGTTTATAGCACACTTCATAAACAGCTTTAATTTTAACGGTTACACCCTTTTCATGCTAGATTAAGCATTCGACTACGTCTCTAGTATGGGGGTATCCTACCCTTAGACTCGAAACATTGAGGACAATGTTAAAATTTAGTATGGGGGGTGAATAGATACTTGCCTTGCCAAACCTTCACTCTTTCCAAAGTTTATCTTTTTGTTTATCGTTTCGTTGCAAAAATAAGGCTAAAAATGGCCAAATTTTAAATTTTTTCTCATATTTTACAAGTGTTTGAAGACACGAATGTAGATTCTCCGATGGTGAGAATAAGAGTAATTTTTTACTCGACCGTGCGTGTTGAGCACTTAGCTTCAATTCCTAAACTTATATTAGGCTAAGTCTCTTAAATGAGGGCGAGAAATGATAGAGTTAATTATAAGTTACTATGCTAAACGTAGAGTACTCGTATTCTTTCAAAAACTCATGTGTTCTCGTTGTTTGCTTATTCTCCCTTCGCTTGTAAATATATTTTGCTTAATAAGTATTGCTTAGCGGTTTAGTCTTGATTGTTGGTTTCTAGTCTTTTCTAGTAGCTTCCATGTAATTAAATTTGGAAAACATTAAGGTGTCGCCAGCGTCACGGTTTTGAAATATTGGCAACCCGAATAATCGAAAGCTTCACCCAATAATAAGATTTCAAGTGCTCACCTAAATCTAGCAAATAATTTGAAGCTCACAAGGCCGAAAAATCTATGCAAAAATAGAAAGTGAATCAAGCCTTAATCTTTGAAGCTTTAAAGATCCAAAATTCTCCTTAGCGTGAGGATATACGTCTTTGGCCATAATAAACACCTCATGGCGAGGTTAAATAAAAGGCAAGGCAAGACCGAAGTCATAATAAAAGATTCATGGCGAATTTGAATAAAAGATGGAGGTAAACCTATGATAATAAGGCCCATCCGGGTAGGGGGCGTATAAAAGTCTTGGTAATAAGTCTCATGTTCAAAACCATTATAAAACCGTGTTTATCGATCCTTCTTGTTGACTTAATTTTTTGACATCGTTGTCTATTAGGAGGGGTTATTAATTCGATGGTCTTGGTTACACCGTTATGACTCTATTTTTAGACCTAAATCTCTATTATCGCATAAGTAAAAAATGTATCCTCGTGAACATTCAAGACAAAAATAAAATATAAGAGATACAACTTTGGAAAATGGGAGGATAAGTACGTGATTAGGGCATATGAGTAGTGTTAGCATTACTAACTTATAATGAAAATGATCTCGTTGCACGCTTGGCATGGAATTGGGGTGAAAATCGAGGACGACGAAATTATTTCTAACGAAACATTCACGTGTTCTGGTTCTATGAACCTAAACATCCCATTTTGCGATGAAAATCATACATTTATGTCTAAAACGCAAGTAGTAGTAATAGTAGTAGTGTAGTAAGTTTATTATTCAATAAAAGTGAATAAAAATGAATTTTGGAGATGCTACGATACTTTATTCTAGCATTGCGTGAGGGCACGGTAATGGTTTATTATGGGGGAGTGATGAGACTGCTTTTATACATAGTCTCATCGTCCAAAATGGGTTTAAAATTCATTAAATATCATGAAGAATTCAAAATATATGCTTGTGTTTGTTACATGTGTATTTTAGGTATGGATATTGAGAAAATGACAAAAGATCACAAGAAACAAGCAAAAACGAACACGGGAAATGAAGCCGCACAATGAACCAAGCCCTAATGGTGATTTTTCCAAGAATAAACCTTGAAGAAATGAAGATTGTACAAGAAGGGTCCTCCAATATTGAAGAATTGACACTTTAAACCCTTGTTTATTCATAATTACAAGTTTGGTCCTTAAAGTTTTTCAAATTTACAAAAGGGCCCTCCACTTTGAAGAATTGGAAAGAATGGTCCCTCAAATATGAAGACTTGTCAATATTAGTCCTCCAAGAAGTCAAACATACAAGTCAAGACCATAATGTTTGAAGAAAATGCCAAAACACCCCTTCAAATATCATGAATTTACAAGAAATACCCTTGAAAATACTTTTGGAAACTATTTGGGGCAAAAGGGTGAAATTTGAAAGTTTATTAACAAAGGAATTCAGATTTTACACACTTAAAACATGAAATGAAGAGAAGAAGAAAGAAGGGGGGCTAAATATGGATGACAACAAAGTTACCTAGACCAGTGGCAGCTTGCCACGTGCCCCACTCACCAAAATCAACCAATGAGAACCCTCCCTTTTTACACCTCACCATCCCACTCAGCCTTCATTAAACTAATCATAACTGATTAGTTAATAACGCGCTAAACACAACTTTTAAACCTAAAAATGGATTAAACAGCTTGTTCATCATGTTCTTAGCAAAATTGGGCATTCTTTAATTACTTGTAATTAAACTCCCATATTGTCCAGATTTAAGATTAAGCTATCCCTAAACACATCCCAACCCTCACTTTGCATGCCACATCACCCACAAGCTCACATGTTTACTAACATACACACGTTTTTTGGGAACAAGCCATAAAGTGCTAGTGAATCTAACGCCCTACAAACAGCTTTGTTCCTAAGCTTTGTTGAGAGCCATTTGATCAATTCTCACCAACTTTACACCTCTACAAACTGCCAAGATACTTCACATGTTCAAGCAAGTTCAAATTAGACAAGGGCACTTTGGGACTTTTACACATTAGGGTTTATGTATTTTTCAGCTTCTTAGCATAGTTTGTAGCCTATATAAAGGCATTAGGGTTTCACTTTGAGCCCTGCTCTTGGTTTTTCCTTTGTTCAAAGTTCTGTAAAGCCTTGTTCATTTTTAATGAAAAGTGTTTGAATGTTTGAAGAAATCCAAGTGCCAACTTAATTGATTGCTTGTTATTGATATATGTTTGTATTGTTTGAATCTTAAAACCTGTTTTTAAATCTTGTGCAAGAAATTGCCAAGTTTTCTCAAAAACTTGATATTTTGCTAAGTCTTTGGTACATCTTTGGAATCTTTGGATTACGAGTGATCTAAACACCCTGATAAGAAGATTATCAAGGTGTTGGGAGCTTGTGGTTTGGGGATAATCAAAGAGTGGGTACAAAGGTTGCATTAATCAAGCTTTTTCACGTTTCTGTTTTTCATATTTTTTGTTCTAACCTTGTTGAATCTTAGCAGCCTTGTTGTGGAAGCTTGTGCCTTGTTTTGCTAGGCACATAAGCTCAAAAATTCGTGAGTGTGGATGTACATTCATGAGGTTTGAGTCCTTTTCTCAAAAATCTGATAAAATACTTGATTTTTGTGAATTTGTGTTCTGTTGTTGTTCTTGTTGTTTTTGTGGCTTAAAATTGCTTGATACTGCATGATGATGATGCTATTGTCTTAGATTGGGCTTGGGATAAACTGAATCACACACTTTCTTTGTTAAAATTGGATTTAAAAAAGTTAGGGGGTGTTTGGGTTAACCTGTTTAAGCTTGAAAAGTGTTCTTGAGTTATTGGAAAGTGTTGTTTACTGTTGGTATCTGATATATGCTTGGTTGAGTGCTAATTGCTTCAAGTTCTTGGCTTTTAAACATAAAAATCTTGATTGTGCTATAAAAGTTCGAAATCTGCTTGTTTGACCTAATATTTTGGAAACACTTAGTTTGTATGCATGCTTAGGGATACCAAGTTATTAAACAAAGTTTATATAACCTGTTAAGAAGATTTGAGGGTTTGAAATTAGATTTGTGGTCAAGTATATCAGCATAGTACAAAATCTGCTTGTTCTTTGTTCATCAGTATCATTTTTGAGCTTGAATCTTGATCTAGACCTTGCACCATTGCATGAAATCTGTTTATTTATGTTCATTTGAATTATTTATAGCTTGTGTATGCATTTGGTGAAGTTTTGCTAACTTATTCTTGCTAAAAAGTGCTTATTGAGTTCATAACTGCTATTGTTCATGTCTGATGCATATCTGTGGATGTTTAGATTCAACTGTACTAATTGGCTTGGTGAATTTGTGATATTATTGTTGTTATTGACTCCTTGTGATCCACTGATCACTTAGGTGCCTTGTTTGTAACCTAAATCCAACAAAAAGTCACTAAAGACAAAAAGTCAAATTGGTCTAGCATTGGGAACTCCTTTCCCCTGCTACTAGCCACTGCTAGTGTAATTTTATCATCAGCTTATTCATAAGCTATTTTATCTTATTGGGACTTTCAACAACTTTGTTTTTGTAATCAATCTTCCTTATTTGACCCATTTAAGAGATCTAGAGCTTTGTGGACTTTGACTTTTAGGTTTGACTAGAAAGCGAACTTAATTGACTTTTACAAAATTTCTTATTGCTTATTCCAGCTTATTGAGTGGTGCTTTTTGAATTTTTTTATTATTAAGCTTAGTTAAGCTATTTGTGACTTATTGCAACTTGAATCAGCTCTTGAAATAGCCTAGAACTCGAAAACGACTATTTTGTCGTTTTGTGTAGAGAGCTTTTGCTTATTTCAGGCTTATTCCTTGGGCTTATTTCAAGTTTCTTTTTGCAAATACCTTATTTAGGTCAAGTGAAGGACGCGGGTAAAATTTTAGCTTATGGCATCAGCTTATAGCTTAATGGGCCAAAAAGCCCATTAAGAATAAGTTGTTTTGAAATAAGCTAACTTAAGCTCATTTTCAACTTTTGGGCCTTCGGAAAGTGTTTAAAAACAGATTTTAAGCTTACCTAGACATTTTGGGCCATTTATGTGGACTTTTTCTTATTGGGCCAGTTTCAAGCCCATTAAGGGACTGTTTGGGTATTTGGCCCATTTGAAGGCCCAATAGGGGTAATTTTGTAATTTCATGTTCATTTCTTTTTTATTTAGGTTAAAATAAACTAGTTTGCAACTTTTTAGAATTTTTATAAATTTTGGATTTTTAATATTATTTTATTATTAAAAATTAATTTTAGATTTTTGCAAGTTTTTCATTTTTCCTAGTTCAAATACATTAAGTTAGGAATTTTAAAATTTTTAGATTAATTTTATTGTCATTAGATTAATTTTTAGAATTATTTAAGTTTAAATGGTTTTCAATTGTTTTTAAATAGTTTTAATAAATTTTAAAATTTTCAAAAATAGTTTTAAATTTAGTTAAGTCATTTTAGAGGTTTGCAAGTTAAAAAATCTTATTTTGGGCTTTTTGTTAATTATAATGATTTTTTTGGCTTTAATTAGCATTAAAAATTAATATTTAATTAAATAAAAGGTTTGAGTAATTTTTGATTTTCTGTAAACTCTAATTACATTTTTTTAGGATTTATTGCAATTTTCTAGGAATTTTTAGGGTAATTTTTAAAATTAGTAACTTTCTACGGTTTTACGTGCACAGCTTTTCGTCTTAGTTTAATTCATAATCGTAACTGTCATTCTTTCCTAATCTCTTTTCTATTTTTCTTTTCTTCATAAATTATAATCACATCCTTAATCATCTCTTTACACAACACACAAGCCTCCTTGAGAACGAACTCACTTTTGGGTCATTTACTTGTGGTTTTCCTAAACCACTTGTTTAATACTTGCCACTTTTACCCTCTTTTTCTAAAGGGTGGTAAAACCTCAACCATCAGTCCTCAGGTCATAGTATATCATCCAAATTTGCAAAACATTTGAATGGAAATTTTATTTGAATGCGGGCCATAAATTCTTGTCGTCTTTCCGAGAATTACCTTCAAGTACCTAAGATAGAACATGTTAAAAAGTCAGCGGAACGCCGAGTGAATTCATAGAGTTTAATAAAAACCATTAATATATCAACGGTATATAAGTATTACCGAAAATCATTTTGTACAAATCTTTGTCGTAGGCTATAAAATAGGCCAAAAACATTTTATAGGAATCTTTGTCGTAAATTATAATATAGGCTTTTGCCTTCAAAACCATTGTACGAACCAATGTCGTAAAAACATCATACAGTACGTTTTATAAGGTTGTATAGAATTTAATAAAAACCGTTATATGAAAATGGTTATGTAAAACCAAAACACGAACATAATATCAGTAATAAGACCCCGTATTGCTAGTCAGGCAATACATTATAATTCCATTCGTACATCAGTATTTTCATTATTGGATTATTATAAGCCGCATGTCATTGCTACCGTACTATAACAAACAACGGGTAGCTAACCCGTAATTCCTTTGCCCATCTAAAACAGCGTGTCGTCACAATAATCACGCTATATAAATCTTCTCATACATAAATTCGCTTACCACTCAAGGTAGCACGATGGGATCAACCGTCACGGCGCGAACTGGGGTGATCTTCCCAAATAGTACTATTATATGCATAAGCGTCTACCAAATCCCGGTAGTTCACAATTCATGCTAATGGGACTTTTAGTGACATAACCTAACTAATAATAATCCATTTGATTTCATTCATCGAGTCATATAATCATTCGGGTCCATATCAATAATCATACAATCGGGACAACTAGTGTCCTATTTTTATTAAAACTAACGTGTTATCTCCCTCGCGGGTTTATAAAACATTTCATAAACCATTTAAAAGAGTGCGAGGTTATGAACTCACGTTGATTGGGAAAGGCGGGTTATCGGCGATTTGGATGTACGGTACGTGCTTCAATCACGGAAACCTAGACAAATAATACTCGGTCTTAGACTCTTGTCCAATGACTTTATATAAAAATAATGGCTATGTATATATGATGATATCATAAGTATGATGATGATCATGTGGGATTTTTATCTCCTAATACAACATTATAGTTGTTAGTAAATTTTATACTAGTTACACTAGTTTTAATCCATTTACATATTAATGCCCAATAAGCCCATTAAGAGTTCGATCCATTATATTATCCCATTTATACTTTTAATACCAGGCCTATACTCATATGTTGGGCCCAAGTGAGTTAAGCCCATTGGATAGCCAAACTAATGATCTGAGGAACATGATGGCCAGTTTTTTCCAAGGTAATCAACCCTCTTCTTCGGGTACTCTTCCGAGTAACACCGTTGCGAACCCAAGAGGGGAGATGAAAGCAATCACTACTCGAAGTGGTAAAGGTACCAAGGAACCCGAGCTTCCTATACCTACACTGGTGGTTGTGACTAAGGAGAACGAGTCACCTGCTCCTATTCCTCATCCTTCCCCTTCCCCAATTTCCCCACCTCTTCTTTCTACCCCTCCTCCACCCGTGGTTGTGAGTGATCCTATTCCCCTAGAGCCTTCCTCTTCTTCCAATATACCTTATCCTTCAAGGTTAAGGAAAGAGAAGCAAAAGAGCAAGGATGATATTCAGGTTTCGAACTTCCTTAAAATGTTCAAACAATTGAATTTTAATATCTCCTTCGCTGAGGCTCTCGCTCACATGCCCAAATACGTGAAAATGTTTAAAGATCTTTTGAGCGACAAGGAAAAGCTCCTCGATATTGCCAATACCCAACTTAATGAGAACTGCTCTGCAGTGCTCTTAAGGAAATTGCCAACCAAGCTTGGTGATCCGGGTCGTTTCTTAATTCCTTGCAATTTCCCGGGAGTAGAGAATTGCATGGCCCTAGCCGATCTAGGTGCTAGTATTAATCTCATGCCTCTAAGTGTTTGGAAGCAATTATCTCTCCCAGAGCTAGTCCCCACCAAAATGACTTTAGAATTAGCTAACCGTACGGTTGCTTATCCAGTGGGGATAGCCGAAGATGTCATTGTAGGAGTCGACAAATTCACCTTTCCTGCTGATTTTGTTGTCGTCGACTACGAGATGGACCCTCGTGTGCCACTAATTGTTGGTCGCCCATTCTTAAGGACCGGTCGCACTCTCATTGATGTTGAAGCCGGTGAGCTCATCATGAGAGTGGGTGACGATAAAGTAGTCTTCAACATGGGAAAGTTATCTAAACAACCTTATTCCAACGAGAGTGTTAATTGTATTGACGTTCTGGATGAGGCTTGTGAAGCATACTTTATTGATGCTTGCAAAAGTATTCCTTCCTCTCTTCCCAATGTTGAGACCGTGTCCTCCATTGATTCATCGTTGTCTCTATTTGGAGATAGTGATTTATTTTGGAACAATCTTGAAGATACCATGGGAGATGCGAATTTAGCTACTAATGATTCTCCTATCGATGGGGATGAAGACATGAATTTCTTTGACAATCTTCTCAACGAAGACAATCCTTCGCCTCCATCTCCCACGGTCATTGCTATCGATACTCCGACTTTGAAAACGCCTCCCGTCGAAAATCCTCCGGATTTGGAACTTAAGGAGTTGCCGCCCTATCTCGAGTATGTATTCCTTGATGAAGAGAAGCAGTCGCCAGTCATCATTGCTAAGGACCTAAAGGATGAAGAGAAAGCCCGACTTGTCGCCGTGTTGAAGAATCATAAGAAGGCTATCGCTTGGAAAATCTCCGACATTCGCGGAATTGATCCTCACTTCTGCACACACAAAATTCTCATCGAGGACAACTTTAAGCCCACAATTCAAAGCCAACGAAGGGTGAATCCAAAAATACATGAAGTCATCAAAACAGAGGTTATCAAACTTCTTGATGCGGGTATGATTTACCCTATTTCGGATTCACCATGGGTTAGTCCAATCCATTGTGTGCCCAAGAAGGGCGGAATAACCGTTGTTCCCAACGAACACAACGAGTTGATTCCCACTCGTCTCGTTAATGGATGGAGAGTTTGTATAGACTACCGCAAACTCAATGATGCCACGAGAAAGGATCATTTCCCTCTACCTTTTATTGACCAAATGCTTGAACGTTTAGCAGGTAATGAATATTACTGCTTTCTTGATGGTTTCTCGGGTTATTTTCAAATACCCATCGATCCCCAAGATCAAGAGACGACATTCACTTGTCCCTATGGCACATTTGCTTACAAACGAATGCCTTTTGGCTTATGTAATGCCCCCGGGACTTTCCAAAGGTGCATGTTAGCTATCTTCCATGACATGGTTGAACAAACCATGGAAGTCTTCATGGATGATTTCTCGGTCTTCGGGGATTCCTTCTCTTCTTGCCTTGCCAATTTGGAACGTATGCTCAAGCGGTGCGAAGACACTCGCCTAGTTCTGAATTGGGAAAAATGCCATTTTATGGTAAAAGAAGGCATCGTGCTTGGACACAAGATCTCGAAAGCCGGTCTTGAAGTAGACCGTGCTAAAGTCGATGTTATCGCAAAGTTGCCTCCACCTTCAACCGTGAAGGGTGTGAGAAGTTTCCTGGGTCATGCGGGTTTCTACCGTCGATTCATCAAAGATTTTTCTCAAATCGCTCGCCCGATGACCCACCTCTTGGAAAAAGATACTCCTTTTCTCTTCTCCAAAGAGTGTCTTGAAGCCTTCAACTCGCTTAAGGATAAGCTAACTAAGGCACCCGTCTTGGTTACCCCTAATTGGGAGCTGCCCTTTGAGTTGATGTGCGATGCTAGTGATTTTGCTATTGGAGCGGTTCTGGGACAAAGAGTGAATAAACACTTCCAACCAATCCATTACGCTAGCAAGACAATGACGGGGGCACAATTGCATTATACGACAACCGAAAAAGAGCTTTTAGCTGTTGTCTATGCTTTTGAAAAATTTCGCCCCTATCTTGTCCTTTCCACCACCATCGTGTATACCGATCATTCCGCGCTGAAGTACTTGTTGACAAAGCAAGACTCCAAACCAAGACTTCTTCGCTGGGTTTTGCTGCTCTAGGAATTTAAAATCGAAATTCGCGATAAAAAAAGGAGCAGAAAACCTAGCCGCGGATCATCTCAGCAGACTTGAGGATCCTTACCAGGGGGATCATCCGAACAAAGAAATCAATGATTCTTTTCCCTTGGAGACCTTAATGTCTATCCACTCGACTGCTGACGAAACCCCGTGGTTTGCAGATATTGCAAACTACTTAGCGGGTGGACTCCTCGTTGACGGGTTAACATCCCAGCAAAAGAAGAAGTTCTTCAAAGACATAAAGACTTACTTCTGGGATGACCCGTATCTTTTCAAACAATGTGCCGACCTGATTATCCGCCGATGTGTTGATGGACCGGCAACGTCTGAAATCCTTGATGCTTGCCACAAAGGACCCACTGGTGGTCACTTTGGTCCCAACTACACCGCCAAAAAAGTGTTTGATTCGGGATTTTATTGGCCCTCCATATATCGTGACGCTCACGATATGGTTAAAAGATGTGATGTTTGCCAAAAGCAAGGCAAAATCACACATAAAGACGAGATGCCTCAGAATTTCATTCAAGAGTGTGAAATCTTTGATGTTTGAGGTATCGACTTTATGGGGCCATTCCCTTCTTCTAAAGGAAACAAATACATCCTTGTAGCCGTTGACTACGTTTCTAAGTGGGTTGAAGCCAAAGCTTTACCTACTAATGACGCAAGGGTGGTTTGTAACTTCTTGAAAGCTCTTTTCGCTAGATTCGGTGTGCCTCGCGCCATTATTAGTGATCGTAGGACTCATTTCTGCAATGACCAATTTGCAAGAGTCATGGATAAGTACGGTGTAAATCATCGTCTGTCCACAGCCTATCACCCACAAACTAATGGCCAGGCTGAAATATCCAACCGAGGACTGAAGCGAATTCTTGAAAGAACCGTGGGAGAGCATCGTGCCGCTTGGGCTGATAAACTTGATGATGCTTTGTGGGCTTTCCGTACTTCTTACAAGACCCTGATCGGCTGTACGCCTTATCGTCTTGTGTACGGGAAAGCATGCCACCTCCCCATTGAGTTGGAGCACAAGGCTTACTGGGCCTTGAAGTGGGCCAATTTTGATATCAACAAAGCCGGTGACCTACGCAAGATCCAGCTCAATGAGCTTAATGAACTTCGGAATGAGGCTTATGAAATTCTTTGATCTATAAGGAAAGGACTAAGCTCATTCACGACTCTAAGATCAAGAACCGAGAGTTCCATGTTGGAGACAAAGTCTTACTTTTTAACTCTCGGTTGAAAATCTTTTCGGGCAAGCTCAAATCTCGTTGGTCCGGCCCATTCACCATCGCCGAAATTTTTCAATATGGTACTCTCGAGCTCGCTCAACCTAATGGACCGAATTTTAAGGTGAATGGCCAACGAGTAAAGTTGTACTTTGGTGAGGACACCTCTCAGGAGGTGATTCCATCCCTCACCATGTTCCCCATGAACTAATTTTGGGTCGAGTCAGGCTCGTGACTCGGTTATCAAAAACAAGCGCTCCTCGGGAGGCAACCCGAGTATCTATCCCTTTAACCCCCTAAGTATAGGGGAGGACCTATTTTGGTCATTTGTGTTTGTGTGGTGATGTGATTACAGGGATAACTGCAATCTTGGAATTCTTTGAAGAACCGTGCTCCCATGTTATCCGAAATCCGGTTCTATCTCTCAACTATCGTGATTCAATCTTCTTCATACTCACATTTGAAATTGATCACTTTAGTCGTCTCTTCCTTAACTTGAGTTAACCAACGTGCACAATGTCATAAGTGTAGGGGAGACTTTTCCCACATGCTTAAACATTGAGGACAATGTTTATCTTAAGTGTAGGGGGGACTTCTATCGAAGTTTTAAGTGGACTTTTCCATGAAAATGCCTTCAATTAACCGGAAAATAATATTTTTCAACATTTTTCAAATTTTTTATTAACTTTGGCCATTTAGTCGTAATTTTTAAATTTTTATCGTTGCTTTCATATGTATATATCCCGCAATAAAATCAAAAATATTAATAAAGTGGTGTAGCTAGTTTAGAAATCTTTGACATATTAGGCCCGTTGCGTTTATTTTGACTCAACCCGAATAGACTTATCTAAGTTTATTCTATCTAGTATCCTTAACCATGTAGACCTTAATTGGTTTATTAGGCTAAGTATCCACGAATCTCATTACTTGAGATTTTAAATTATGGAGAACGAGAAATGATAGAGTCAATTATAAGTTGGTAATCTTGCACAAGCTCACTTGGTGTAATTATTTGCCTATTCTCCCATCACTTGTTAATAATTTATCTGCAATAAGTAAGGTCGTACGATTTGAAAAGTTACTTAGCTTCTAGCCCAAGATCGTTTAAAAGTTGCTCGGTAATGACGAGAGTTCATAGGCAAGGCATAACTTATGAAGCGGGGCGCGAAGATTGGCGAGTCCGAAAAGGCCCTAACAAGGCATGAGGATTCATTTTTATTGCTGAAGATCCAAAGTGATGTGAAAAGCATTATTCCTAAAGTCAATATGAAGGATCAAGACTCACGACGAAAAGCAATCAACTCCCATAAAGATCATGGAGAAGTCTATCCGAAAAGACCCTAACAAGGTATGAGGATAAATAGATCCAAGTCTGAAAAGGAGGCGGATCGTAGTATCTCAAAATCCCAATTAGAGATTGAAGAAATAATCATGAAGTCGTGGTCAACAAAGTTGGAGTACCCATCAAAAGTCTCCAAGTGAAGAAACTCTATTATGATGAGAAGACCATTATCTCAAGAACGTCTCTCGAAGATATGAAGTATGAAGTACATGTCAAATATCGGCCCGAGAAAGGTCTCAAATCGTGAACCAATTTATGCCAAGATATGAACTTTTTGATATCCCGAGAAGCAGTTTTAAGAGATTTTGTCCTTTAGCTAACTATTGATCAAATCGTCCTACTTTGCTTTCAGCCTAATAAACTATCGAAATAAGTCCCAAATGCATCTTCATGATCATTCTAAGACAAAAATAAAATATAAGAGATACACCTAGGAATAAGGGAGTTTAAGCATTTAATTAAGCCATGTGTGTAAGTGTTTGATTTGCTAACTTATAATAACAATGATCTCGTTTTTAAGCTTAGTTTGGGGAACGTGAAACTTGAGGGTGATAAATCTTCGCGGCACCAAAGCCCTAATGTAAGTCCTTGATTTCTTTACAAGTTATTTCCATCCTTTTGTTTATTATAAAGTTTTAATTTCTCTTAGTATCTTAATTTTTATTTAGTAGTATTTGAATAAGGCCAAGGTTGATTAATTACGAGAAAAGTGTAAATTTGCTTTATCACTAAGCATTGCATGAGGGCATGGTAATGGTTAAGTGTAGGGGATTTGATAGGTGTGTAAACACCCATCCTTTTACCACTTAATTCTGGCTAAAACAAGACCAAAACACGTATTTAATATCATTTGTTTGGAATTATGCGTGGTTTTTGTGTTTATTGTGTTTTCAGAGCTAACCGGATGAATATTAAAGAAAACATGGGATTGCACGGGTTTTACTGAAGAAAAAGACTCAAGACGAAGTCTATTGTCCAAGAGATGCAAAAGATTTGAAGTCAATGGGCCTATTTGAAGATTTATCGAAGAAAAGGACCAAAGATGGAAGATTTACATATGTCGAAGAAACTCAAGTCTATTTAACGAAGAAATTAAAAGACGAGTTGAATTTAATCGACGACAAATCCCGAATCAGAATCGAAAACGTCAACTTTTCTGAAAAGACGAGAAGACAAGAAGAAAGGGAGAAAGCCAACTCACCAACCAACCACTAGGACTATAAATAGATTTTCCCTCACACAATTAGGGAGTTAGCTTTCATTTTTCTTTTATCTAGTTTTCTTAGGAACGGTTCATCACAAACACCATTAGGGTGTTTGGTGATTTTTAATTTTTCCTTTCAATCTTGTAAGTTTTAATCATACTCTTGTTACCTTTACATTAATCTTTCAATCCAATCTTTCTTTCCATCTTGTTCTTCATCATCTTCTATTGCAAGTTCTTAAGTTTTTTATGTGTTTCAAGTTTGATCTTAAAAAGTTATTGATTTAGTGTTTTTATTGGTGGGATTTGTTTCTTATGGTATTTAAATGATTTGTGTTTGATTTGGTAAAACCTTTTTACTTATTTAGTTTGATTTTGGATAAAACCGTGTCCCCTGTTCTCGCGCATCTGCTGCTGTTCTTCATTCGAAACTTTCCGAACAGAACATATTTTCCGAATAGTCGATTTCTTATTTCCCTTACTCGGAATATCTCAGGTATTCCGAACAGAACTTATTTTTCCGAATTGGACAATTTTCCGCATAAGCTGTTTTTCCGAATTGAGTACTTTATTCCGAATAGGGAATATTTTCCGAATAGGGAATATTTTCCGAATAGGCCCATTTTTCCGAATAGTCTTTTCTTTCCGCATGAGCCATGTTTTCCGAATAAACATTTTATTCCGAATAGAATTGTGTTTTTTTCCGCATAAGGGTGTTTTTCCGAATAACCTGAACTTTCCGAATAGCATTCCTTTTCCGCATAGACAACCTTATTCCGAATAGTATTTATTTTCCGCATAGACATACATTCCGCATAGGGCCTTGTTTTCCGAATTGGGCATTATTCCGAATTGAGCTTCATTCCGCATAGACTATTTTTCAGTAAGGGTATTTTTCCAGATTTAATTCAATTCAAGTATTATTTTTTTCATTGTTGATTGTTTTAAGTTTATATCATTATCACTTTAGTCATTTCTCTGTTTAGTAGATTAGAAAACCAAAACCACTTTTTGTCACCAAGAACAAATCGTTCCACTCTAAACCGAGATCAATTCAAGAGGATTCCGAGAATTATATTTTGAACCCATAGAAAAACGCATGTATCACTTATAAAGATGGAAATGGTTTAGAGACTGGTGTGGATGGACCTTCAGATATGGAGATTCAACAGAAAGAACCAAAACCTACTCCAGAGGAACCACAAGTTCAAGAAATGTTGGTAACTCGGCTAGAGGGACCACAAGCTCAAGAAAAGTTGGTAAATCAACCAGAGGAGCCACAAGTTGCAGAAACATTGGCAACTCAGCTAGAACCATCAATTCAATCACCACTTCAAGCTAATTGGAGTGCTTTCTATGAGAAGTTGGAGGAAATTTCTATTCAGTTTCCTCCTCCATCACCACAAAGCAATAAATCAGATAAGACTAAAGAATTGCAAGTTGATATGATGGCTTCTATGGAAGATAAAGTATCTGGGGATACACAAGTGATTGAAGAAACAAGTGTGTCTAATACTGGTGAAGTCAACTTTGTTGAAGATCCAAGTACTGCTAAGCCAACTAAGCCGATTGCAAGTACCGTTGGTGATCATCTTTTACTAGAAAGTCAAACTTCTTTTGGAGAAAATGAGACTTTAGCCCAATTGCTGCTTGATTTAAAGAAAAATTTAGTTGAGAAGACTAAGCAAGCAGAAGTGGAGAAAAAGACACAACAAGAAGTTCTTGCCACAAAGGATCAAATTCAAGGTAAGAAAGTCCAAGCTTCACACCCTACAAAAGGTATAGTTATTCAACAGTTAGCTAATGAAGAAGTAGCTGCCAAGCTGAAGAAGAAGCTACCTAAGATAAATCCAAAGGATAAGGGGAAGAAGCAATTATTGTCAGAATCTGAAGATGAAAGTGATTCAGATGATGATATATAAAAAGTCATGTACATATTTAATCAAATAGACCATGATGAGGAATTTGCTTATAGAATGCAAGCACAAATTCGTGAAAATGAATTGCAGGAAGAACTTGCAGCAAAGCAAGATTTGCTAGAAGCTAAAAGGATACAACAAGAATGGAACATACAAGAGTATGACAGGATTCGAGCTGAGATACATGCTAGTGAGCTTCTTGCAGACTCATTGATAGCTGAAGAGAGAGATGCATATGATGAAGAAGAGAAATCAAAATTGATTGATGATCTGGTAAGGGAGCAACAAAGATTCTTTGCTGAAAAGAGAAGGAAAGAAAAGATTAAGCCTCCAACTACTATGCAGATTAGAAATCAGATGATGAACTTTCTAAAGAAAGTAAAAGGATTTACTCATATTCAGCTGGTCAAGAAGAATTTTGAAGAAATCAAGACTTTGTATGAGTAAAGTAAGAGGACTGAATTGAATTTTGTTGAGATTGGATCTGAAGTAGACAAGAAAGCTGTTGAAGAATTCAAGAAACATCTACAACAACAAAGACAATTTGGTAGTACTCCTAGAATTGAGCCAAGTACTGCTAAACCTACAAGTACATCTCCACCTATCAAGACCACTTATGTGAGGAAGAATAGAAAGGAGAAAGTAAGTTCAAGGGAGGAAGAGACTTCTCAAAGAATGAATACAGGAGTTGAAACTCAAGGTATTGCTCAGACTGAAAATGTACAAGTAGTACATACACAGTCAACAGTACATACAACAGTACATACTAAGGAAATGGTACATACAAGCTTGGAAGAGGGTTCAACAGAACTTGAGGGAATTTCCAAGAGTGTTAAAAGGAAAAGATCAACAAAGCTAAATAAGAAAGCTAAGAGAGCTAAAACAACAGCAGAAGATAGTGATGATGATGAGAGCTTAAGAAAGTACTTGAAGATTGTGAAATTTGAAGATCAATGTATTGATACAGAGATTTTTGGAAAAAGATCATCCATTGTTAAGTGGATTTACTCTACATATCAAGGACTTGAAGCTCATGGAATTCAGAGAACTGATGGCACAACAAGAATATTCAGACTTTTGGAAGATATTCTTCACATTCTTGACAAACAAGATATTCAAGATCTTTTAAGGTTAGTTCAACCAGTGCAGGTAAAACTGAAGTGTCACTATTATATAGGGAATTTCTCTTTATGGATGAGCCACACAACTGTGATCAAGAAATGTTGAAGGTATTAGAGGACCAGGTTCCTAGTTACTGGAGATATTACAGGTCATGTGGATTGCATATTTTGGATGTAGATGATGTTACATACTATATGTTGCAAGAGAAAACTTACCCTTTCAAAAGAAAATTGTTGGAAAGGATGTTAGAACAACAATTAGAAGTTACAGAAGAGTCTGCTGATGCTTTGGAGTTGATCAGAATGGTTAAACAACAAATCAAGGATTTGAAAGATGAGGAAGAAGTTGAGAAAGAATCTTAAGTGTTTGACTTTCAGTCACACTTCATAAATGGTTCTCAGTTCACCATATCTAACACACATAAGAACTGGCTAGTCCATAAGCAAACGGTTTGTGGTAAAGACTTATCAAATCCGTTGAAAGCTGATAGTTTGCTAAAAACTATATGGTTCTAACTCACCTTGTTTCGAGATGAAGAGTTGGCTAGTCCTAGACAAACGGTACTAGGTAAAGACTTCATCAAATCCGTTGATGGTTGACAATTTACCAAAAATTGTAAGGTTTTCATTACACCTTATTCTTTGTGAATAAAGTATTGGCTATTCCAGAGTGTACGGCTAACTGGTAAAGAATTTATCAAATCCGTTGATAGTTGGTGATTTGCTAAAAATCATGAAGCCAATACAGATTGGTGTTTGTTGTTAACTGTTTTATTTCAGGTATGAAGATTGCAGGCAAAGAAGTATTAAAAAAATATAATACTTAGAAGGTTTTGTTATCATCAAATCAAGACAAACATTTATGATCAAGAGGTAAAGGACTAAACTCAAGAAGAAAATAACTAATGCTGCAAAGATGAATGAATGTTTAGAAGACACAAGAAGATCATAGTTTGAAGACAAAGATGATGCTCATAATGTTTGAATATTATCTTATCAGAAGAAGATCTACATTTGAAGTGTTTGGCTACATTCAGTTGGATACAAAAACAAATTACCAAGTTCAATCCAAGGATGAAGGAAAGACTGAAGACATGTATTTTTAATACATCCAGTAAAAGAGAAACAAGAAGACAACAAGTTATCATTTCTTGTTTAGGGGAGGATTGTTGGGAATTATTTGTTAAGTGTCAAGTACCGTTAGTATATTCCAAGTACTGTTAGTGTTATGTAAGTATCGTTAGTGTTAACGCGGTACATAGTAAGTACTGCTACTTATAAAGTAAGTACTGCTATGATGATTAGGACAAATATATCTTTGTATAAGATATGTCATAGTTATAGTTAGAGTATATCTTATGTGATATACCTAAATAGTTAGAATATTGATAATATATCGTCTGTGATATAGTTATCTTTATAGAATATTCTAAGGTTTCTAGAGTTCCTTACTCTATAAAAGGAACATAGGTACAATGTCTTTCATGTACCTCATACAAGTCGATTAATAAGAGAATCGAATAGTTAAAAGTAATTCTGTTCTTTTGTGCTTTATAAGTTAGATTCTACATAACTTATTTAGTATTAGTAAGAGTGCTCAAAGTATTTTAGTTTGATTACAAACTATTATACTACATCTTAACAGAATATAGATCCAACCAAAGGGAACAAAATTTTAGAAAAGCGTTTTCCAAATTGCCTAACCGAGTATCGACTTGATTAATAATCGGATTAATATCATTTTAAAAATTTTCTGAACCTCAATCTGAACAGGTGATGTAAAATTTCCTCCAGTGATTTTGGAATTAACAACACGTTTAAGGATGACAAAGTTATCTTTAAGCTCGTTTATAAATCGGCGAGTGATACTCGATTTAAGAGGGTCATCAAACAATTCCTCACTTGGGAGCAAAAGCATTTCAGTACTCGTTTTAGACCGAACAAAAACAGTTGGAGGATTAACTTTAGGATAATAAACGGGTGTCACTTCTTTATCAAGTTTTTTCATTCTTAAACGAGTCTCTACTGCAAGTTCAGTAGTTTCCTCAGAATCATGCACGCTAGGAGGATCATGCTCATCAGACAATAGTACACTACCATTATATAAAGTTTCATTAGTGGCCTGAACTTGCTTAAGGTATCCGGGATTAGGAGGAAGAGGACAACCTAAAGGCAATTTGGATCGAGTGTAATTTATCTCATTCACTTTTGGTGCGAGCATATTTATTGTCTGCATAGTTTGGCCACATTTTACTAAAAGGTTGTCTAATTCTCTAATCCTATCCTGAGCTTTGCAAAAATCCTCAAGAAGTCCATCTTCTCGAATTTTGAAATCATGTTTCAGCTTTTTTCGTTCTTCTTTTAAATCCAAAGTAGAAGATTTTTCAGTTGAAAGCTGTTTATTAAGAGAGGTGATTTCATCATTCAATTCGCTTATCTTTTTAGCACTACTTAAATGTAAGGCATTTAATTTCTTAGTTGTGTATTTTTCTTGATAAACCGATGTAGCATGAGCTTGTTCAAGTTCTTTAATTTTAGTCTGAGCAATTTCAAAACTTTTATCCCGTTCCTTATATCCCACAAACTCAGTGGTCAATTTGGCATTAGTTTCTCTAAACTTATTATTGACCACCGTAGCATGGTAAACATCCTTAGCAAGCTTATCAAATAAAGATTTATGATACGCATGTGTCGCATCAGGAAGGGTTGTAGGCTGGTCAACTTGATCTTCACTAAGGTCCACACTGGACTCATTCGAAGTAATATTACTATTATTCGTTTGATCCCCGTGTGTCTCAGTGTAGGGCTAAAGCATGTCAGTATACTCATCCTCCTGATTAGACGTACTATATATATCATTATCATCGAAACGTGGATGTGCCTCAGAGGGACCGTCTGAATCATAAATGGGAGCTCTGTCAACATGCATTCCTGAGGTAGATCCTTGCTGTAAGTTAGCCATCAGGATGTAGTTGGCATTCACCTATTCTTCCTCGTCATATTCTGTAGCAGAAGCCATAAGATCAAATTCCTCAGCTTGAAGTGGAATCCCTGCCTCTTCTTTTTGTGATATGAGAAGCCAAGTCTGAAGATAAGCGGCATCCCTCTTCTTTTTGGCTGTGCAATTCGAGCATAATGACCAAATCCCCTGTAGTTGTAGCACTGAACCTGACGATTGTTGTTTCCATTTCTCGTACCAGTATTCTCAGCCCTTGCAGCCACTATGTTTCCCATCTGATTACCAACTGCCGGCACAACTATTAACCCATTCTGATTACCCGCATTCGGAACACCCGGATTTTGACCACGGTTTTGACCAAACTGATTTCATGCATTGCCAATGGTCTGCCCAGCATTCTGACCATATTGTTGAAACTGAGTCCCCATGTTCCCAGCAACTACCAACTGGCGATCTTGATTCGCATTCATGAAAGGTTGAGAAATCTGACTATTTCTAGTGTTAGAGGAGATTCTCTGATCGTTGTTGGTGGGGTTAATGGTGAATTTGAATGCCTTTGCAAGAAGAGCAATACCAGTATTAATAGCATGAGTATGATCGGTGATGTCATCAAAACAGGCAATGGGTTGTTGTAATTAATTCACAGCAGATGAGGTTGATATCCATAAGAGGTGAGTTGTTGTTGTTGTTGTTGTGGCATGAAGTTACTTGTTGATGGTTGATGGTAAGGTACCATGGGATATGACATGGATGATGGAAAGTTTACCATAAAAACCAATGGATCTTGTGTCTTGGCCCGTCGTTCCACCCTAACTTCATTAGCTTCATCTTGATTCATCTTCAAATAATCATATACTTTAGTGTAGTCCACGACATGAAGATCCTTGGTTTGATTGACAAGAGTGACATATCGTGACCATTCAGAAGGAAGATTATCAAGGAATTTGATGTTGGCAGTGATTTGAGCAGGTTCATGTTTGTTTCTTCTAAGGTGATTCATGAGGGTTGAAAACCGATGATAGTAAGGTTCAATTTGTTCCCCTTCAGTAGACGTAAATTTCTCCCATTCACAAAGCAACTTAGTTTCCTTTTATTGTAAACCAATTTTACTCCCTTTCATCGTTTTCTGAATCCTAAGCCACATCTCGTGTGCGGTTTCACAACTATCAACAGCAGCATAAACATCTTCAGGGAGTCCCATGAGAATGACTTGAATTGCTTAATCATCAACGTCGAGTTGTTTGGATTCAGATTCAGTTAATTCTTCATCCGTTTGTTCATGACTAGAGTCAGCCACTAGGTTAGCATTCGTAAGGTCCCCAGGAACAAGAATTGTTCTTCTGACATACGGCCCTTTTTGAATCGAGTTGACTATCAACTTTCCCAAAGGTTTACATTTTTCATAACGAAGGAGACGACTAGCCCATGTAGTGTAATTCTCCTTGGTAAGCATGGGTGGACGATTCTTAGTACTCGCAGCATAAATATCTTGTTGAGACGTCATCGTAGAAGTCATGTGAAAAACAGGATCTCAATTCATAGAAAGCGTGTGTTGTTGTTGAAATTCTGAAACTTCCGATATTTTTTATTTTTTTCAGTCCGACAATAAATTCCTCAGTCCGACAAAACGGTAAGCTGAAAAAATTTTGTATCGCCAAATTTAGAAATTGAGTTAGAGATAGCCAAAAACTAGTAGAGAAAAAATTTGATTTTACTTGACCTAAAAAATTTTAACTCTTTTTTTTAAATCTTCGTGTAAACTATGTTTCGGGACAAGTCTAAATAGTGGCTAAGTCTAAAAAATACTCGAACAAGATTTAACCAAACAGATCGCAATGTCCATCGGAATGTTGATCGCAAGTCTAGATCGCAGTCTGATCGCAAGTCTGATCGTAACCTCTGATCCCAACCCTGATCGTAACTCTTGATCGTAACACGTGATCGCAACCCTGATCGCAACTATTGATCGCAACACGTGATCGCAATCCCTGATCGTAACTCTTGATCATAACAAGTGATCGCAACTATGATCGCAACTCTCGATAGTAACACGTGATCACAACCCTGATCGCAACTCTCGATCGTAACACGTGATCGCAACCCTGATCGTAACTCTCAATCGTAACACATGATCGCAAGTCGTGATTGTAACACCGATCGCAGTGTTAGATCATAACACAGATCGTAGTGTCAGATCGCAACACAGATCGTAAGAGGTGATTGTAATATTCGATCGCAAGTAGAAACCCCAGGTTTATGCGATCGCAATATTCGGATCGTAACGAATAAAAAGTTAGAGACTTTAAGGCAACACGAAGGCTTAGGACAATCACCAATGAAATGATTTGGATCACCACATCTAAAGCATTTCCTATCACCTTTATCGTCTTTGGCAAATCGATTTTTGGAGAAGGCTTTCTTGTCGTTGTTTGGTTGCCTCACGTATTGACCTCGTCTTTTGAAGAACTTCTTAAAGTCTCTAACCGCCAAAGCATATTCCTCATCATCACTATCCGAGGAACTTTCATGATCATTTTGTGCCTTATTGGCTTTGAGTGCAACAGACTTTCTTTCACTCTTAGTTTTCACCATTTCCGAGTCCTTCAAAATTATCATCTCATGCACCTTCAAGTTACCAATGAGTTCATCGAGTGATAATTTGGCGAGATCCTTTGATTCTTCAATCGCCTGACTTTAGCTCTCCATTTGGGATGCAATGGCCTAAGAAACTTCCTAACATTGTTCTTGCTAGAAAAAGCTTCATCAAGTGCTTTGAGACTAGTAATAATAGTGTTAAATCCAGCAAATGCACTATCTATGGTTTCATCTTCTAAGATGAAAAATTGTTCATATTGTTGAACAAGAAGATCGATTTTACTTTCTTTGACTTGGCTATTACCTTGGTGGGTTACTAAAAGAGTACTCCAAATGTCTTTAGCGGTTTCACACATAAGAATCCTTTCGTACTCTTTCTTTGGTAAAGCATTATAAATCACCATTTTAGCCTCATTATTTTTAGCAAGTTTTCTTTTAGTATCATCATTAGCTTTATCAAAAGTAACTATCTCCTTACTTTTAGAAACTTCATTATATTGAAATGGAAAAGAGTAACCATTGGTAATAACATGCCAAAGATATAAATCTTTTGATTTCACATAAGTCTCAAACCTATTTTTCCAATAAATAAAACTATCGGTTTCAAAAAGATGTGGTCTTTGCATGGATTGCCCTTCTAGATACTTGTTGGAATCCATAGATCGATTCAAGTTATAAAATACAATATATTTTAAAGAGTATTTAGAAACCACGCTCTGATACCAATTGTAGAAACTAAAAGGGGGGGTTGAATAGTTTCTTAAATTTGCTTGTTAAAGTTTGGTTTTAAAAATCCTTTTTCAAAAACTTAAGATTGAGTATTTATGTGAAACCTTCTTATACATAATATGAACAAGGTATAGTGCAACTAACTAATAATCACAAGTATAAAGAATAAAGAATGTAAAGAGATAAGGGAAGGAAAGATCAAACCAAACACCAAGGATTTATAGTGGTTCGGCAACGAAGCTCACTCCTCGTTCCTACTCCACTCCTCGAGTACTCCTTACTCGAGAGTTCACTAATCAACAAGCTCCTTAAGGTGGAGAAACCGTACACAACGTCGCTTAACCAATTTCTGACTTTAAGCTAAAAGTCGAGCCCTAATCTTAGCTAGGACCAATCTACACCAATATACTTTGAGGACTAAGTATTAACCCTAATACATACACAACTTCCAAATAGACACAACTACTTGGATCTTCACAATAATGACACAACAATGAATAAATAAGTTTGGATCTTCAATGGATCTTTGAGGTAGACACAACACTTCAACAATGATAGTGTTCTTCTCTTTGCACTTTGAGAGGAAAAGATGGGAGGAGAAAGATTCACTTCTAAACAATTAGTAATCAAACAAATGATCAAGGATTTGAGTGATTTAACAAGTATGTAAGAATATGAAAGTTTATGTGCAAAAGAGGTGGATTGAAAGTCTGAGAATGGTCCATTATTTATAAAACAAATGTCCAACGACTATATCTGTCGGCGGTTCTTTATTCCAGCCTGTGGTTCCTTATCGATAAGGAACCGCCGTAGGCGCTAAGGAACCGTCGGCGTAAAGTCCGCTCCCTTTTGTCTTTTAGTGGGTTTGAACAAATCTTAGGATTAAAATATCCTGAAAGGATATTCCAAACCAAGATAGAATATGCCATTTTCAAATTTCAAACTTTCAAATAATTAATTTAATAAAACATTTTCTTAAAAATAAAGTTTAATAATAAAACTTTGTCACACTTAATAAAAGTGAGTTTTAAGAAAAGATTAAATCCTTGATCACTTAATTAGTATAATTACTTGTTTGTTCATACCTTAAGTGATAATGGTTGAAATGAAAAATACTTGAACTCAGGAATTCGTTTTTCGTTGTTTTCGTAAATGCTTGTTTTTACATATTGTCGTAATCAAAACAAAGCGAGACCGAAAAATGCAAGTAACGTTTTAAGGCATCATTGTATTAACAGATTGGATCATTAGAAAACATAATCTCGGTAGAAAACATAGAAAACTAAATAGATGCCTTAGAAATAAAAAACCGTATGCCCTAATAATTTCGTTTACGGCATCCGTTTAGTGCATTTCGTTTAGGGCATATGTTTGATATTTTAGGGCATCTGTTTTTGTTTTCTATGTTTTCTACCGAGATAATGTTTTCTCTAGATCCCATCCCTATATATATATATATCTTTAGATTATATATAAGAGGAGGGATATGCTACATAAGCAGTCTATTAATCTACGTCAGCATTTTTATAATTCAACAAAATTCGTGATGAAGTTTAAAAAATTTATCACTCATCAGATTCGAACTTTGGTTTGAAAGTCCGCATCAAACGCCTAAACCGTTGAAGCAAGTTACAAGTTTTGATAAGCAATCCACAATCAAATTGATATAGTCAGTCACATAATCATTACATGCTCTTTCGTACGAAATCTCATCATTCGTGAAGCAAAATTTAATTTAACCATATAACCCATCGCAGATCATAACGTAAACAATATTAGGCAAAACCCTAATCCCTATTTGATTCATCTTATGCAAAATCACCAATAATTTCACCTCCATCGCACCATGATCGTCTTTATAATTAACATCTTAAGGTAATTTGTTTTTATTTTTTGTTGTGATTGAATCTAATTACGTTCGTTCTATCTCACAAATCCCTGAAACCCTAATAAGTTAATCGCTCTCCAACAAGCCGCACACATGATCGGATTCTAAAATCCAAATTGATATATCTTAAGGTAATTTGTTTTTATTTTTTGTTTTTATTATTGTTCAAATTCATACACCCTAATCTAAATTCCTACAACTCTTTTTTTATTGCAATTTTAATGATTTCAACTTGATTTTAGGGCTTCTGATATGATGCAGGGAGAAAAGCTAATGGGAAGCCCCGGGGGCATGTTCTAAAGGACCTCCATTTATTTGAACTGCTTTTTTTTTGCTGTTGTACACTGTTTTCCATCAATGAGTGATTTCAGAATTTAATATTCACCCGTCCTTTTATGCAGGTAGAAGAGCCGAAAGTGAACCTTAAGGATAAGTATTCAGAAAATTACAGAAGAAATTACCCGAATGCGCCTTTGGTTGTTCCTTGGGTCTCGGTTTAATAAGTTCTTAAATGCGGATTTGTGTGAAAGAAGACAACTGGTTGCTGATGCTATTCTCCTCTTTTTTCCTTCGTGTTCTTATTTATAAAAAGGTAAAATAAAAATATGCGTGTTTCTCCTTTGTCTCTTGGGTCTTTAGGCATCATTAAATAAATCCTTACGGACTTATCTTTTCTTCTTTTGTACAGAGCGAGGAAGCTACTTATTGGCAGACAACTCGGTCAATTGAGTTGAATTTATGTAAAGATCTTTGGCAAAAGGTTTTGACCTATTACGAACTATAACCATAAATACCCGTAATAAGCTGATATTTCTAAATGATGGTCTGTGAGTGGGTTAAAAAATGGTGCATATCAGAAAACATCGGAGGTTTTAAAAGAACAGTAAGTTTTACGATCATGTTTTTTCGGATATATATTAGCGAAGTTCATTGCCCTGTTTGTTATTAAATACAAAAAGCGATTGGTTATAACAATGCTATCATAGAATGTTGGTATTCATGATATCTACAAAAACTTATATTAATGTATGACTGATTAGTGTTAAAAAATTAAGTGTTTCAAGAAAGCGGTGAATAAATTTTCTATTTTGACAGTGGGAGCTTATCACATTTTGGCCAATTCTATATTGACTTTTGAATTTTTAGTCTTCAAAGCATGCAAATGGTCTTTATGAAACTTGAGCTTTTGGATAACTTATCTATTTTGTTAAGAATGTACATGACTAATCTCGCAACACACTTCAGGGAAATGTTCCAAAACTTTCAGCTTCAGCTTTCAAATGAATTGCCTCCAAAACTCAATTTTCAGTAATCTCTAAATAAGCTTATGTTTCCTCTTCATGGTCATTAGAATCAGAGGGCACTTTTGGTATGTGTTTCAGATTCCTATTGAGGTTATAGGGTCGTTGTATCCAGATCAGATTCCTGTTAAGGTTGTAGGGTCGTGGTATCCAGCTCAAATTTCTGTTGAGGTTGCGTGGTCATGGTATCCTGCTCGATTCCCGTTGAGTATCTGGTGAGCTGAGGTCTTGAATCAATAGCTAAGTTATTTCCGGTAGTATCAGTTGAGTTAGGTTCTGTATCAGGCACCTCGCATTCTACAACATCTGGGATCTCATCATCACCGCATTCATTCTCTTCCTCATCACTTCATTCATTCTCTTCCTCATCAATGCCTCCATTATCATCCTCATAAGGAAACCATTGTAAATTTTCAAAACCAGACACACTGATTAAGTTCTCCATGAATGAGAGTTCTCTAGGCTAATATAAACATAGTCTGACTTTTTTACTTATTTATAAAGGACACATAACAGTTAACATATAAGAACTTCGTAGTCAACTCTAAAAAATACCACCATGCTTAAGAGCCTACATACTCGCTATTTTTTTCACAGAGGCTCACCAAGTCTAGCATGTCAAGAATCCACCGAGAAGCAACCTCCCAAAAAGCCAGAAGCAGGATCCAAGCAGGCAAAATAACATTGAAAGGAGTACTATGCCGAGAAGAACAACATGATCAAAAGAAGAAGAAGATAGTCGACTAATGGGAAAGCTGCATACTGCCAGTGAGTCATCTAGTGGCGTACGCTAAAAAGTAGGTTGTGGGGGGCAAATTTTTTATTTTTTTAACAACAGATTTCAAGCACATTCTCGGCATGTAATCTGTTTACAAGAAACAATTAATTGAATCAGGTAACTGAGTTTTGCAACGAGTTAAAGCGATTGGCTAGAATAAAAAGGGAGAATAGAGCAAATGAAACTGGAATTTGAAGTCTTGCAAGAGAGGTTCAAAAGACTCCATTGCAACCTAAGGCATACTACGCCACTAAACAAAGCATACCATCGGTAATTTTATTGTGCAATATGTGTGCGTTAAGCATATGTGTTTTATCTATTACTAATTTCAAAATATTTTGAAGTCATGACGATGGCGAATGTAGTCAATGCCAGGTTTTTTTAGCGTAATTTCAGGACCATTAAAGTGATAACATCAATTTCAGGATCCGAATAGAGCAAATGAAACTCGAATTTGAAGTCTTGCAAGAGAGGTTTGCTAATGCAAGTAATACCTAAAAACATTATTAGTGTTAACTAATCTTTCTTAGTTTTGATCACAACAAACCATACAACACATTTAGTGTAGAAACACAAAATGAATTATTTAACTAACACTATCATCAAGGTAATAATCATATCACTAACCTTTCTTAATCATACTTAGTGATCATCAAAATGATTATCCTTAAAACTCACTTTTGCTAATAAGACAAAAGACTTTTTAATAAACTTTCTTTTTTAGAAAATGTTTTATTAAAATGGAAAATGAAAATTTGAAAATGGCATATTCCAAATGCTGTTAGAATATCCTTTGAAGAGTTCAAATACCTCAGATATTCCCACCCCACTAAAAGACAAAAAACGGAGCGGAGTCTAGTGTCGGTACCTTAATTACCTACGCGGTACCTTAGCGATATGGTACCGCGGGGTGAGATAAGGTAACGCGCACAGTAGCCGTTATAGATCCGTTGTATCTTTGTTCTCCTTTAAATAGTGGGTCAAATCTCATTTTCCAGCAAGCCTCTTGGACGTTTTTCTCAGCCCTTTTTCTATTTTCTATAGCATAATCATTAGTAAATGATCACTTAATTTGTTAAGGATGTTTACATATGATTATCCTCTTGATCCCCTCCTTTACCATGTCTAATGAGAAGATCACTCACTCACTAGTGTAGTGATAAAGATGAATTTATGACCTAGTCATATTCATCATGATACCTTTGTGTTTTAGGTCAATTCAATGTATTTATGAATACTTGGACTAGTTGTGTTCATCCAAGTTATTTGTGAATACTTGGATTTGTTGTGTACATCCATTGCATATGTGTTTGCTTGGATTTGTGTTGTGTAAATCCAAGCTACATGTGTGTACTTGGATAAGTCTAGTTGAGTTGTAATAGATTTGATTAGGAGTTCTCACTAAACTATAAAGTGATGTGGTTGTGTCTTGTGAGTTCTCACTAAACTTTAAAGTGATTAGTAGTTGTGTTGTGTGAAGTTCTCACTTAGCTTCAAAGTGAAGAGTCGTGAAGATTGGTTCTAGCTTTCGATTAGAACTCGACATCTAGCCTTGTGTCATAAAATGGTGAAGTAGGCAACGTCGTGAAGATTGGTTCTACCTTAAGATTAGAACTCGACATTTAGCCTTGTGTCGTTAAATTGTGAAGTAGGCAACGTCGTGTAGATTGGTCCTAGCTAAAGATTAGGTCTCGACATTTAGCTTAGTGTCGGAAAATAATGTAAGCAACGATGTAAGGTTTTCTTCGCCGAAAAGGGAGCTTGTGGATATAGTGGAAATCTCGAGTAGGTGTACTCGAGGAGTGGAGTAGAAACGAGGATAGAGCCTCGTTGTCGAACCACTATAAATCTTGGTGTCTTCCCACTAGGTTGTCTCCTTCCTTGCTCTTTACTTATTTCATTATCATTATACTTGCTTATTATTCTTGCTAGTGCATTTCAATTGAACCTAATCATTATGCAACTTAGCTTTAAGTAAAAGATAGTTTTGATACAAACCAAATTGAAAGAAATTTTAATTTGGTCACCAAACGAAGAGAAACTATTCAACCCCCCCCCCCCCCCCCCCCTTCTAGTTTCTACAATTGGTATCAGAGCGATGGTCACTCAAGATCTTTGAAGTATATTTTACTTTTAAACTTGGATCGATCCATTGTCTCCTCAAATTAGAAGGTCTAGTTGTACTAAAGTTTCTCTTTGGTCAAAACTATGCTTTCTTTGAAAAATAGGTCTTTTAATTGATAACATTGCATCCCACTTAAGATTAGTAGCCTTTATGCATTTTAGATATACTCTTGAAATGTATCTACTAGTTTGCATCTTGCTTTGTGTAGGTACTCATGAAGATCAATCACTTAATTGGTTTTGGATTGAGTTACTTGCACTTGTAGAAGAATCATTTTCATTGATCTTTAACATCTTTGAATGATGATACCAAGATGATTGGGAATGATACTAGTCCTTGAAGACTTAGTACTCATCATAGTCATTTATTGGGCATAGCACTTATTCCTTCATGGATTGCTCTTTGTGGCCAAGGTACGCTTTCGTTCTTCCACACGCCCTTTGATCATTCTTTTGATCATTGCTTGACTATGTGCTTGTTTTCGGCATCCTTGCCTTGACATTTATTTGTGGTTTGTGCTTCTTTTCTTTATCCTCTCAAACCTTTATTGCTTGGATACTTGACTCACTATGGTGATGTAGAGTGAGTTAGTAGAAGCTTAAAGTATCAAGCATGATTTCTATGGTTTGCACCCATACGGTTAGTAGGCCCTTTGTGGGAGAGAAAGTGAATTAATACCTTGCTCATATTTTGGTTTAGACTAAGACTATTATTGAAAGTGATCTTAGTCTATACTTGAATAATTTCTTTCTGCTTATTCATTACCAAAACCGTTTAACGTTTCGCCGGAAAGGCACGTCTTAAACCACTATATATGACACAAGCTCCTCGTTACCGCTATTTGAAGATTGTCATTTATCCCTTGAGCATTGATCCTAGTCTTGATTCACTTCCCTTGATTTCTCTCCATTTAGTCGTTTTGCTACGAGTAGTCGTTTGTCCGTTTCGGTTCTTTTCGATCTTGATTTAACTCGTAATCCTTCGTTAAGGCATATTGCTTAGTGTTATGATGATCCAATGATATTCTAAAAGGCTCATGATTTAATTTCAAGTATTTTAGAAAAACTGGATTTTCAAAATTTGGCGTTTTTCAGAGATAGAAACCTGCCTCTGCAGGCGGTTCCTTATCTCCGCGGTTCCTTATCGATAAGGTACCGCAGGCAGTAACTTTTGTCAGAGCGCCAGTTTGTTTTTTATTCTTTTTCAAACCAAACTCTCTCTCTCCCAAAAACACACAGCCGACGGGTTTTACCTTTTCCACCATTGTTGAAGCTTCCAAAACCTTCAATCACTCAAATTAATTGATTCCAAGTTGTGGGTTTCACTCATCCTTCCTCTAACATCAATTAATTGTAAGTATTTTCTTTCAATTTCATCTATTTTGTTCTAGGGTTCATCCTTTCATAATTGGGGATTTTTAAAATTGAAATTGAATTAAAACCTTAATAGGAATGTGGGTTGACATAGTTATATTACTATGATTCCTTAGGTTCATATTCATTAAGATTTCACTAAAACCCACTTGTAGAACAAATCCGAAATTAAGCTAAATGATTTTGGTTAAAGGATGGATTTGAGATGAACCCATGAACAAGTAGGTAATGACATTGTTAATGCTTACCTAAAAACCTTGTTTTGAAAAACCAATGTTCTAATCCATTGTTGATCTAACATAGATCATGTGTTCTTGGTCAATGATGGAATAAACACATTGTGAATATGAAAATGATATGGATTCAATCCTATGTTTGTCAAGAAATTGATATAACACATTTTCATTTTTCGTTTTCCTTTTGATTTTCATATGAGTGATTGGAGAAATATTGTCTTGTGTTTATAATTAGGTACTAATCATGCCTTCACAATACCAAAAGGATCATCAACTCACCAAACAGTATATGCCAAACCTATCCGACTTTTGTCACTCAACTCACTTTGCCCATACTTTTTCCTCTCTCCAATCCCGTTGCTTTCATGAGGGTAGAGTTGTCCAAGAGGATATCAAGAATTATGTCTACATCAAGTCCATGTTTGAACACATTGGATTTGATTGTTTGTTGAACATTAAGGAAGACATCTATCCTCGATTCCTTTTGGAGTTCTTTAGCACATACTCTGTCATTGAAAACAATGATGGAATATTTGTTAGGTTCATCTTGAAAGATCAACTCATTCAATACTCTCTCGAAGTGTTTGGTCAAATTCCTCGAGTCCCATTTGTAGGCACTTGTCGCTTCACGGATAAATGGAAGCTTAGTGCTCTCCTTAAATCCGACAATTGTCCTCCAAATGTTCATGAGGAAATTGATCTTGACTTCATTGTCGACGTTGTCTCCAAAAAGCGTAATCGACCCGTTAAGAGAAGCCTTCATACTAAGGTACGTTCGGTGAAATGTCATGAGGTTCTCTTGAGTGACCTTAATGATAATATGGTTCAATGGACCAATATCCTTAGGGAAAATGTGTTTTGTCTTGGTGGAAACCGGGATCATGTTCCGGCGTGTTTAGTGCATATGTTATATTGCATCTTTACCAACACCAATTACAATTTGGCATATTTTATCACTCAACGGATCAATTATGCTATTCACAAGCCTAAAACAAACCTCCCTTACGCAATGCTTCTCACTCGCCTTTTTAAAAGGGTTGGCCGTGATTTTCCAAATCTTGATCTTTCTCAATTTCATCCGGTCAAACGGATCATGCTACCTATTCGAGAGGTGTATAAGAGAAAGACAAGATCTGACCGTAAATCCGATCAACAAGAGTTCAATGATAAGGACATGGACATGCCAACAAGTGATGGTGATGGCATTGGCACAAGTGCTCCCACTAACTCTTCGAGTTCTTCTCACCACTCCACAAACTCATTCGTGGATGGTTTAGATGACATTGCTTCCCCTCCCCACCATTCCTCTAGTGAAGTTCCTAATAATCTCAATTTGGAGGAACTTTACCGTCAAAATATTCGAACCCGAGGTGATTTGCATATACACTGGATTGAGTCAAGAAGGGGAATCAAGTATTTGGGAAAAATGATCAAGGATTTAAGCAAGAAAAGGAGGTGAAGACTTTGTAGTGTGTCAAAGTTTGGTTATCTTTTGCAGCTTAAACATTTGCTTATTAACACTTTGGTTCAGGTGTTTATTTACTTATGTTAATTATTTGGATTACTATTTACTTTGATCCTAAACGTTTATTATGCCATCATGATTGTGTTTTACATAGCTTTGTGCATGCCATATGATAGTTAGCTTATTAGATTATGATCTGTAGTTAACTTTGGCTTGTGAAACCTTTGGGAAAAATCTGGGTTTATCAAAAACTGGAATGGGAAATTTTTGAAAACCTTCTGGTCGCGGTTCCATATCGACCCGCGGTTCCTTATCGATAAGGTACCGCCGGTCCTAGTAAGGAACCGCCGGCCACTGTGCACGACAGCATCTTTGCTTTACACTGTTTTCTTAATTTTGTGTAAACCTTGCATGATTTTCAGTAATAAACTGCACATTTCCTAAACTTGGGTATCTAAATTCATTATTCACCTAAAATGATTTTAACCCATTGCTAGTTTGGATCATCCCCTCAACCATTTAAACCCACCTTGTTTGCCATGTTCTCCACACATCAAACATACTTCCCTAAACCTTAAACCACCCTAATCAACCATGGTGTGTACCAAAACCTCAAACACTTCCAAGACCTCCACCCCAAGAAAAACACTCAAAATAAGGGTTAAGGTAGCTAAGCCTAACTCTTCACCTTTCCTCACACCTAAGAATGAGAATGTTCCTATTCTCATTTCTTCATCACCTTCCCCTCCTCTTGCACCATGCAAGACTTCTTCCACCCATGGTACTAACCACTCCATTGGTTCTACCTCCTCTTCATTCAATTCTAGAATGAATGAGCTTTCTTCACCCTTCACTCCAAATGTACCCTTGGAAGTGACCACACAACCTCAACCAATCCAAAGCATTCCTTTTGGGAATGACTTTGATGACATTTTGGTGACTTCACCATTTACCCCTCACAACTCACCAATTTCACCAACCTTGGAGAATTTTCCTCCACACTCACCCATTTCCCCTTTGGGGAACATGCCTCCACTTTCACCCACATCACCCTTGGAGAACATGCCTCCTCCACCTCCACCCAACTCAAACATCCCAATTTTGGGTGTCCCACTTTCCCTCCTCTTGGGTGATCCTTACTTTGGGTTTCAACAAACTCATGGTCCTAGATGTCCATGTTGTCTCTACAACCACTTCCTCATCCAAAACCTAAGGATGGATATGTATGGACTACATAGGGGTTTGCAAGATTTCTTGCTTACTTTGTTCTCCATGCCTCCTCCTAGGAGATGAATGATGGAGTTGTCTTAATAAGAGTTTTCAACAAAACCAAGCCTAAGAAAACTACTTATCTAGATTTTATGATAAGATAGCTATGTATTAGTTAGTTTTACTTATCTTTGTACTTGTTTCACTAATGAATGTTTTATGTTGTTGACTTATGGATTTAGCTTTGTGTGATTCTATCTTTTTATGCACACTAATCAACTTTAATTTGAAATTAAAATTGAACCTAAATCTATCACAACCCCTAAACTTGACTAAAATTGGTTCAAAATGATATCTAAATTATTTTGTCATCCTTTGTCAAGACATTCTTTGTGAATGTGTTGCTTTATGCAACCCTAGCATATTTTGGTTCTAATAGAGGTAAAATTCCAAGATTTGCAACTTTTTGAAAAAGTCTTAGTTTTTCCCAAAACCCAGGAAAAACATTGTTTAAAGTCCACTGGACGCGGTTCCTCAAGGACCCGCGGTTCCTTAGTGATATGGAACCGCCAGCTCATAAGGTACCGCGGCCAGAAAGTGACTTTTGACGAATTTTTGGTCAAAACCTTTAAACCCTATTCCCAGTCAAGATTCCTTGTTTACTCAGATTGACTAAACATTCCTTGACAATACACATTTTGTATTCAAATTCTTACCTTGATTACATTTTACTTATACCCCAACCTTGAGATTTCATTCTCACACCTTCCCAACCTTGAGAATCCATTCTCACATAACCTTGAGATATCATTCTCACACTCTCACAATGCCTAACTCCTACATTCCTAACCTTGACATTTCTTTGTCACAACCCCACTCACCCAAAGCTTCCTCATCCAAGCTTTCAAAGAAACCGAAAATCTCGGTTCGACCCGTTTGGGTTAAGAAGAATGAACCATCTTCGTCCAAACCACCCAAAAACCCTACCTTCTCTCCAATCAAGTATTGGAATGAGACTTATACCATAAACCCCATCACCAGAGCAAAAGAAAATGTTCCACCACCACCACAATCCTTCAATACCCCCCAACTCAATGACCTTTCCACCTTCCCAAACCTCACAAGGCATTGTGAAAACATTCCCAAACCCCTTACCCCACCACCACCAAACCCTAAGTTTGATGCCATACCCCCATCAAACGATTTTGTGTTGCATCATGGATCCTCGTGTGATTGTTGCTGATTTCAACAAATTGAACTTGCTCATGTGTATGAGAAGTTAAATTTCTTGAATTCCTCCTCACTCGACCTCCTATTCAAGTTTTCGTTCCGGTGGACAAAACTTCGAATGATTCATCGTCGTCTTTTTAGTTTTATTTTATTTTTAGCAATCTTGGAAAATATCACTATTAGACTATCTTATGCTTAGTGGTTTATTTTCCATATTTATTGCTTTTAGATACTCATACTATGTGTATGACTATCTTCTTTGTTGTATTATTTTTTTTGTAACTTTTGTGCTATTTGTGTGCTATCTAATTAGTTCTATTTTTGAGTTGATCTTGGTTAAATTTTTACAATTGCTTATGGGTGATTCCATCAATTCTAAAGCTTTAACCCATTGACAAGCTTATCATCTTCATTTTATTGAAGTTTGATTTTGTCAATTACCTCTTTAGACATACTTAGCAAAATACTTTCTTCTAATTTGAGATTTATTCTCTTTCTCCCTCTCAAGTTACTTAGTAGGTAGTGATCATATATACATTGGTGTTTCTTTCCTTTCTACTAACCTTTGTGTAGCATGTCACCTTAGCTCACAAACTTAGTGCCCCGAGCAAGGGGGAGCAACCACCAAAGGGGAGCTACTAGCAAAGTTCGATGCACTTCAAAGACTTATGCTAACCTTTTTGCTACGACAAAGGGGGAGAAATGATAGTGATAAACTAGTTAATAATTCCATAGTTTGTGTTTATACATAAATGAGTTTATCGTTTGTCGTAATCAAAAAGGGGGAGATTGTTAATGCAAGTAATGCCTAAAAACATTATTAGTTTTAACTAATCTTTCTTAGTTTTGATCACAACAAACCATACAACACATTTAGTGTAGAAACACAAAATGAATTATTTAACTAACACTATCATCAAGAAAATAATCATATCACTAACCGTTCTTAATCATACTTAGTGATCATCAAAATGATTATCCTTAAAACTCACTTTTGTTAATAAGACAAAAGACTTTTTAATAAACTTTCTTTTTTAGAAAATGTTTTATTAAAATGGAAAATGAAAATTTGAAAATGGCATATTCCAAATGCTGTTAAAATATCCTTTGAAGGGTTCAAATACCTCAGATATTCCCACCCCACTAAAAGACAAAAAACGGAGCGGAGTCTAGTGGCGGTACCTTAAGTACCTACGCGGTACCTTAGCGATATGGTACCGCGGGGTGAGATAAGGTACCGCGCACAGTGGCCGTTATAGATCCGTTGTAACTTTGTCTCCTTTAAATAGTGGGTCAAATCTCATTTTCCAGCAAGTCTCTTGGACGTTTTTCTCAACCCTTTTTCAATTTTCTATAGCATAATCATTAGTAAATGATCACTTAATTTGTTAAGGATGTTCACATATGATTATCCTCTTGATCCCCTCCTTTACCATGTCCAATGAGAAGATCACTCACTCACTAGTGTAGTGATAAAGATGAATTTATGAGCTAGTCATATTCATCATGATACCTTTGTGTTTTAGGTCAATCTAATGTATTTATGAATACTTGGACTAGTTGTGTTCATCCAAGTTATTTGTGAATACTTGGATTTGTTGTGTACATCCATTGCATATGTGTTTTCTTAGATTTGTGTTGTGTAAATCCAAGCTACATGTGTGTACTTGGATAAGTCTAGTTGAGTTGTAATAGATTTGATTAGGAGTTCTCACTAAACTATAAAGTGATGTGGTTGTGTCTTGTGAGTTCTCACTAAACTTTAAAGTGATTAGTAGTTGTGTTGTGTGAAGTTCTCACTTAGCTTCAAAGTGAAGAGTCGTGAAGATTGGTTCTAGCTTTCGATTAGAACTCGACATCTAGCCTTGTGTCGTAAAATGGTAAAGTAGGCAACGTCGTGAAGATTGGTTCTACCTTAAGATTAGAACTCGACATCTAGCCTTGTGTCGTTAAATTGTGAAATAGGCAACGTCGTGTAGATTGGTCCTAGCTAAAGATTAGGTCTCGACATTTAGCTTAGTGTCGGAAAATAATGTAAGCAACGATGTAAGGTTTTCTCCGTCGAGAAGGGAGCTTGTGGATATAGTGGAAATCTCGAGTAGGTGTACTCGAGGAGTGGAGTAGAAACGAGGATAGAGCCTCGTTGTCGAACCACTATAAATCTTGGTGTCTTCCCACTAGGTTGTCTCCTTCCTTGCTCTTTACTTATTTCATTATCATTATACTTGCTTATTATTCTTGCTAGTGCATTTCAATTGAACCTAATCATTATGCAACTTAGCTTTAAGTAAAAGATAGTTTTGATACAAACCAAATTGAAAGAAATTTTAATTTGGTCACCAATCGAAGAGAAACTATTCAACCCCCCCCCCCCCCTTCTAGTTTCTACAAGGTTCAAAAGACTCCATTGCAACCTAAGGCATACTATTCCACTAAACAAAGCATACCATCGGTAATTTTATTGTGCAATATTTCTGCGTTAAGCATATGTGTTTTATCTATTGCTAATTTCAAAATATTTTCAAGTCGTGATGATGGTGAATGTAGTCAATGCCTGGTTTTTTTGAGCAATTTCAGGACCATTAAAGTGATAAAATCAATTTCAGGATCCGTTGCAGAATCTATGGATGTCGTTTCTTCATCAAGAACAAGAAGGCTGCTTTTCTTAAATCCTCACCCCACCTTATGTCTGGGCCAGTATAATCGTGGCGTCTGCGGCTGTCACTAACACCACAGCCCTCACGGTGGTAACTATAATCACAAGCATATCCCCACCTTATGCTTAGGCCAGAAAAATCATGCCTGGTATCGCGTTTGCGGCTGTCACTGCCAACACGTCCCTCATCGCGATAGCTGTAATTACTAGCAGGCCCCGTAATGATGACGTCATCATCTAAAGATGATTGATTAACACCACCACTATTACTGTAAGTACGATTAGGCTCATTAATGGTTACTTCATACTCATACTCACACTCAACGACATCTTCATTTGATGTATCAGATTCATAATCATCTGCTGATGATGAAATATACTGATGAGAGCCAACCCACCGATATATTCCAGCTAAGACAAAGGCGAGTGCAACTGATGAAGTTTTGTTGGACAACGAACTACTCCATGTAAGTTTCCTTTCCCTAAACAATATTTCATAGTTTATTTTTTGTTTTCTTGTGAGTTAAAGACAACAGCTTTGAATATTCTAAATTTTTTGAATGAATTTAGGCAATGTGTATATTAGCTTTATGTATTTGAAAAAGATATTTAAAGCTTCAGAGCAATAAGCATAGTTTGATCAAGCCTTATTTGTTTTGACTTTAACCATTTATTTTGGGTTGGCTCAACTTTGCCAACTAGCTTACTTATAGGAACCATCTTTGGACGAGGATTATGGTCAGGAAGCAGCTATGCATTTAAGTGGAAGCACACTTGCGGAGCCAAATGAATTTAAGGCGTTAATCGGGGAAAGAGATACCTCAGTAGGAATAGTAAAAGGTTAGGTACTGGAAATGTTTTTTGGTGACTTTGATCGAGTTCCAGTGAGAGACATACGGGCAGGTGTTTGAACTGGTATCCCACTTTGCAACTGCATTTGAAGGATGCTTCAGGCAGAACATAACTGTTGTGACCATTAATGCATCAATAGGCGATGATGCTTTAATTCACTCTCTTAATGAGTTGGGAATACACACAAAATTCTTTTACGATTTTAGTGTAATCTTAGCTCTCATAAGTTGTCTGATTGTATAAATATTTAACAGACTAAAGTGTGAACCTTGATATGTGATTCTAAGAAACTGAAAAAAGTGGTTGCAGTTAGCTCGAGCCTGAAAACTGTATAAAATGTGATCTACTTTGAAAGTTATAACACCAAAGTTTTAACTAATATCGGTGATTGGAAGATCTCTTCTTTCTTGGAAGTTGAGAAAATAGGACATGAGACACCGTTTCCTGTTGGATTGCATATCAAGAAAGATCTTTGCAGTGATCATGTATACAAGTGGCAACAAAAGTTTACCTAAGGTTTGATTCTTCCTTTACTCTAAGGTTTCAGACATATAGGTGCATAATTATATCGTCTCAATACAGTCATAAAAGGCACTCTGGTGACATGTTATTGATATCGTCTTATTACAGTCATAAAAGGCAGTGTGGTGACATGGTTATAATTTTTAGGTTAAGCTTCTTGCCTACACCAGCAACAAAGATCTTTTTGTAGAGTTATATAGGTATGTGTTAGCATCTTAGCATCGATATTGTAGATGTTTAATCTTTAGTTGTTTCCGAAACTCTAATATGAGTTTATAAATCTCTGTATTTTCTGGTTGCAGGAAAAATCTTTCTCGGCGTTTACTTTCTGATAAGAGTGCCAATGATGATCATGAACGATTGATCCTCTCGAAGTTGAAGCAACAATGTGGTGGACAGTTCACCTCCAAAATGGAGGGCATCGTAATTAAATGACTGTTTTTATTATGATCTGTAATAATAACATAGGATAATTGTCTTATCTTCGTTTTAATCGTCGTTCTACTTCAGCATGACGTCTTTGGTTCAGAAGTTGGAAATTCAAATACAAGTCAAAGAAGATGACAGTCTACTTCATGATTGTCTTCTGTGTACTGACGTGCCAGCACTTGCACTTGACATCTCTGGCCTAAATTGCATTGTTCAGTATGACCAACCTCAGGATCCCAACATTTTTATTAACAGAGTTGGCGGGACTTGGGTCAACAAAGAAGTGCCGTTATTTTTCTTTTACCAAAGGAGGAACCAGATGGGTCTAACCGGGTTTTGAAAATGTAAAAACCCGGTTTTATATGATCCAACCGAAACCGAGTCAACCAGCTGATCTAGCCAGGTCGAATCCTGTTTTAAAACGTTACATGTTAGCATTATGATAAGAGTTTTTGATTAGGGTAAAAAACAGGTAATGGTGCTGCAGGTCCTCAACCATAGCGATTTAAACATTCTGCGGTAAACTAAACTTTGTTTTACCAGGTAAAAATCTCCTTCCTGTTTGTTGTTTCGGAACAACTAAAGTTGGTGCAGGTTGGGAAGTTACTGATATTGATGAAACATATGGGTTCGGTTTTGTCTTCGGTTTTGGGTTCGCGTTTTTTCTGAGTCGATTTTGATAAACTGATACTGAGTTTTAAAATTGACTACTGTTTGTTTTAATGAAGTTACACATGTACTATGTATAGGAGATAAACTGATCATGCATGAATGACAATAATAGGATCATTTTTGTGAAACTTCTTTGTGGATTGCTAGAAACTCAATATCAATGTAATAGTTGCTTATTACTCACGATGCTAATTAGTAAGTGGGTAAAAACTCTAATATGAGCAATTCACAAATTCATTCAAAAGTTTGCTTCTCTTCTAACTTTGCTATACACATAAAAATGAGATGATTATTACCTGCTTAATTCATTCCTCAGCACAACAAAATGTCACATGGTTCTAAATTTACTTGCTAAAACATTAAGGCAATATCAAGAACATTATCTCGCAGAGCACAAAATTCTCTTTTTAGATTGATGTGGCATTTGGTTTGTTCTTCATGGTTGTTGCATGTCAGCCGTAAGAAAATAAGGGTTGCTCCTATTGCTGCACTTTTATCTTTAGTTTTACATGATTCGATGTTTGGTAATATGACATGCATGAACTTGACAACACTCGGACCTTTGAAGTGGGTACATAATAACTTAAATATGTATGTATTCATTAGTTAACGAGTGAAGATGTTTGCCACAAAGCCACCCTTCAATAGTATGATAAGTTGATGTAGGGGACTATTAATCTTACAACTCACAATCTGTAATTTTTAAAACGACCATATGGGTTTTATGTTTTGTTGAAGTGAATTAGTGTATATGGTTGTATTTATTAAAACCAATTGGCTTAGCTCAGTTGACCACCAAAGTTCCACTAAGTGGTTTCTTTGGGGGAGGTTTCCTAGAGGTCTTGGGTTCAAGACCCGCTAATGGCTCTTTCAGGCGGATAAGGAGTCTAACATAACCAGGCGAGGGTTCGAAGAAGACATTATACCGCTTAATGATGCTCTTCTTATTTGAGAGTGAAATGATCGGTGGCGGAATTAGGATTTGTGATCGTGTTCTACCGCTTAATGATGCTCTTCTTATTTGAGAGTGAAATGACCAGTGGCGGATTTAGGATTTGTGATCGTGTGTCACGATTTTGGCTTGAATTTTTAAAAGGGCATAGCAAAAAAATATTCAAAATTCACAACCAACATGAAATAAAAATTATCGATTATATTCATGAAGAAACGTGAAATATGTTGTTGTTCGTGTAGAATAAAAATTTAATGCTGACTACACGCTTTATTAATATGTATTTGGGCTAAATATGATGATACTTGTCAATCGTTATCCATTCTACAAAGCAATTTTCAGCCAATTGTGTATTTTAAGGCTAATCTTTTTGTTTATTTATAAATAAAATTATTATAGTATGGGATAATATGATGTAGCACAAGTTTTTTTTAACATAAACATTAATTTCATTACCACACTTCACGAACGAAGGAAAGTTGAATGCAACAAGTTACATCGAACATAAAGAGTAAAATCAAAACCGATTTGCTAAACAAAACACATAAGGTAACAAGTTGAGCAAAGCCAAAACATACACCATAAAGTTTGTGATGCGGGGATAGCAACACAATATAAGGGTGAGGGGGAATCACCAATGTGAGCTTTTCGCGAACATACCCATATGAAGGTGTAGTTTGGAGCAAAAGTACACAAGGTACACAAAACATACAAACAAGATAAAGCTTAACATCCCTAAATGAGGCAAACCTAAGACAAACAAATCTAAATCCAAAACCCAATGCAGCAGCAAGCCCTCGGTGGTGTGGAGCGGTGGTAGGATGGGAAGCGGCAGCAGTGAGAAGTGACAGATCTGAAAGCCAAGGGCTATTATTGTGGGAGTTAGGAGAGAAACCTACCTTCACAAACAAGGAGTATATATACAAAAGAGGATAATCCAGACGGTCGGCTTTAGCCGACCGCTAGAGAAGCAAAAGAACAGATGCAAAGAAGCTGTGGTTTTTGGGGACGGTGAAGTTATGTGTGAGAGAGAGTTTTGGGGCGGTTAATGTTTTCTTAATATAGCACAAGTTTGAAAAGGGTTGCTCTACTCATTTCTTCGTCGTTAATGTTGTTTGGATACAAATTAAAATAGTCACGATCTTTTTATACTTTGTCGTACTTTTCTTATATAACTTTATCAAAATTTTTACTAGAGTGATTGGCCGAAACAGAAAAAGTCATCAATCAGATACTTGCTTATATTTCTTTTATTTAGGGAATGTTTGGTTAAGTTTATTATATCATAAGCTTATAAGATCATACTTAGTGTTTGATTTAGCTTATGTTTAATAAGCTTATAAGCTCAAGTGTTTGGTTTACCTTATGTTGTTAAATGATCAATAAGTACATGCTTTAAAAAACCTATATATCAATCAATAGTGAATTTCACATGTCCGAACAAAAAAATAATTTGCTAGAAAATATGTCTATTTCAGGTAACAGATTTTTTTATCTTAGCTCGCATTAAGGATACAATCGAATATGGACTAGCAAAATCTAATTTCAGTGAAAAGGATAAAAGGAAGAAAACAAATATGTGTGTAGTATTCTTGAATATATATAAAATCTGAGACATAATCGAGTGATGAAAATTCGAACGCTAGAACCAAAAAGAAGATGACAATCTGAGATCTATCTATGATGAATTGAGTATATATACAACTTCGAACATTGGTGAAGGTTAATTAGCTATTCAATGAAGCAAACATTATAACAACTTACAAAATGTACATTAATAGTAGTATTAAATGAAGTAAATGTTAATAAATTTATTAAGAAAGGTAAAAATAGGATAAACACGCTGGAAAGAAATGAATGTGGAGTAATGAACTAATGATGAATGGAGGTTAAAATGAGGTTAAAATAAAGGTAAAGTGGTAAATTAGATTGAGATGTGTTATATAAGCTCAAACTTTTACATAAAACCTACATTTTTTTGGCTTATCAAAACACCCACATATAAGCTTATAAGCCCAATTATATAAGCTTAGCCAAACACTTAGTTTGGGCTTATGAGCTTATATAAGCTAAAAAACTTATAAGCCCACTATATAATCATTTACCTAAATAAAACATGTAAACAAGAATCACAAGTCATACCCGCCCATCAGGCGGGTTTTGCCACTAGTATATATATATATATATATATATATATATATATATATATATATATATATATATATATATATATATATATATATATATATATATATATATATATATATATATATATATATATATATATATATATATATATATATATATATATATATATATATATATATATATATATATATATATATATATATATATATATATATATATATATATATATATATATATATATATATATATATATATATATATATATATATATATATATATATATATATATATATATATATAGATTTCGGTTCAAATGAGAACTTTTTAAAGTTGAAAAAATAAGAACCAGCTAAAATCTCAAAAATGACACTCTACTTCAAATAATTTTTAAATGAGATTAACTAAAACTAAGTTTTTTAATAATTTAATGGGCTTACTTTTGAAAACTGACGAATTCTAGGTGATACATCTTGATTTAAGGTGTGATTTGTATCATGTCTTGGTATCGTGTATCATGTTATTTAGTGGTGGTTGTGTATCAGATGTACCGTATTATGTATGAGATATTATCTTGTTGAGATTTTGATGTATGTGTATCACATTTTTTAATTGTGTATCAGTAATACGTTATACACTAAGTCGTCGTTTATTAGTCAATAGAATGTTAAGTTGTATAAATAATGTATATTTTGGTGTATTATTGGTAATATGATTATGTATCAATGTTTTATTGGTGTTTTAGATTAGTTCTCATTTTTACAACTTTAGAAAATCTCTCACATTAAACTTCCTCTATATATATATATACATATATATATATATATATATATATATATATATATATATATATATATATATAATATATATATATATATATATATATATATATATATATATAATATATATATATTATATATATATATATATATATATATATATATATATATATATATATATATATATATATATATATATATATATATATATATATTATATATATGTATATATATATGTATATATATATATATATATATATATATATATATATATATATATATATATATATATATATATATATATATATATATATATATATATATATATCTTTATATTATATATAAGAGGAGGGATATGTCACATAAGCAGCCATAAATCCACGTCAGCATTTTTGAGCCGCCCAATCTTATTTTAAAAAAAATCAGGCAGTTTAAGGATTCGAACTTGCGTCAATTAGACCAGTAACAAACTACTCAACCAGTGAAGCAAGCTGAATATTATGCTTAACAATCAAAAACAGAACTAATATAAACACGTATCGCCTATTTTTTCATTAATCACATTCCCCAAACCCAAGCTTCCAATTTATTACCCAACCTATATAATTTACCACGGTCAAAACAACCACAACGCATCATTATCATTATCTTCGAAAACCTGATTTCATAAACCCTAATTTTTTTATTTATAAAAAAGCTATTTTTTTCTTTATCATATGGCGCATGGATTATATTACTGATTTTTATTGGTTGGTTTTTGTTTTTAGGTTGATTCAGTTGATGTGGTGACATCTGTTCCCCGCCAGGGGAAGCACAACACTGAATATTTTTTTTGGCTTCTTGCTATGGGTATGCAACAACAATGAATGTCACGAGGACAAATCATGTTATGTGGACAATCGGAGATGACTTCCAATACCAATATCAGCAAGGAGATAGACAAGCTAATCACTATGTTATTTAGTGTATTGAATTGAGGTATAATTCGTATTTAAACTTACTCTTTTCAGTTTTTAGTGTTGAGGTATTGTATTTTGTGAGTGATTACTTATTGGATCAGTACAAATCGACAACCTGGGCAAACAGCTAGAAGGCATACACAAATAATTCAGTAACTTGCTTCTCCATTATCATCTATTTAATACAGAATCATCACATTATATATTACATTATTTAGTGTATTGAATTGATAGAACCTTTAATATAAAAGAGACTTCAGTATCGACGAAGAGAAAATTAGTTGTCATAGAAGTGAGATGGTGAAGTGCCTACTGCTGCAGCGGTAATTGTATAGGACTGAAAAAGAGGCACCAGAGACTTACAAAGGTTGTAATACAGGAATGTTACGAAGGGGTGTTTGGAAGTGCGTATTGGATAATCAGGTTAGAATTTTTTAGGTGTAATCAATCTATTTACGGGTTATATCATCAAATTTTGTTTGTAATCTTCCGTAAAAGAAGTAAACTCAAGACTCTTTCCTAGAAGCACATGTTTCTGAACAGCTTTGAGCATTTGTGTAGCAATATCACTGAAGTTAGACGTGTCCATAGCAAATGGTGTTTTTCCTCATATGTTTAAGCATGTTAATTACTCTTTCTGATAAAAGAAAATAATAAGTGATTATAATTCTTATAGTGGGCCTAATCTATTGATCGGCCGCCTACAAATTGCACATATTTGTGGTGACAAACAATTAAGATATTTAGTATCAATGGTACATAACCTGCTGAAAAACTGGAGTCAATATCAGCAATGCCTACTTACGAAGAAAAATGTAACGAAGAACTCATATGGAAGCCTTATCAATAAGGAGATAAAGGTAATAAACATTTGATCATAGAATGAAGACTTACATATCATATTTGTGGTTTTAATTACTTCACCCGTTATGGTAACATCGTGAAATACGTTTACTGGTGTATGGAAAAACATAAAAATCAGGTGATTTGATCATGATCATGTTCGTTTCTGATATTTTGTGAACTACTATATAATTAGTTTACCTATGTACATTATCTCTTTTGCACACTACATGTTGTCACGGAAAAGTCCTATGTGTTATGTGTTGTTTAAATCAATATAACTCGAGCAATAACTTCTCAGAGACCTGTTGAACACAATGCTGGTTTCTTACACCTAATTAGATATGACTTTGAAATACTTACATTTAGGGGACAACTGGCTGTCTTGCACACATGTCGTGGTTTTGTACTTGAATATAACTTAATATTAAAGTTCAGATAGATAATAAGGTTTGAACCAATTTTGATTTTTTAGAATCTTATGCTGAAAATTTCATAGTATTTAGAATCATAAAAAGAAAACAGGTCAAATTAGGTAGAAAGTCACCCTAAACTGAAAGGTCTGATTCTAAATAAATGATGAAAAATACAGTTTCTAGGGCTTTTCACCCAAGGATGTGCTTGATGTGAGGTCCATGAGTAGGTATACGCCCTCAAAACAAATATGACCATGCTAAAAAAACTGATTTTATGAAGTTGACTATAAGGCTACGATGAATAAGAATGGAACTGCTATTGTTGATATTTATTAGAAACAAGCATATATATTCATATGGTAAAGGAATTAATCATTGATCTGTTAAGGTTATCATAACGTCATTGGTAGATGCCAGCTTGGTAAGTTAGCCTTAGTATCTACCCACATGCCCTAATGACCCTTTATAATTATTGACTCTCTTTCTTGATCTTTGTAGTGTATCGTCATTCTTGGCTACAATGGAAGCTGCGGTAACATGCAAATGAGACTACAAGTAAATAGGGGGTGTACGTGATTTTCTAATTGTTGCACACCAACTGCAAGTTACAAGTTTATATGCTACTACTTTTTTGGCACATTATAAAACGTGCTTTTTATAGCTTTTTAAGTACTGATAGTTTAAGCTTTCAAATGCTGATTGTACACCATTTATTTTTTTAATTTTATACCATTTATATGTTGTTTTTACAATGCTGATGTGTACACCTTTTTATATGTTGTTTTGCTAATGTTGTTTTTAACAGCTTTTATTATGTGTAGGAAGCTACTTTTTGAGTCTAAGTCAAATATGAATTGTAGTTTTATTTTAGCAAATGGCTTGAGGCGTTCGTAGCATGTGGATATGATTCGAGTTCCAGTTACATGGAACTCACTGAGTTCTAGAACCTGGCAAGAGGTGACATGGGAGGCGGAATATTTTGAGGTATGTAAACTCTTATTGTCACCAAAAAAGGTTCAATTTCCTTTGGAAATATTTTCGGCATGTAGGTCGTGTCCAACATCTGTGAGGCAAATATGGAGGACTGTAGCTCATAATTATAGGGGTCAAGTTTCCCAATAGATTAAAATGGCTAATTTGAGTTCGATTATGGCAAACTCATATGCTTTAGAAGTCTCTGCTGCGCAGAAAATTTAAGAGAAAAGGAGGTGATGAGATTGGTATTGAGCGACGAGACGCTAATTTGTTATGGCACAAGCTGGTGTGTCGAGGCTGAAGAATCTTAAGGCTCTCAAGAATCACACCGTTGAAATTGTGAGTGTTTAAACTTTGGACCGCCTCACTATTTCTTATTCCAGAATTGAGAAATGCGGATACATGTTACAAGCACATCTATGCATTGTAAGTACCCCAATTTTTTGCTTTTCCGGTATAATATGACATGTTACTATGTTCTAAAAAAATGTTACTATGTTAGTTATATAAGTCTGCAACTTTATATGGTCGGCCTTGTGATTTGTGAAAGCATGTAAGAACAACCATAATAGCTAGGACAGTCTTATCTGACCCATTATAGTGAAAAACCATCTGAATAACCTAAATAGATTTTGGTTGAAATAGTGGATTGTGAAATATAAAATTTGTGGTTATGTCCAACTTGCAACATCTTTTTTATGTGTAGGTTTTTCCTATGTGGGATTTTTTTAATATCATACAGGATTGGGTCACCATATTTTTAACGCAGTGCCTTTGTAATTTATGGTTATTTGATAGTAGCAAGACCTCATTATGTATGATGTGTATGTACTTGTCAATACCTAGATTATCACATTTTCCCAGTTTGGTATTTGCAGGTTCTAACTCAGCTAAGTTGGGCTATGGATAAAAGTAGAGAAACATATTATGAACCATGAACTATTTGATTTTGTGTTAGAAGAGTGCATGGACTTAACCAGATTACGTGAATGAGCCAATGAATTTTCTTTTTGGTGGAAGAGTGCTTTATCATCAACTTTTTGATGCATATAATTCTTGATGCTCCCGCAAGAGAGTTGAGTACACAACTGGAGCTGGTCTGGATTGAGAAGTCACAAGAAGGTGAGCAACTCCAAATATTTCCTATTCATATATCATCAGTAGTCAACTTGATGATCTATAAAACTCCTCTAGAAAAGTTAATACTTCTTTTTAATTAGAAATTTAATTAATCTGGTATTTTGATCAGGAAATTAGTTTGCTACTTCTTAAAGTAGATACAAGGTCATCATACCAGTTGAAATAGAGAGACAAGCTGCCCTCAAGAGATCAATGTTGCCTTACATCTGCAGCTCTTTATCATCAATCATTAACCATTGATGCTTCATTCACAACGAAAGTTCTTGACTGGATTGGTCAAACCACTGATGTACTACTCATCAAGGCTAACCAGCCAGATACTACATTGGCACACTTGCTTATGCCAGTGCTCAAGGTGCTCCGTTTGATAATAATAATACTACAACCACTATCTTGGAATTCAAATCTGCCTATAATGCTATTTGAAAGCCTATTATGTCGTCTATTCTAGCATATAACGACATTGCAACTGCAACTGCCACTGCCTTCTACCAGGTTACGAAGCTGCTTCTGCATTTGTCTACTTTTAGTTTCGGATGAAACAGGTAAAGTTTATGCATAATTGTACAACCCGAATGACCAGTTTTGACAGGTTCATTTTTGTACCTTCTAACATGATCAAGCTAGCTTACCCTTCACGAGCAAAGAGTCCTTTCTAACATTTTGGTGTTCCCTGAATGGAATGTGCGTAAGTTAAAAGCTATGTATAAATAAATCATAATTAGTTATACTTTTGTTAATGTGCTCTACTAAAATTATGATATAAGAAGACTTACATAGGGAACATTCCTTAGTTTCCAAATAATTCATTCTGAGTTTGTTAATTTGTCGAGTTTCCAGCAATGGAAATTTCAAAATTTTCAATAAGGTGGATGTTTAACTATTTATTGCTACAATAAAAAAATTGATCTTTGAACTATTTTTTAGTTATATTACAAGTAACTTGAATGCTAATTTTGGAACCGTGACAACGGAATGACAATGTTTTATGACTTACGGGTTTTAAATGTCTGCACTGTGTCAAAGTTCTGTAGTGTTTCTTGAATACTAAAATCATTCGCACCACCTTTGTAAAGGGATCAACCTATTGACACAATTAACCCCTGCTTCGTCTTTTATTTAAATGCCTATAATACTAGATACGTAGATGAAAATGGTTAATTTCCAACTTGCTACACCAAGCATATGAGGTTAACTACTGTTAAATTAGGTTACTAAGGCTGATAATTTTTTTAAGCAAATAATTATTCACTTTTACACATAGGTTTAGGCTCTAGGACGTCTACATAGAATTGCCAAGTGAAAGGTGTTGTATGTGTTTTCTTTGTTGCTAGAGAGGATGCTAATATGTAACATATTGAATGCATAAAACATCTTTTGGTCATTACTTAGTATTTTCAGTTTTTCAATTTGCAAAAAGATGGCAACTCATGCCACATCCTTGATCATTGCTGAATCTACTGAACCAGGTGCTATGATTTGTAAAAAGATGGCAACTCATGTCGAATCAGGGTCACGGTTACCAACAGTTTACTCATCGAAGTGTCAGCAATTGGGGTTGATGAACGATCTTACAATGACCCCATTGTAATTCAGACACAAGATTTGTGCTATTTCTTACGGCTTTAGGTACATCTGTTTCAACATGTTCCTTACCAGTTAGTTGTTACTTGATCTTGCAAGTGATAAGCCTGATGAGTGTGTGGTCTTCAAATTTTTAAGCACAATGGAAGATTTTTCCCGCTCATATGATAGATTTTGAGCCTTTCGGTTTTTTAGATAGTGAACGACGAATGTCTAGCGTATTTGACAATAAAGGAAGCTTATTCCCGTTTCTAAGATGCCTTATCAACCACAATTTTCTGTCTCATATCAATGAAGGTCTTTTCGATGCCTTCTAACTTAGCTTGAGAAACACGAGCCTAGTATGTGTATAACTCAACACACTTTATAAAATAGTGGTATTGAATATTAATTTTTGTGTTTATTTCGTTATTTTAACAATCTGAATGATGCAATAACTAATTACATTGTTTGTATATTTCTTTAAAAGTATTAACAGTGTTTCTCACATTGTTAGCTGCAACATTGCCTAAAGCTGACCAGATGCAATAAAGATGGAGACGGATCGAGTGAGTGAACTTTCTGAGAGGCTAATCCAACCATTCAAGTTCTATGAATTGTAGTTCAGTAGGTAGAAATTTAAAATGAAAGACCACATTTGCAAGATTTATAAACACCAGGTATTCATCCAAATTTTGATCTTAGTATTTTGATAGTTCTAAGCCCTGTGATTGGAACTCAGTCTTAGGTAGCATATGTTCAGAGGTACCATTAATAGCCTATGAGGCTGAGAAACTTCTAAATTCTAGGATGGTGGTGGAAGAGATCACGATCGGATTAAAGGTGGAAACATGTGATGGGTCAGTGAAAGTGTTTGTAAAGTTGCAATGGTTAAACAAAATGATTAAGGAGTTGATGGGCAGAGTAAAGGAGAAAGAAGTGAAGAAGAAGGTTAAGGATGCAGGTGCGGTTGAAAAGAAAGCTATGGCTGAAGTTGGATCGTCTTGGCAGACTCTGAATACGCTCAGATATATGGTTTGCGATAAGGAGGTTGGTGCGGCTGAAAATAGAGTTTTTTCTTACTCGAGAAAATTAAGATAATAGTCAGCAAGAAGCTTATAATCTGTAACACAGGAGGAGAAGGTATAAGATAATAGTCGGCAAGAAGCTTATAAGATAACAGTCGGAAAGAAGAAGTCTTGGGCGTAAGTGCACACACTCCAAAATCACGGCATGTCAAGTTTCTGATGTTGAAGATGATGTTTTAAGTGACGATAGAAGTTCTAAGGTATTATGACATATTCATACATTTATATTTGTTTATAATCTAAAGGCTGCCTTTTTTAGATCTGGATATTAATATTTGTGTGGTATATGCTTTAGTCAGGAAGTAATATGAGTGATCGTGATTTTGATCTTAAAACTGAAGATTTCATAAAAGCAAAGATTTCACCTTTATCTCCTGTTTACAAGAAGTTGACTCGCACGGTTTCAAGTCATGTCACCATTTAATTGTAATTACAGATTTCGATGATAACACTTAAAAAGAGGAACACATCCTTAATCAAAATGTTACTGACGAGCGGGCCCATTGGCCAATTTCTTATTCTTGATTTTTATCTTTAAAACTTTGGTGGTAGTATCAGTAATTGCTTATAATATCGGTAATTAGTTAACAACATTTGGTATGTTAATTGGCTCGGTGGGTCAATGGTAACTGGGTGATTCGACTAAGTTGACTTTGTTGTCGAAGTCGTGACTTGATTAATTGATTGGGTTAACTCTTTGGTCGAACTCGTAACCTGGTGACTCGATCGAATTGACGCGGTAATCGAACATTTGACCCGCTGACTCGACCGGAATAACCCGATAATCAAACTTTTGATTAGATGATTCGATCGGGTCGACCCAATAGGTCAAACCTGTAACATATGATTCTATTAAAGTATTTTTTTATTTTTTTTAATATAAATATTAATTATTTTATTTACACAATTATTAAAAACTTTCAACATTTTAATAACTCTATGCATCTTTTATAAACAAAGATATTATTATATGCAATCGCTTGTCTTTGATCTTGGTTTCTTTATAAATAATCTTTACACTTACTAACCTCAACTACTATTTAAACACAACCAAATTTGGATCCATACTTTTAAACATGGGTGAAATATATATATCTTTGTTCCCTCACAAACACAAATATTTTTAAGAGCATTTTAGGCCCAGGTAAACTTCATCGTTGCAGTATATCATTCAATTTAGGATTCGGATTGAAATGCTCAGCCTTGCTTACATTGTTGACAGAGAATGAAAATCACGCATTGTTTTCATATTATTTTTTGATTATAACACTGTAAGCATTTAGTTGGGTTACAGTCTTTTGTGTCTTTTTACATCCATTTCATTTGAGTTATCCAGCTTTGTGGCAAGACCGAAACCATTTATTTTAGCGAGAGAACATCAATAGTGTAATGAGCATCTCAATTTTTTTTATGTAAGTCTTTTCTTTTAACATAAAACAAAAGAAAAAATAAAAAAATTCGGTTGCAATCAAGGAGGCCTATACAATTAAACAAATACAACTTATAATTAGTAAGTGTAGTTTAATATTCTCGGATGACAATGATAATTTTATTATTGATTTTGTAACACAAACTTATGACATTCAAGTCACAATAATGGTAAACACAAAAAAAAATCTTTGTATATGTACATTTTTTAACACCAATATTTTGCAAAATACAAAAATGTAAACAAAAATCATAAGTCATATCCGCCCATCGGGCAGGTTTTGCAACTT
>JANFOE010000544.1:0-221106 GCA_025667525.1 Glebionis coronaria
CTCCAAGAATGTAACGAATATGTCATTTTACATTAGTTTCAGAAATTTAGGATGAATGCATAATATTTTTGCTAATTTTGAAAATGGCTACAGGTATGCGTGGATGGAGCTATTAGAAACCTGAAGATCAAAATTCTTTAAGGTCAGGATGTAGTTCTTACAAAAGAGTAATTTGAATCCGATTGGAACGAGGATCCAATGCTTTTCGTCCCTGAATATTATGGACCCGTTTAGGCGGTAAATAGATTTTCTTTATTCCTATGCGTTAATTTGGTACCCCAACGACCCAAGTTGACCCATTTTGCCGCATTTGCTCAGAACTAAACAATTTTACTGTTGTTGGATGCAAAGTTTTTTAGTATGATATGTACATCCTTTTTGGGTGTTTGGGATTCGTTATAACAATTAGTAGATAAGTAGCTTAATAATAAGAATTTTAGGAATCTGATATAAATAGGTACATATAGAAAGGGTGTTGGGCCGTAATAATTACTGTAATAAAGTTTCAACTCTTACTTTTTGTTTGAAACGTTGCCGCTTATAAGTTTTCCATGTTACAAGTGACCAGTTCTGCATTCTCAGTTGTAAAATTGGAAAGATATTAACCACTTTGGTTCACCAGAGGTACAGTTCTAAAATGTTTAATTACTAAAATGGTCAGCACTGTTACATTTATAAAACAAATTTGGAGTTTGTATGAACCAAAAGTAGACTTTACATAACTATTAACCCCTGTTTGATCTGTTGAGGTAAACGTGAACCCAAACTAACCCATTTCTAAGGTATAGGTATAATTTGGCACCTCTATCGAGTAAAAACATGTATGTTTCTTTAATAAGTAGAATGTTGATTGTACGTAACTATTTGTCTTATTTATCCTTTATTGTCCAAGTAGTTGTTTCTTTATGCCGCATAGTACACAAATAACCGAGAAGTTAATGACATTCATCGAACGAAAAGAGTACCGTAAAGAGGTTACCGAGAGGTAATTTTTCTTTTGCTTTATGTATACCAATATTTTAAAGACCAATTTTTCTAATTGTCCTCTTCCTCAAAACCGGATTCCGTGACCAATCCGGTTCAGGGTTCAATCGGACCTGTTAACACGAGTTATAAAACACTTTCTTATTCTGTGTTCCAAAACTGGTGATTATTTATTTGAGTCAACATGGTGCAGAACGATTTTAGTCTATCTATTTCTTTTTATGTATATGGAAAGTTCGAATATCAGCACATGTATGAATCAGTTTAGCAATAGTACCAAGTGGTAATATATCTATTTTATATCATAAAGGATTCCTATTTTTAAAGAAATCTTTTTTTTTTTGTAAGTAGAAGTTATTTCAAACTCTTATGTTAATCAATCGAGTAATATGCATGAAACCGTCAACTCTTTTACGGAATGTGCATTTTCAGCACAAGAAGTGCTTAAAAAACAAAATAAGTATCCAATGACTTTACTATATGTACAATCTATATATATCCTATTTATGTGCTTTCTTCTATTAAAACACGGCTCTATTGAGGAGGATTTATGAAGTCATGTAGTTCTATTGTATGTCATGTCTTATTTGTAATATTGTGTGTTTAAAGATCCCCAAATAATGGAATAAAGTGAGAAAAAGGTTAAGATTATCATTAATGTGTCGATGTACGCACATAAGGTAGATACATTTAATTAGTAAAAATTTAATCATAATGCTTGAATGGGTTAATTTGGGTAAACCACTTACCCATCCTGTATTATTTATTTTAAAAAATACCATGAATTCAACTTGGACCATTTTGAAGCGTTAACTACCAGTTCTATCTTTTGATAGCAAACCAAAACAACCTTTTTGATAGAAAAAATCAGCAACTAAACACACACTTTGGCAGCATACCAAACAGCCCTTCCTGAGATAAAAATCAGCAACCAAACACCCACTTTAACAGCAAACAAAACAACCCTTTTTGACAAAATTAACTTAGCAACCAACCGCAAACCAAACATCCTTTTTTTATAGAAAAATCATCAACAAACATCCTTTTATACATCAAACTAAACAACAACTAAACACTCATTTTGATAGCAAAACTGCAAATGAAATAACCAGTTTTTCAAAGAAATCAACAACCAAATCACCCATGTTTTGACAAAAAAAATAAGAATATGTTCAACCATGATGTAAGCAGTATTTTACTATTCTTGTCACCATGACTCTATCTTAGTTTAATGTTAATTTTTGATTGATTTTCATCTTATATGCAGAGTGTTGGGACTTAGGAGTGGTGATAGAAACAACCTGCATCATTATCCACATTACGACGATTACATGCTCAGGAATTAAGCTCTATGACGAAGTTCTGGTGCACACTAGATTTATCGCTAATAAAGGTCAAGTCTCTTGTTTTATTTAACCATTTTGTAGTTTGTGGTCATAAGTAATGTTTTATAAGGACCACTGAATCAGTTTGTGGTTGTTTGCCAAGTATAAGTTATAGTCATAAGTAATGTTTAATTTTTGATAGATTTTCATCTTATAGGCAGAATGTTACGAACCTCAAACCTAAATTAAAAATATTACATCACAAGTACTTGATCGGATTACTTATTACATAGAAATCTATTTGTATCTATTTTTATTTCTTGGAAAATTTATTGGGTTATATATTAATGCCTATAGCCTATGTTTATTTTTTTGTAGTTTTAACCCATTCTTATTAGAGAAGTACAAGGAATTCATTCATATCATTTAAAAAATAGAAAACAACAAATTAAAATGATAGTTGTTATTTGAAAGTTTACACAATGATCTTTACAAACTGAACCCTTGTGATTGGAGAAGTTTATTATCATTTAGCAAGTAATGGGATACTATTTGACATCACTTATTTGCAAGACATCAAGACAGGACAGATTAAGAAAATCACCATGGGATTAAGCACAATCTGCTACGGCTATGAAGAAAGTTGAAAACGGGAATAAAAATATAATAATATTTATTTATCGTTAGTGTTCAAGAAGCTATACAAACTAATACATTTCTGATTTTTGGCTCCCCGTAGAAGTTTCAATAAACCTGTTAAGCAACTTTTTAACAGGGAGTTGCACGTAATAGGTTCTTACTTTCAGTTAACTTTTATTTAAGGTAGTTTCACATAATTATGTCATAATTTGATATGGACGTGATAGTTTCGGGAAGGCTAAAGCAAATGAATTTCGTGTTTGATTCACCTGTGTATAAGTCGTTCTTTGCTACACAACAAAGGGTAGTTCCGCTTAAGAATCCTGGTTCGAGTTGGTTATAGCAGTTAAGGAACACAGACAATTACGATTATCTACTTATACCTCTGTTTGTGTGTTTTAGCTAATGTAATCGGATGTAATGCAAATACTGTAGTTGTGAGTTGTAGAGTCCATTCACTTATAATGGTTGTGTAAGCTGGTATGAAGGGCAATGATTTATGACAATTCTTTTAGTGACACCGTTGCTAATATTTATCAACATATACACATTCTGAAATATCTTTAGAAATGTTGGGGTCTGCATTCCAGTTAATGATTCAATCTTACAGGATCGTTAATCTCAGTTGGAAAAAGATAATAAAATAAAATCCTTTTTGGGATAACTAGAACGGTACCCGCGCAATGCGGCGACGAGTACCTAATAACGAATTTTGAGACTAACAAATATTAATCTCTTACTCATTGTAAAGTTAAAAAAAATCGAATTAAAAAACCGACTAAAACTGAAAAAGACTAAAAGTTAATAAAAATATATCAAAATGGATATCGAATTAAAAAGCACAAAATTTTAAAAAATATTATGAAATTAGATTATAAAATAATAAATAAATATAAAGATTTTTTAATTTAAAAGAAAAAAATGTTATTTTAAGAGGTTGTAACAAAAGTTTGTTACAAAAATTTGTTATAAAAGGTTGTTAGAAAATTTTATAATATATAATTTGTTTAAAATATTAGGAAAGTATGAATTTTCAGCCTTCCTATTTTAAGAAGGTCCCAAATGCTTTATACAATAGTATAGAAGTATATATATAGATATAGATATAAAAAAACTTTGATTTAAGTTCATTTGGATACCATACTTTTCTTTAGATATAAGGGGACTCATCTCTACCATCCATCTTATTTTAATCTAATGGATAAGATTAAACACAAAATATATTTTCACCCTCTTTTTTCAAACATTAATATCTCTTAAACCGTTAATCGTAACGGGAAAAAAGCATACCGTTACGAAGAGCATTTAATTATCTTTCTATAGATATGCTATATGATACACTTTCGACAATTTTTTTTTCTTCATTTTTTTCACGTTTTCGAAAATTATCATATATATGATACTAATATCATATATGATGTATCACCAGTATCAAATATGATATAGCTTATCATATATGATAGAAACTCATATCATATATGATTTAACAGTGTTATCATATATGATGAAACAGTTTTATCATATATGATATTTCACGTGAATTTTAACAAGAAGAAAAAAAACGATTTTTTTTTCTTCGAAAGTATATCATATTGCATATTGGTAGAAAGATAATTAAACGCTCGTCGCAATGGTATAATTATTTTCGCTTAATTCTTAACGTTTTAAAAGATATTTAAATTATAAAAATAGATAAAAAATAAAATATATTTAATGTCATCCATTAGATGGAAATAAAATGAATGGTGGAGATGAGTCCCCTCATATCCATGGAAAAGTATGATGTCCAAAATAACTCTTCTCAAAAACTTTTACTCCCTTCTTTGTACGCTGGAGGGTTCATTTTAAAAATGAAGATCAAGGAAAGAGCAACTAAGACTGACAAACATGTCATATCATGTTAAGTTGTCCAACTTTATGAGTAGAGGTATTTGAAGAAAATTAAGCCTTATTGAGTAAAGTTTATGTCAATTTGTTTCTATAGTATCAAATGAAATATATTTTTGTCATTGGTTCTATAATAATTTACCTTTACGTAGTCATGACAAGTTTTAGTGCTACTTAAGTTAGCACAACAGTGCTTAGGCGTATACACCAAGATGAATTATATGTACAAATTTAAAGGGTTAAAACGAGAAGGATTCTAAAATCACAGACATATTAGGCTAGGGGGAGTGGTGCAAAAAAAACCCACCGCCACCTCAGCTCCACCTCAGCTTTCTCTTTCCTCTCACTAACCCACTCAAAACTCACCTTTCAAGGTTCTTAAGGAAAAAACCCACCACCACCTCACCTCCACTTCATCTTTCCACTATCATTTTTTACTTTTTATTTATACATTTAGTTAAAAACGATACATGCGGGTATATATAAACGATACACCGATTAATTAAAAACAAAAACTTTTATTAAAAAGTTTTATTAAAACGATACATGGGGAAATAAAAACATTACAAGGATACTAAAAACAACACATAAATAAGTAAAAACGATACACGGATAATTTAAGCATGAGGAAAAAAACGTGGAGACGTTTTCACAACCTCCCAACAATTAAGATACTGAAACCGGCACATATGCTCAACATCAAATTCACGGAGGGCGTTATTCATAACATCCTCATTAGTAGATTCAGGTCCCCGTGCACGCCTTGCGTTGTTGTAACATTGAAAAAACCTACGCAGGGCACACGTGAGGCCTTTCCATTTCCATATTAGCCTATTGTGGGCTCGTTTCATTGGATCATCTAAATGACCCTCAATCAATTGCAAAACCGCAGCCCAAAAAGTACGAGTATTTGTCCGGTTTGTCACGGTGTTTTCAGCAACCCAAATCCAAGCGCGACACAAAGCTACTTCTTCCTCGGCTATCCATAGTACATGCGCCATTTGATTTGAGAAGTGAAAGAAGAAGTTGAATTATGTGTTTGAGAGGAAGAAGATGAATGAATGTGAATTGTGAGAAAAAAAGAAGTAAAAAGGGATATTATATAGGGATAAATGGGGATAAGAATTAAATTTTATGGGTAAATGTGAATGGTGAGTAACTCACCGTTGGTGGGTTTTTGACTGCCTAGATAATGTAACCCACGCGTGGTTTTTTGAGGTGGGTTTGTGAGGTTTATGGCAAGCCACGCGTGGCTTTTTGCCACACGTACCCCACGAGTGGGTTTTTTGCACCACTCCCCCCAGCCTTAGAGTCAGTTATATGTGGCCCATTAATTAAATGTAATAGACATCATTGGTTTGTTATTCTTTAATATGAATTATTTAACATTTAACTTCATCTATTATCCAAAACTTTTTCTTAAAACTAGCCCGTCCATCGGACGGGCCTTAAGGCTAGTATATATATATATATATATATATATATATATATATATATATATATATATATATATATATATATATATATATATATATATATATATATATATATATATATAGATATATATATATATATATATACATATATATATATATATATATATATATATATATATACATATATATATATATATATATATATATATATATATATATATATATATATATATATATATATATATATATATATATATGTATATATATATATATATATATATATATATATATATATATATATATATATATATATATATATATATATATATTATATATATATATATATATATATATATATATATATATATATATATATATATATATATATATATATATATATATATATATATATATATATATATATTCCGAATAGTGTTTATTCCGGATAGAGCTTATTTTCAGTTTCTTTAAATTTAGTTTTTAAGTTTTTGCCCTTTTATTTTAAGCTTTAATTTTCCCGCCTTTTTACTTAGTCGCACTTTAAGTTTAATTGCCTTAGATTTAATTTAGTCTTGCCTTAGTTTAAGTTTTAGTTTTAGTTGCGTTTTAAGTTTGCCTTAGTTAGATTTAAGTTTGCGTTATTTACTTTTAGTGCCTTTAAATTCTCGTCACGCTTTTAATACTTGCACCATTTACTTTATTAGATTTAGATTTATTTTAAGTGCCCATTTACTTTTAAGTCTTTCCACATTTAATTGAAAACAACCAAAAATATTTGTTTCACCAAAGATCAACTGAGTCACACATAGGCCTAGACCAATTCGTTAAGATACCGAGAACACGAACTTGAACTTTAATTTTTATACAGGGTGTCAAAAGCCATGTATCAAATGGCGCCGCTGCCGGCTCTTTTCGTTAAGATTGACGGTTTTCTGTGAGAGACACGTTGCTTTTGGGATCCGTTCACTTGTGAGCGTTATTTTTCTTGTCTAAAAAAATTCAAAAAAAATCATAAAAATTAAAATTGATAAAAATACATAAAAATTAAAAATTTCAAAAATACAAAAAGATTTTATCTTTATTGTGTATATATATTGTTTTTGTGTTTGGTTTTGTTTTCTTTTGCATTTTCAAGTGTATGCGTACTAGATCTTCTAATTATCAAGAGCCCGAGCCTCAAGAAGATTTAGTTATGGCAGGTGTTAACAACAACAACATTCCACCGCACCTCAATAATAATAATAATAACAACAATGCTCTTCCACAGTCCGATCTTCGGACCATGGAGGAACTTTGTCAACCAACAATGTTTGGACGAGGAGGACCGATTGCGCCGATGCAAATCAACGCTCCTGAGTTTTCGTTGAAGCACCACATGATTCAGCAAGTACAAACAAACCCATTCCGTGGATTGCCTGATGATGATGCCAACAAACACCTCGACAAGTTCATTACAATCACCCAAAGCATGAAGTTGCCTGGGGCCATGATACATGGCTTTTGACACCCTGTATAAAAATTAAAGTTCAAGTTCGTGTTCTCGGTATCTTAACGAATTGATCTAGGCCTATGTGTGACTCAGTTGATCTTTGGTGAAACAAATATTTTTGGTTGTTTTCAATTAAATGTGCAAAGACTTAAAAGTAAATGGGCACTTAAAATAAATCTAAATCTAATAAAGTAAATGGTGCAAGTATTAAAAGCGTGACGAGAATTTAAAGGCACTAAAAGTAAATAACGCAAACTTAAATCTAACTAAGGCAAACTTAAAACGCAACTAAAACTAAAACTTAAACTAAGGCAAGACTAAATTAAATCTAAGGCAATTAAACTTAAAGTGCGACTAAGTAAAAAGGCGGGAAAATTAAAGCTTAAAATAAAAGGGCAGAAACTTAAAAACTAAATTTAAAGAAACTGAAAATAAGCTCTATCCGGAATAAACCCTATTCGGAATATATGGCAATTCGGAATATGTCACCTATCCTGAATAATACCCTATTCGGAATAATGGCCTATTCGGAATACTATCCCTATCCGGAATATCAAGTCTATTCGGAATGAGTCCCTATGCGGAATATTGTCACCCTATTCGGAATGTGAGCCTTACTCGGAATAAATTTCTATTCGGAATAAATTCCTATTCGAAATATCCAGGCCTATTCGGAAAGTCAGTTCTATTCGGAAAATCACCCTATTCGGAATATAAGGGTTATGCGGAATATTCTAGCTATGCTGAAAACCTTCCCTATTCGGAATAATGGATATTCCGAATAGCAATCTCTACAAAACCCTTATGCGGAAAATAAGGCTATGCTGAATAATCTGGGGAAGAACAAAGACGAGATCCGAAGAACAAGGGAAGAGAAAATAAGCACGAATTAAACCAAAACAAAGCTAAATCAAACACAAGATTAAATCAAATAAGCAAATAAACAACTATTAAGCATAAACAATCAATCCACAATAATCAAACTCGCAAAACTAAATCAAATTAATCAAAACCCACTTAAATAAATCAACAAAAATTAAGAACATGAACATAAACAAATCAACACATAGATTAAAGAAAGGTAGAATGAGATCAACAAGATAAAGATAAAGATTAACAAGAATTAAAAGAAAAACTTACTTGAAATTAAATGGTAATTAAGGTGCAAGACAAGGTAATTAAATTTGACAATAAAGTAAATGACAAGGTAAGTAAATGGTGGAAGAGCTAATTGTCACACTTAGCCAACAACAATGAAATGTAAATCCTAATGACTATTTATAGGGGAGGATTAAGGAAGCTTCCTCCCCTCTTTCCTTTTCTCTTAATTGCGTCATTAGGTCCTTAAGCATATATTCTTCACTAATTGCACCATTAGTCCTTTTTCCTTCTAATCTTCTTTAAACTTAGACTCTAATGACTTGTGGCATGGGATTTCTTTTGAACTCGTCTTTAAATTCTTCAATAAAATAGAATTGAATTCTTCGGCTTTTGATAAACTTCCGTCTTTTGACTTTTTCTTCGATAAATCTTCAGAATTGGTCCTGGACTTCCGTTCTTTTTGCACTCTTGACTTCTTGACTCCGTTTTTCATCTTTTTCTTCAATAAAAGTCCGTAAATGCCTGTGAATGTCCGTGTTTTCTCCACTTTTCACCTTTTCGTCCTAAATCACAACAAAAACACAAACCACACATAATTCCGACATAAAAGACATAAAATACACGTTTTGGTCCGGTTATTATTGTAATTAAGTGGTAGAAAAGATGGGTGTTTACACACCTATCAAATCCCCTACACTTGACCATTGCGATGTCCTCATGCAATGCATTAGTTACAAAGCAAGATTACACTTTTCATCATAATTAATCCACGTTGGCCTTTATTAAAGAGATAGAAAATACAAAATAAAGAAATCAAAAGCATACCTTGGGTTTTGAAAAAGTTATGAATAATCATCATCCTCAAGTTTTCACTTTCTCCAAACCAAGCTTAAAAACGAGATCATTGTTATTATAAGTTAGTAAACTATCACAAACTCATGTGGGCCAATTACTCACTTAGACTCCCTTATTCCTAGGTGTATCTCTTATATTTTATTATTGTCTTGAATGATCACGAGGATGCATTGTTTGACTTATTTCGATAGTTTATTAGGTCTGAAAATAAAGTGAACGATTTAATCAATAGTTAGCTAAAGGACCAAATCTTTTAAAACTGCTTTCGGGACCTCATAAAGTTCATATCTTGGCATAACTCGTTTCGCGATTTGAGACCTTTCTCGGACCGATATTTGGCAGCGACTTCATACTTCAAATCTTGAGAGACGTTCATGAAATAATGGTCTTCTCTTCATAATAGGAATTTCTTCACTTGAAGTTTTGAGAGATTCATACTTGGACCACGAATTCTTCATTTTTCTCCAATCTTTATTTTGGACTTTGATATACAACGATCCGTCTCATTTTATGACTTGGATCTATTTATCCTCATACCTTGTTAGGGTCTTTTCGGATACATCTCCATGACTTTTGGGGAGTTTTGCTTTACGTCCTGTGTCTCGATCCTTCATATTGATTTTCGATAAATGATTCTTCACATCACTTTGGATCTTTAGCAATAAAACATAGCCCTCATGCCTTGTTAGGGCCTTTTCGGACTCGCCAATCTTCGCGTCCCGCTTCAATAAGTTATGCCTTGGCTATGAACTCTAATCCATACCGAGCAACTTTTAAACGATCTGGGGCTAGAAGCTAAGTAACTTTTCAAATCGTACAACCTTATTTATTAGCAGATAAATTATTAGCAAGCGATGGGAGAATAGGCTCATAATTAACTCGCATAAATTCACGAAAGAATACCGAACTTATAATTGGCTCTATCATCTTTCGTTCTCCACCGTTTAAAATCTCAAGGAATGAGACTCGTGGATACTTAGCCTATTAAATAAAAGTTTTGGGTTTTCTAGTCGCCTATAGGATCTTGCAAATTCTTAGACTTTTTCAAGTTTAGAAATCGCATTTTAAAGTTCCTTTGATAAACGACTCTCTAGGATCAGTTATAGGAACTTGCGAAAAGTTCTTGTTCTTAACCCGTGAGAGTTAAGACTTTCACGTTTTATAGCTCCCTATATAAAAGCCTAGCAAAACTTGACTTAAACACGTTAAGGGTACTAGCTAGAGCAAACTTAGATAAGTAAACTCGGGTTGAGTCAAAAGATTCACAACGTTTGAAAATTAAAACCACTTATTAATACATTTATTCTAATAAGGAAAGAAAATAACTATACAATGGTAAAAACTAATAGGCCAAAATAGATCAAAAATTTTGAAAAATGTCGAAAAATTGATTTTCCGGTTAAAATGAGGACAAATACAAGGAAAAGACCACTTAACTTCGATAGAAATCCCCCCTACACTTAAGATAAACATTGTCCTCAATGTTTAAGCATATGGGAGTAAACTCCCCTACACTTAGGACATTGTGCATGTTGTTTAAATCTCGCTAAGGAAAAGACAACTAAAGAGATTCCTATTTTAATATTGAGAAAATATAAAATAGTGAATCGAAAAGAGTTTAGGATAGAACCGGGAAGAAGTAGAACACGGAATCACGGGTCGTCAAGAATCATCAAGAGTGGATCATTGAAGCTCGAATCCCTAATTAAGAAGTGAGGAGAGGAAAACAAACCAAAGGGTCCCCCTACACTTATGGTAAAGAAAGCGAAAAGATAGATGCATGGGTTGCCTCCCAAGAAGCGCTTGATTTTTTTTAACCGAGTCGTGAGCCTGACTCGACCTTGATCATCAACGGAAGAAGCATGAAACATATCCACCAGGATCAAAGACATAGTTTTCATCCATCAATAAGCACGAGCTTTAGGCGAACAAGGCAAGCCAAAGAAGAAGTGGCAGGGTTCCCTTAAGCAGCGATGGAGCACGGTGGAAGCAAGTAGGAAGCGGTGTAAGCATGTCTTCAAAATTTCCAAAGATTTTTTCTTTTATTTCATCAGGTGGATACTGAGATGGCTTAAAGACTTCAATACCAGGGTCGAACACCTTTTCCTTTAAGGGAAAATAGCACTCAGGCTCAGCCGAGTGTGAAGAAGATCCGCAAAGAAGCACAACCTCGTCCTCAGAAGGGGGACAAAGAGGTATCAAATCATATGTGCAACGGACTTCGGTGTCGACCGGTTTCTTCTCCTTTGACAGAATGCTCTTCAAATCCAAAGTAGGATTAAGACGATAATCTTCAAAGTCATAAGGAGGGGCATCACTCTCATGAGGGAAGTAAGTGTTGAGAAATTCAGAGAAGTCTTCCTCAAATGAGTAATCGTCCAAAGTAGGATCGAGAGACGGCGGAGGATCTTCAGCATGTGAAGAATCGATCGAGAGAGTATCGGCCTCATCAAAATCATCGAAAGTGGGAAGCTCGGGATACTCAGAAGTACAATCAAAATCGTCCGAATCTGAGCTAGAATCATCATCATCATAAGCATCAAAGACTGGTGGCGAATCATAAATGGGAGAAGGTTCCAAAGTGGATCGAGAATCATCCTCATCATCGTCAAAGAGTGGATTATCGATGGAAGAATCGAATAGAGGATTGTCATAGACGGTAAAGTCATCGAGCACATTAATCATATTCACTGATTCTCGGCCTCCAAAGGATTTTCCTGTAAGCTTCCCCATTTTAAAAACTTTTGAATCATCCCTGACTCGTAAGATTAACTCACCTTCGGCCACATCTACTAAAGCTCGTCCGGTTCTCAAGAATGGACGACCAAGTATTAAAGGAATACGAGGGTCCATTTCATAATCAACTACGACAAAATCGACTGGGAAAGTAAATGTGCCAACTTTTATAAACACGTCTTCGGCTATACCAACGGGGTAAGCGAGAGTGCGATTTGCAAGTTCGAGAGTCATCTTTGTTGGAATGAGGTCGGGTAATGATAGTGTTTTCCAAACACTCAGAGGCATCAAATTTATACTAGCCCCGAGATCAGCAAGGGCAGTAAATTCTTCAGTTTTGTTGAACACGCAAGGCAACACAAAACGACTGGGATCTCCAAGCTTTTCCGGTAATTCTTTAAGAATAACTGCTGAGCAGTTTTCATTTAAGCGTGTGTTGGCGAGTTCAATCAGTTTCTCCTTCTTGCTGAGCAATTCCTTGAATGCTTTGACAAATTTCGACATGTGGCAAAGTGCTTCAACAAGGCTAATGTTGATGGTCATTTTAGATAGCATATCCACATATTTCGATACTTGACAGTCATTCTTGGTTAGATCATTGGTCTTGCCTATGCGAGAAGGGTATGGGATTCTAGGTTGATAAGGGGAAGGTGAAGGTGTAGTTGGTAAAGGTTGTGATGTTGAAGGGTCCTTTCGAGATACATCGTCATGACGAGGCGGAGACGGAAATGGTGTACTACTACTAGGTGTAGGAGGAGTAGGGATACATGGTGGTGGAGGAGGTGTAAATGATGGTGGTGGGATAGGTGGATCGACAATGGTAATTCCACTACGCGTAGTTATAGCACTCACATTAGCTCGCGGATTGGTGACGGTGTTTGAAGGTAGATAACCCGAAGAAGAAGGTTGAGCTTCGGGCAAGAAACTAGCCAATAGATTCTTTAATTCAGTCGTTTGAGTGCTGAAGGAAGATTGGATATTATCACGAACCTCGGTTCTGATGTCATTTCCTTGCTTCAAGATATCTCCTTTCAAATTGATTATTTGGCTCTGTAGATTCTTGATTTGCTCACCTTGAGTTCTCATGATGGCATCAACATCGGTGTTTATGGGTGGGTGTTGTTGGGTGGGTGGTTGATAAGGGTTAGAAGCTCTTGGTGGGATTTGGTTGCTTCTATTGTAGTTGTTTGCGGGGTTTTGGTTTTGAGGAGAAAAACAGGGTGAAAGGTAATTGTTGGAACGGTAACTCAGCAGATTTCTATCCCCTTGTTGTCTAGCTTGGTAATTTTCCGGTGAATAATTACCGTAAGCAGCATACATATTTTCCGGATTTCCTTGTGTCGAAGGACAATCGGTGTATGAGTGAGGACCGCCACATGTTTCACAAGGATTAGCAACCGCTTTAACTTGTTGTTGTTGTTGGTTTGAAGCGAGAAGCGTAATACTTTTGCTCATTTCAGCCATCATGCGGGTGAGCTCGGTCATCTCAGGGTTTGCTGAGGTAGAGGAAACATTGACTCTCGGGTTGTTCCTTGAAGAAGCAGAGGAATCCCAGTTCTTGTGATGAGTAGTCATGTTCTCAATTAACTCTCTACACTCCTCAGGTCTCCTTTTCATGAATATGCCACCGGCGGCTGCATTGATCGTATCACGATCTCGAAAAGTCAATCCGTTGTAGAAAGTATCGATTAAGGTCACAGGGAGCATGTTGTGGTTTGGACATCTATCGATCAAGACATCATATCTCTCCCAAGCGTCAAAAAGAGATTCATCAGGGTCTTGCATGAAACCGCTGATCTAATTGCGAAGGCTTGTGACCATGGATGGTGGAAAGTAGCGCGACAAAAAGCGTTGAGTCATGTCATCCCAAGTGTGAATAGAATTCTTCGGGAGACGATCAAACCATTTCTCGGCATGATGCGATAAAGTATGTGGGAAGAGTTGTAGGCGAAGTACATCCATTGTGGCCTGATAGGTGTGTAAACACCCATCTTTTCTACCACTTAATTACAATAATAACCGGACCAAAACGTGTATTTTATGTCTTTTATGTCGGAATTATGCGTGGTTTGTGTTTTTGTTGTGATTTAGGACGAAAAGGTGAAAAGTGTAGAAAACACGGACATTCACAGGCATTTACTGACTTTTATTGAAGAAAAAGATGAAAAACGGAGTCAAGAAGTCAAGAGTGCAAAAAGAACGGAAGTCCACGACCAATTCTGAAGATTTATCGAAGAAAAAGTCAAAAGACGGAAGTTTATCAAAAGCCGAAGAATTCAAGTCTATTTTATTGAATAATTTAAAGACGAGTTCAAAAGAAATCCCATGCCACAAGTCATTAGAGTCCAAATTTAAAGAAGATTAGAAGGAAAAAGGACTAATGGTGCAATTAGTGAAGGATATATGCTTAAGGACCTAATGACGGAATTAAGAGAAAAGGAAAGAGGGGATGAAGCTTCCTTAATCCTCCCCTATAAATAGTCATTAGGATTTACATTTCATTGTTGTTGGCTAAGTGTGATAATTAGCTCTTCCACCATTTACTTACCTTGTCATTTACTTTATTGTCAAATTTAATTACCTTGTCTTGCACCTTAATTACCATTTAATTTCAAGTAAGTGTTTCTTTTAATTCTTGTTAATCTTTATCTTTATCTTGTTGATCTCATTCTACCTTTCTTTAATCTTTGTGTTGATTTGTTTATGTTCATGTTCTTAATTTTTGTTGATTTATTTAAGTGGGTTTTGATTAATTTGATTTAGTTTTGTGAGTTTGATTATTGTGGATTGATTGTTTATGCTTAATAGTTGTTTATTTGCTTATTTGATTTAATCTTGTGTTTGTTTAGCTTTGTTTTGGTTTAATTCGTGCTTATTTTCTCTTCCCTTGTTCTTCGGATCTCGTCTTTGTTCTTCCCCAGATTATTCAGCATAGCCTTATTTTCCGCATAAGGGTTTTGTAGAGATTGCTATTCGGAATATCCATTATTCCGAATAGGGAAGGTTTTCAGCATAGCTAGAATATTCCGCATAACCCTTATATTCCGAATAGGGTGATTTTCCAAATAGAACTGACTTTCCGAATAGGCCTGGATATTCCGAATAGGAATTTATTCCGAATAGCAATTTATTCCGAGTAAGGCTCACATTCCGAATAGGGTGACAATATTCCGCATAGGGACTCATTCCGAATAGACTTGATATTCCGGATAGGGATAGTATTCCGAATAGGCCATTACTCCGAATAGGGTATTATTCAGGATAGGTGACATATTCCGAATTGCCATATATTCCGAATAGGGTTTATTCCGGATAGAGCTTATTTTCAGTTTCTTTAAATTTAGTTTTTAAGTTTCTGCCCTTTTATTTTAAGCTTTAATTTTCCCGCCTTTTTACTTAGTCGCACTTTAAGTTTAATTGCCTTAGATTTAATTTAGTCTTGCCTTAGTTTAAGTTTTAGTTTTAGTTGCGTTTTAAGTTTGCCTTAGTTAGATTTAAGTTTGCGTTATTTACTTTTAGTGCCTTTGAATTCTCGTCACGCTTTTAATACTTGCACCATTTACTTTATTAGATTTAGATTTATTTTAAGTGCCCATTTACTTTTAAGTCTTTGCACATTTAATTGAAAACAACCAAAAATATTTGTTTCACCAAAGATCAACTGAGTCACACATAGGCCTAGATCAATTCCTTAAGATACCGAGAACACAAACTTGAACTTTAATTTTTATACAGGGTGTCAAAAGCCATGTATCAAATGGCGCCGCTGACGTGGATTTATAACATGCTTATGTGGCATTTCCCTCCTGTTATATATAATGTAAAGATATCTTTACATTATATATAACAGGAGGGAAATGCCACATAAGCATGTTATAAATCCACGCCAGCAATCATTTGGGCCGTATTTTCTTCAGCAATCATTCGGGCCGTAATTTCATTTACCCTTCCAGGCCATATTTTCTTTTACCCAAACCCATACAAGCTACTGCAAAAACAAAAACCCTAAAACACTCCCGTCATCGAAATTCACTCCATAACCACAGTGACGTTCTTTTTGATATTACGAATTTCACAACCCCGATGGTGCGTTTTTTAGATATTTTAATAGCAATCATTCGGGCCGTAATTTCATTTACCCTTCCAGGCCATATTTTCTTTTACCCAAACCCATACAAGCTACTTCAAAAACAAAAACCCTAAAACACTCCCGTCATTGAAATTCACTCCATAACCACAGTGACGTTCTTTTTGATATTACGAATTTCACAACCCCGATGGTGCGTTTTTTAGATATTTTAATTGTATGATTTGATTAATTTTCTAATTAAGGTTATATTGTTTATGCTGTTTTTGTGATTGAATTTGTATTAATTTGTAGTTTTTTTTTCAAAACACTTCTAATTAAGCCTTTATCTCAAGAACTCATTTGATCTGGAAGTGGTTATTTATTTAATCACACATATGATATATCAAAATCCTAATGTCATGGCTAATTGATTTTTTGTAGTTATAGAAGCTCAAGAAACACTTAAGGAAGCTTGATTTGGATGGACTTGTGGTAAGTGGTGGGAATGACTCAAATATGAACTGTTACATTAATTCCAGGTTCCACGGGAAAAGATGTTGGTGAATGGTGTTGCTCAAGATGAAGAATTAACCTTATAGCCATTAGCTTTTGAATTGAGTCCCATGATACCTTTTTTAACTTCTCTGAGTTCTTTATTGTGTTGTTAGTGCCAGGATTGAATCTTTATGTTTTTCAATTGCTATTCAGGTTGTGCGAGAAGGCTACAACGTTTGCTGTGAACTCTTTAATAGAGGCTGAGGCTGCTCATGAGGACTCGCAATATGTGAGTTTTCATCGCCATATCACAATTCTATCATTGCACGTTGAAACATTACAGCTCCAGTTTGGCTGCTGTTTAGAGCTCGCCGATGGGTAAATCTGCTTTCATCAATGGTGGTGGGTACACGTCTGCTGCCCGTAATCATTTGTAGGAATGAAAACAACACTTCTAACGGCAACCTGTTCAACGACCTCCAATCTCGGCATCAACAATTATCACAGGTGGTCGCAATATGCCATAAAGCTTAACTCATGGACCTCCGCAAACTCAAGCTTCTCCAAGGTTATTCTTATGCCCATCACTTTTTATTTACACTTTCTGTGACCGGTAATGTCTATCTATAAATGGTGAAATAAAGGTTTAACCAATATATCATGTAAATAAGAATGAGTCATTGCTACAAAAAACAGTAGGTGCTCATTACATATAGAATGGGTGGTGAAACATGTAAGACTTAACGTCAACATGAAAATTGCCCTCTGCCATGCTATCTGTTTGTTTTTGGATAGTTTGACATGCTGCCATGTTATACGTTTGATTTTCTTGCAATTCAGTTCGCAGATAAATACACTGAACGTTTTCTCTATTATGAATTGATAAGTATTGACTATTTTTTTTAAAGTCATCCCCGGAAATGGCATGCTCAAACATTCTAAACGGCAGCCAACGTTGCCTGTATCGATGGTTTTTAGGACTGCCTACCTTGCTAGAAAGTAGATTCTTTCTTGATATAGGTCTTCAGCTGCAGGTTTTATCTCCTCCGCTTCATGTTTTCTTATATCTCATGTTTGTATCTGTGTTCTAAAGGTTTATATGTGGTTAAGATTATCAGACTCCAGCTGTGACAAAACAGGATGTAGGAGATGATAGATATGCAATTGTAGTTGTAGTTGAATAATACTATTTTTAGTTTAATATTGTATAATTGTAAGTCTGTAATTATACTGTAAATAATTGTTTAAGTTGGATTTTTTCTCACTGAAAGACCCTAAAAGTTAAAACTACTAATGCATCCAAAAAAATCTCAGGCCTTTGTAATATCCTGCAAATTACTCATCAGAAGAAATTCTAACATTTACCCATAAATCTTTGTATTTTTTTCTGTTATATTTCTATGTTTTAACCTTGATTTGAAGTTTTTTTAAGCTTTTTTCTAATTTGATTCGAAATATTGGCGATATCTATTGAAGTCATTAAGTTCCAAATGAAATGTTCAGGTCCTAAATGAATAAAATTGAGCTTTGATCTCATTTCCGTTCTAGCTGTAAAAATATTTTATTTTTAAAACCTTGCATTTTCATTTGAAGTATTTTCTTTCCATTTCTGTAGGAACACACTACAAAATACAGAAACAGTGCTGTTAATAAATTGATAGGATCATAGTGAGTACCTCTTTCCTTTTGTTGTCCATATGACCGTCCATTAATTGAGAAATTATCATAGTGAGCGAGTTTTACTAACATTAAACACTATAGATATGTGTATGTGTACCTGCTAACTCAAGGGGCATCCATTTTTAAGTAAATGTTTTGGCTTGATTATGATATAAAATATTCAACATATAATCAAACCAGAATATAAATTTGCATATGTCATAAGATAGGGCTATTTTATGAGTTCTATTGTCAAATGTATGAACTATGTTTTGAAATTATGTACTAAAGTAACATGATTTTATTTTAACGAATGCACCAAGATGACATGAGTGGTTATCTAAACATGGAACGTGTAGGCATGTATGATTAGTGTTGCCAAATTCTCATCACTGATCTTATTTACAGAATACGAGCCATAGTTATAGTAAATAAACTTCAAAAAGACCTTATGCATAGTATTTGACAACAAAAGTTAAGAAATCCCAAAAGCCACTTGAAAGCATTCGGGTCCAAATTGCTAAAGTGGAATCCCCGTTTAGCGAGTGAAATTTATGAGTATGGAGATCTAAATGTTGATAGGAAACTGAAAGATGGGGTCCCACATTTGACAAAAGTAGCTGCTATGAAACGTGAGTTTGAAACATATTCTAGATAGAAATGCATTACTTTGCAATCCGGGACTTTTTATGTTGCAGATAGTGGAAGAAAGGTATCTTTTTTCACTACATGCAGTTTTTAGCAACTGATAGTTTTGTACACCTGCAGTGTCATTGTTCTCTGGCTGATTTAAGCTATATGAGGTATCACATTAGTAGAAATTTAAAATGAGTTATATGCTAAATGCTAATATAACACCAAAAAGGTAATGGAATGAGAATTGAACATCAACCTGCTACTGATATATGTGTTTTTTTTGCAGAGAAAGTAAGCTAGCCGATCAATTCTATCGCCTTGAGCATCAAGAACAGGATTTAAAGACAAATAAAGAGGTAGAACCGTTTCTCGTGTGACTTCAATGAGTATCTAATGACAGATATTTGGATGATTACTCTTTAAACAAGTCCCTTCGTGCAAGACTTAGAGTACGTACTTCTTCCACTTAGACTTAAATTCAAATATTAATGATTTTATAATTCAAATATTAACAACTTTAAACAAAACAAAGGCAATCACACATTCAAACAGTATTTTCTGCAGTCCTATATTCATCTAATTATAAGATTCTTATTAGTGACTGCTACGTGTCCTCTAAACCTTCACTCCTCTAAACCGTCATTGTTCTCACTGGAATCTTATTGTTTAGATTCACCGTTGTTTAAAAATCTGTTTTGCGTCATATCTAAGGGATCAATTAGTTATGGGCCCGATACTTAACAATATGAGAATCCCACCAGAGTTACCCTTCTGATAAGCTAAATCATTCTCAACGAGTTATGTGTGGTGCTTTAAAATTCAATATTATTATGTTTAACTGAATTCAGCAGACTTACAATCACTAATAAATACACAAGTCAAGCACAACCTGCTTACCTCTGTAATTGTGAGTTGCTAATAAAAAAAGGTATAAATTTTGAACAATGTGGAGATCTAAACGATAACATTTGAAATAATTTCTTGACAACATATTACGCCAATTCTTAATCAAACATGAAATTTCATGAAAATGCAGGTTACCTAATTGTATATAAATGAAAGCATTAGTTTGGTTTGTTGGTCACAACAGGGAACTAATCTTGCCATTGGTGCCAACAGTGGTAATGTCCAGATAATGTTAACTGAGTGTATTATTGTAACAAGCCAGGGACCGGACTGCTTTTAATATTTACTTTGTCTAAATAAGTTTAAAAAATGAATGATCTCTTAATACTATGCGCAAACATATTTTTTTTCTTCATACGAAAATATCATTGGTTAGAATCAATATATATATTTTATTTATTGATCAGGGTTCGCATATGGCTTCGTTTATTATGAAGAAACTCATTGTTTCGAACTTGGTCACCAGATCCATCAACCCATTTGGTTCAACGTTGGCAACAAATCGACGTCGATATAAGCGAACGTTGTGTCAAGGGTATTTAATCAACTTTTTAATTGCATACTCTATGATTGATCACTAGATATAATGATGTGAATCTTAAATTCTTAAGATACTATTGAACAACATTAATATATTGAATAAATTCATTCATTCATACATAGATGATTGATATTCAGATCTGAATTAGCATGGGGGAATGAAAAGATTTGTGGATGATAGTTACTCTATATCTGAAAGGATACTGTATACAGTCAGATTGTTTGCAACCAGTGATGTCCTTGAAGTATGAACCTCCAACTATTCGTTACAAACAAACACCAACTCATTTAATAACATCAGTGTTTAGCATCTCACTGAATCATGGTAAAATGTTTAGCAACTCATTTTTGCATATATCCAAAGTTTTGCTTATACGTGTTTGTTACTTATGTTTGGTTTTTTTGGCTTGATATAGACGTATTGCCCCAGTCAGTTAATCAGGCATATGCAGATCGCTATGAACCTGGCGTTTGCGATACCATAAACTGAAAAAGGACGGTTTCACAGCATTTGTTAATAGTAGCAGGGGCACACTCCAATGACCAGTTATGCACATGAGATATATAAGAAGATGTTTGGGTGACCATGTTGTTGATACATTGGTTCACAAGAAGTCTTCTACATCTATAGTACCACCTTGTGGAAATCCATCTGTTGGTAATATGTTAACCAACGCATTTTTCAAATGACAAGGCTTTCATTGTTTATATATTTACTTTCTTATTGTTTCTCAGTCGTTGGAAGTAAAAATCGTTAATGAAGCTGCATTAGTGTACGTCGATCAACCGACTAGAACTTTGGCGTGGCATAAAAAATCGGGTCTATACCAACCTTTTGTATTGAACACTTATTGATCCAGTTCTTCCTGTACCAACAATAACCAACAACCAACAAACATGTTAAAAGTTCTGGTCTTATGGTTTGATAATTTTTTTTTGCAGGTGGATTTGGATCCTTGCTGGACATACTAATATGTAGGTAGGTAAGTTTACAAAAAAAAATACTGTTCGTATGATAATGAACGAGATAAAGAAAATATGAAGGAAAATAATTTATTTTTTGGGTCGTGGGATTCTTGAAGCGATAAGCTTATAATAGTTCGTGTTTATTTGATTTCTATCTTCATTCGTACTGTGATTGTTTATATGACAAACTTCCTTCGCAATTAAATTATGGTGATTAGTTTTTTCATCCAGGCAAAGAACTTGAAACGGTCACTTGTAATTGTTTATTTCACCTCCCATCTTTGTATTAATGATATGCATTTAAAAACAATATTCTACAGAAGTGCTGGAAATCCATTTGGACCATGGTGAGCTGCAGAGATGGGGATACTCCGTAGGTACCACTTTTAGATATTTAATCCCCTTAAACAATTTGGTGCATAACTACAGTCACCAAGAAGTGAAATCTTTCAAAATGGATTCATTAATGCAGTAGAGCAAATACAGATTATATACATGGTTGTATATGACCCCCTGATTGTAGTCATTTTGGTTATAATATGTTTCCAGACTTGGGTTGTTTAAGCTAATAGCTTTTAATGTTTCCAGGCGTCAGTGTATTTTGTTAGCAGCATATCAGATTAATATATCATAATGCTATTTAGTAATCTTTCAATTCATGTGATTGTTGTAGAGCCGAATCACTATTTGTGTTATTAGTTTCAACCTATAACTAAAAGGGCTTTTTCGCTTGCTAAATTAAATCTATTTTTCAAGAGACCTTGATTAAATTGTTTATTTGCTTATTAAAGGAAAACATAAGCACTTACCGACCTGCATATTTTCAACTACATAAGCACTTTTATGTAAGCAATGCCAAAGGGTCTATAAGAAACGATATTAGCTTTTATAGAGTTACCACTATCGATGTTCAATTAAAGTGTTGCAGTTATCATTTTTGTCAAAAAATCAAACTTCGTTTCAAAAAGATATTACAATGATAATCTAAAAGAATAATAATAATTTGCTACGCTTCTGTTCTTTTATTCCTTTTTATATCTTTTATTTTCCATGACATGAAAAATAAATTTGAGAATAAGTCAAGGTTTCACACCTTTTCTTCAGCGGCAGACACAACAGAGACATTTGTTGTGGCATGAGATTCTGAGCAACCTGAACTTGAACGTATGGATTCGGCTTTTTGGACACTGATCGAGACTATGACCTTGACCGGTGATTGAAAGCCATTTGGGAAACGTTTAGATCCTAAAAAGCTACAGGTAAATTTTTTCTTGCTAATAGTTACAAACACAGAAGATGGCAAGGTAGTAGATAACCAGAATTTTAAATAGAGTAATATAAAAAGCGTACTTTTTTCAACTGTCTTTTGCTATTGAACCTTGATATCACGACTACTGGTTTTGTAGCCAAAGATCATTGAAAAAAATAGACCACCATCTATAAAAGAGCTGTCGACAAGAACTATCACCTATAAATGAAAGTACTCAGCTTCGTCCGTAGGAAAATCAGCCTAAAGTTTCCAAGATTCATGTGAACCTTCTAATATTTCGAGGCAAAAGAGAAAGCAACTAAAGAATGAATTACCAGCCTTTAGTGATGTTCCTCTATATAATGCGCAGTCGGCGAGAGCATACATTTCAGATACTTTTGGAAAAACATCTGATGTGAATGTTGTAATGGGGCCGAGGGTTGTAACAAAAAAACCTCTGATATGAATGTTGCAATGGGCCTGATGGTTGAAACAGATGATGTTTCTCATAAGATTAAGTTAATTTTCGTAGTCTGCAATGTTTTATTTAGTTTATCAACTTTTGTTGAATCTAAAATTGTTTTTAGGTTTTCCTTACTTTTTTAAATTTTTTAACACAGATGAGTCTTCTTCTCATTCTATTAGTCAAAAGAGAAAATGGCCTAGACCCCATGTATATTTTTAATTATGGTTTCGCTTACCAGCAGTGTATTCGGTCTTATAGAAAGAGACATTTTTAATAATGGTTTCCCTTACCAGCAGTGTATTGGGTCTTATATCAGGTTTAGTGCACGTTTTAGGACAAGTTGGTTTTTTTGGAAAAAATTGCTCACAAAGGACAAGTGCTCAAGATAAGTAAAGAATGGTTACCTACTGACAAGAGTATATGATGAGCCGCAACAGACAGAGATATTTGCAAAATCGAAGGTTCCTTATTCATTTATAGCAGCGTGTTTGGTATTGCATATTTCCATTGATCTGATTCTTATTCACTTATAGCAGTGTGTTTGGCGTTTCATATTCCAATTGATCTGATTATTATATTTTTTTGTCTTACTTTTTGAATATAATGTAGAATTATATTTTAAATTCAGATGTGAAGATTGAGTTATAGGGTTCCCACACCCATCAGGACCACTATGCAATTTTTTTCTGACACAAATACTGTCATACCAGGCACTAACATATTTTATTATAATTGTTTTGTTTTTTAGAATTTCTCTCACTATATTTTTACCAGACAACTAATGTTCTATTCACCACCGCCACCCATCTTCAACACCGCCTAAAACTATCAAAAACACAGATCTTAAACTGATGTTGTTTTTTTTAAATTTCTCTCACTATATTAAAACAAGTACTAGCATTCCCCCACTCTCTCTAAATATTTCCAGATCTGTAAAAGAAACATTACAACCACCACCGAATTGTACCACCAACATCAACCAAACATCCACGCCACCACCTCAGGCGAGCCGCCGCCGCCGCTTTAGACCATAATAGCTGTTAACCGGGTAGATCCGGTGGCAAACCGATTAGATCCGGTGGCAAACCTATTAGATCTGGTGTCGGGTCCGTTAAAAGGGAAACGTTTACAGATTTGGAATGTATAGGTTTTTGGTTTCAATGGATTTGTTTAATTTAGGAGTTGATATTGAATGGGAAGATTACTTTTGCAGAAGTAATAAGAGAAAAAATAAAATAAATTAATAAGGTTTAAGATGAGAGGTCCATATCAGAAGAAAAGAACAAGTACTACACATTCGGTTCAACTTCAGTTTAAGTACTTTACTGATTGTTTTAATGATTGAGGGAGTTTGGATACATGTTGGAGGGGTTCAAACCCACAAACCCGTGAAGATTTCATGTAGTTGCTCAAAAATAAGATAAAACAATTAGACATTGTAGTTGTGTCATATTTTATTGGTCTTAAATAAATATAAGACATTGTAGTTGTGTCATGTTTTATTGGTCTTAAATTAGTTTATTCAAGAGAATGTTCATTTTTACTGAATGGTTAAACATTTGATAATGGTTAAACGTTACAAAATTTATCTTACAAATTGTTTCTAATTTTTAATGCATTTTGATCATCTCAGCTTTTGTTAATTTTTAGATCTTTTTTAAAATTTCATATTGTAGAACGTAGGATAATGTTCCATCCTGATAACCCGATTCTCCCAATCCGATATAACCCGATCCTAATATCACACGAGCCCGATTACCAGAATCCTTATGGGGTCGGGTTGCGAGTGAGTTTTAAAAAGCAAAACTCTATTTAACCCAGCGTGATAAGACCCAATAACCTTAGAACCCGACTTGATAACACCCTTAGATATAATTAGTACTATAAGGATGTTTGGCAAGTCGAATTCTGAAAGAGTTCCTTCTTATCCGTGTCCCCGTTGGTTAGCTCATTGATTTGAATAGTCTATTTGTTACCTTTCTTTGAGGGGTATATAGATTCAGATATTGGTGCAGTGATATCTATTTCTGTTTTAACTTTTAACTACAAGCAATGAGGCGTAGAATTTTGTGTTAAATGGTTCAACACATCTTTTCTACTTCTCAACATTTGATATGGGAGATAAACACTAAGTTTGTAGATCCGCAAGTTCTGACTAAAACCTATTTTGATATATTTTTTGGTTTTGGATGAGTCAACAAAGTATAAGTGTTTTTAGAAGCTTAACCATAAAAATATTTATGTATTTCGCTAAATGAACATATTATAGAACAATTATTGTGCTTATAATATAGATAAATGCATTAGTAATTACTTAGTTATAAAATTGATATTTCGACAAAATTTTATCGAGAGTGACTAAGTCGATAAGTTTGATATTTTATATTATATAAACTAATATTTACATGCACATACTTTCAGTATAATCTGACCCATAGCCCGAACAACCCTTTTTCACAATCGCAATTGTTATTTTGAGTTTGATTTCTTATAAATATACATATACAAAAAAAAATATTTACTAAAATAATTTTTTTTATAAAACAATCAAAATTCACACCGTCAATCGAACATTATAAACAAATACAAACCAAATAAAAAAAGTTAAACGACAATCATAAGTCATACCCGTCCATCGGACGGGTTTTACCACTAGTATAATATATATATATATATATATATATATATATATATATATATATATATATATATATATATATATATATATATATATATATATATATATATATATATATATATATATATATATATATATATATATATATATATATATATATATATATATATATATATATATATATATATATATATATATATATATATATATATATATATATATATATATATATATATATATATATATTTGTATATATATATATATATATATATATATATATATATATATATATATATATATATATATATATATATATATATATATATATATATATATATATATATATATATATATATATATATATATATATATATATATATATATATATATATATATATATATATATATATATATATATATATGTATATATATATATATATATATATATATATGTATATATACATATATATATATATATATATATATATATATATATATATATATATATATATATATATATATATATATATATATATATATATATATATATATATATATATATATATATATATATATATATATATATATATATATATATATATATATATATATATATACTTATACATACATATTTATATATATATATATATATATATACTTATACATACATATAAATATATATATATATATACTTATACATACATATTTATATATATATACTTATACATACATATATATATATATATATATATATATATATATATATATATATATATATATATATATATATATATATATATATATATATATATATATATATATATATATATATATATATATATATATATATATATATATATATATATATATATATATATATATATATATATCTATATATATGTATATTTATATATATATATATTATATATATATATATATATATATATATATATATATATATATATATATATATATATATATATATATATATATATATATATATATATATATATATATATATATATATATATATATATATATATATATATATATATATATAATATATATATATATATATATATATATATATATATATATATATATATATATATATATATATATATATATATATATATATATATATATATATATATATATATATATATATATATATATATATATATATATATATATATATATATATATATATATATATATATATATATATATATATAGGTATAATTATGACTTGAAACCACAGTTTTGATCCCAATCATATCCCAGTCACATCTTTTAACCAATAGGATTTGAGTATTTGCTAGAAAATCTCACTTTTTTCCTTTTTTAACTCATTTTGGGCGGGCCACAGTTTTTGACGTGATTTGAAAACGCACTTTGTTTGAAAATCACGTTTTGAAAACGCAGCTTTGAAATTTCTGTTTGGAAACTGAGTTTTTGAATCATAGGGTTTAAAAATATTTTTTTGAAAGGGGTTTGTAAGATTCGACCTCATGACTTTCGGGTTATTGGTTTTGGTGTTTTCCAATTGAGCTATTGTATTGTTTTTGTTTAATGATGTTAAACCCATATATTTATTGTCCGGTTATTTAATTAATATGTTATATTTATCCAAATAATTATCCATATAATATATCATACAAATATCTTTTAAAATTTTTAAAATATATTAAAGATATATATGACATATCTGTACATAATACGTCTCCCTAAGATACCCTAATGAATCGTATCCTCTCAGAAAAACGCAATGATTCATATCCTTAAAAACAACCACCTTTCGTACACGGCTGATTGATTTAATTGCTGATTAGTTTGAACCCTAATTTAGAATCAGGTCGGCTCAAAATCAATTATGCCTTTACATCTTTTATTTGTAAGTGGTTTCATATTTAGCTATTTTTTTCGATTACTAACACCAAATTGATTCAGTACCATGTATACTCCTACGAGGTTTGTAATGATTTTAGTTATTAATAAGGTTTTAATTGATTGATTGGTTATTGAAATGATTTCAGTTATTAATAAGGTTTTAATCGATTGATTGTGTTATTATTTTTTTATTTGTTTTATTTGTTTTTAATTATGATTATTGTTTTTTGTCTATATCATTCTGTTTTTGCAGGTCGTCATCTTCACACAATTCTTTTTTCATTGTTTTGTTTGGCAGATTAATATTTTTCATAGAGGTATGATGTCCGATGATTCAGATGTTGATCAGAATAGTTGTGTAAACTGTCTTTTATTTTAAATTTAAGTTACATTTTATTTCCGAATGATTGACAATGACAGGGGATACTGAATCACGGCTGTGTAAGCTTAAATATTTCCTCCTGACAATCGTCTTAGTTAACATGTGTATCTTCTTTTCTATTTCATGTAACTTCCATACTAGACCCATTTTTTAGATGGCTGTTGAGTTACAATGGGTTGTCGAGCACGTTTATGACCATCTGGACACGCATACAAAGGTATCTATTTTGTACGCACATGAGAAACATAGATATCCATCCCCGGTCTCCAAACTATACATATTCACCGAATGCCTAAACTCATCAACTGTCGCACATATATCAAACTGTTGACTTTCTCAAATCACTTCTCCATGTTTCCTCTGCAGTCCTATGAAGAAGGCACCGTGTGAGCACTGCCTTGAAGGATATGAATAATTGTTGGGGTAAGGGTGGCACTTTAGCCAAGATGGTTGTTGGTTATTAATAGTTCTGTATTCGTCGAGAAATATGTGAATTGTGGGTGTGTCAATACAGATGTTGAGAGACTAGCTAGAAGGTACTTGTGGAACCCTGTGATGGTGACTGTTGGAACTGCAGGTAAAGCAACTGACTGTTGGAACTGTAGGTAAGAGAACTGATCTCCATAAGATAACGTGCAACCAAGTAGCACCACCACCAGCAACTGTGGCAGGAGCTTCTCAGGTTGAGTTTTTAAATATTTTGTACTTCACTTGTTATAAGGTTGACTTTCCAAATCTTTTAAGAATGGCGACCTTATTCACCATTTTAGACCATCCTAATCCATTTAGTAACTTCAAATACAATCCAAAGGTAAGCATGCATCAATATTAACTATATGTACACGCGCGATTAGTTGAGCCCAATTGATGTACACACCTGAATAGCCGGATTGTCAACCCAAGATGTTTTTACAACCGTACGTGCTGTGTATTTATTTTTTTGCTGGTCCAGTTTCCCCTATTTTCTTTTTTTCTGATCCACGACATTTTCTGTGTACTTCAGAAGTTATACTCTTTTGTATGCAAAGAAAATGTAATATATTTACTGTCTCACTACATTGCAGGTCCTTCCTATTATTCTTGATGTTGGAACTAACCACCAGGCGGTATATCTTTCTTAAATGCTGTTACAAGTAATATGGTAGGTACTTTTGAGTAGGATTTAAGCAAGAATGTTGCTTGCATGGGGTTACGACTACCGTAACCCATCATGTTAATTTTCTTACTCGATATAAGTTTGCTACTTTTTTCTCGCTCGATCTTACTAAACGAGTTAACAATTCATCTCTGATAGGTGGACGAATGGCTATAATGTTGTGTTGTCTAAATTTACCTACGTTACAAAAATGGCACCCTGTGCAAGTGTTGGTTTAACAGTGAGTTCGTATGCGATGGTAGTTGCCAAGGAGATGCCAGGGGCTATGATTCAGGTGTCACAGTTCAGAGGGTGTGGTGGGTGTATCCAGTGTCAGCCAACGAAAATGAAACTCTTACTGGTACAACATTGTTCTAAATTTTTTTAGCTCTTAAAGATACAGAATATTCTGATATTGGTTTGGGCAAAGCAATTCGAAAGTGTCTGAACTGAATGTTTTACTTTTCGTGCTTACAAAAGGTTTTGCCCGCTTCTGTATTTATGATGTATTTATTAAAGGCACTGTTTATCTATAAAGTGCATGTTTAATCGGAACACCCTATTGACACTGGTCTAAATGTTTTCATCTTTAATGCCAATAGCAGATGTCCCGAGGAAACCAGGGGCAATGAGTGGCTTCAGTTTTGATTTTACTGGTTATTCGGGTTCATTTTTAAGGCCAATAGCAGATGTCACGATTAATTCAGGTTTCTCGATCCAAGATATGTTGAATCCATCCTGTTGGCATCTTCTCCATTGCTAGAGCTTGATGAATTTTGAATATTACCACTAACATGACTCTGAATAGAATCATTTTTAGTACTGCACATCTGCAAAGTTGATCTTTGAGTTGTAAGACTTTTCCTCTGAATATACCTTTAATCTCGAATATAGATTACCTTTTGACCCTGCAAAGTCCGAGTAACGACACTGTAGGTGATACGCTTCTTGAGAAAGTCATGACATGTGAATATGCTCCAAAAATAAAGGTTCACATTACTTTGGAATGTTAACCGAAAGGCTCATAGTTGTATTGTTCAGGCATAGGTATATATCCACAGTTTCATTTCCATTTCTTTAACTGTAATTTTTTATGTCCTTTCACAGATTTCTGAGTTTGAAAAACGTGATTGCTCCAATTTTTTGCTCAGTTTTAATTCATGCCTGTAGAAGGATAGCTAAGTGACACAGCTCACAACCAGGTCTGCAATAAATTTAAACAAATTTACTCTCTTACTGTGTTAATTATAAACGAGAGTCATTGAAAGATATCCGAGTTTCGGCAGGTGCACGTCTATGTTTCAGGAAGTTCCAGAAACTGGAGTTTCGTTTGCTGATGTGGCTGGAGCTGATCAGGCGAAACTAGAGTTGCCTGAAGAGGTTGGTCGCTGAAGTGTCGTTTGTATAATTAGTATTACTATTATATTATTAAAATGACAAATGTGGGTCTTATATACATACAGATGGTTATACTACTGAAAAAACTCACTAACGCATCGTTGCTCTCTCCATCTCAAGCTTCAGAGGAGTTTCCTCAAGGAGTTATCACATGTTTTAAGACCCTGCTTAATGCTCTATGTTTCTGATCCAACTCGTCTTGTGAATGCAAGTAGCTAAAATCCCTTCCTAGGCTTATAGACGATAGATATTCTCAGTCGTTCCTGGCACATGAGCTAGACGTTGGGGAATGTCTACTTGCGTTACTCAGATCTCAGATCTCAGTCTGCAATTGTTAGTGTTGGACACTGGTTGTCGCTTCTACTCAAAGTATGTCTTCATTTAAAATAATCATTTTTACTTCTAATATTCTGTTAAGATACAACCTTTGTTATGGATTGTTTCACTTAGGCTGCAGATGTTGAGGCGGCGCGACCGCGCGAGGACACATAACAGTTTTAAGATACGTGTAGAGGCCTTTATTACTCTTAGTGTGCTTATTGTAAAGGTAACTTCTAAGTTATAAGCAAGCAGACAATTACAATTGTATAGTTTTTCAAATAAGTATATTTTCATTGTATATGTTGCTGCAGGTTCATACTTCATACTTTTCATAATCAGAAGTTGAAACATTACTATGTTTGTATCAAACAGAAAATGATGTGTACCTATTAGTGGTTGTGTAATATTTGGTGCAGGTTGGTTTACAATGAACACTTTCTCCTTCAAGTAAGGAACCTTTTATACATAATTCAGTTATATAGATGACATATAATGTAGCATTTCAGCGAGTCTTAATACCGAATCAATTTGCTAGGGCAATTGTCGAAAATATGTCACCCGTTCAACCCCTAACTATTTTCTTTAATCGTTAAGGATAACACATAACCTGAGTTAACTGATTCATAAACTTTGTTGCAATTGCCAACTACGCCAAAAACACAATGCCAACACAGATGTCCAATACATCCTGTGCCAGCCAGATTAGTAATTTTACCAAAGATCGACACATTAGAAGAGATTAACAAGAACTTCAAGAACTTGAACTAGGATGAAATTAGTGTTTCTAAGCGCTATTACTAACGTGAATGTGGAAGTGTACATCTTAGTTTAGATAATATTGCTGGTGCAAATCCTACTGTGTACTGCATAGGACATGTGCCTTCCTCTTATTATAGTTGCGCTGCGCAAAATATTTTAAGTATCAATCTGTATCTAATGCACATTTACCATTTAATTACATTAAGCACTGCTATTGTGCAAATTTGAATTGCTCATTGGTGAGTATATTCTCAGTTCCTATGCATCAACATGCGGCAGGCAGATTACGGACCAGGCAAATAAATTTCGATCTTGACAGTTTGGTGCCACTTAACTAGAAATTGTTAACTAACCCATTTAGCTCTCTTTTGACCATAGTTTCGAATCCTTATTTGCTGCTTCTCAGAAAAATGCATGCACATATTTCTTGTATCATTGATTTCTTATCCTTATTAGTTCTTCCGTCTTCTCTTGGCTATTTTGTTATTTGAATTGTTGATGGTAATCACCAGATACTGATGCAGAAGTCCGATTCTTTGTTGGGGATTGGAGTGAAGTACATAAAATCCTGTCTGATCTACAAACTGAGGACAAAGACTCGAACTGTATTTCAGGGGTGCGTGCATATTATGCCTATGATATTATTCTAATGACGAAGTCTATTTCAATTTCTACTCTTCATGTCCTCTGTGCCGCCTCTGCTCAGAGGTTAGTGACCTTGAAAACTTGTATTAGCTTTACTGTTACTATTTTCTTCTTGATACCATTGTCACACAGTAAATGAACCGAAGCTATAAATTTGGTGACACTCTTGATCACATCTCACTAACAGAATCCAACAAATAGTATGATACTCTCCCCACCAAATAGTAGTTGTGAGAGATCCCCACCAAATAGCACAACTCGGGAAGTCCCCACCAAATAGTAGATTTGGGTGATCGCCACCAAACAACAGTTCTGGGAGATCAGTAGCTCTTCCTGCAGCAGCCTCATGCTATGTGTTTACGATTATATATGTTATTTTCCTCGAGCATTAAGTACCGGATTCAGCCTATGTATTTGCTCGAACATTACAAAATTCCACAGACATGCTGTTGCAGCAGAAGTAAGTGGGATGTAGTCCCTGAGATATAAAAACTCACAGCCCATATCACGTAAGAGAAGTAGAGTAGAACTACTCTTCGGCAAAGAAAGTGATGGCTTCTATAATCATGTTCGTGGATACAGATGGCCTGCACCAAACAATGTTAAAGTATCCTAGTTTCCCCTGTTCTGGTTTGGTAAGTGATTCTAGCTGGTTTCAACTCTTGACAGTGACAACCATACGTAAATGTATAACTTTGACATTGGCCTTCCAAAGATGGAAAATGTTGCAATTATTTTGTGAATCCTTGAGAGAACTCCTGCAGTTTTGAAGTATTTTACTGAAATAATGCAATAATAATTTTTCAAATACTGTAGTTAATAAAAATCCTATTAATCAAACTCCTGTTTTATCCTTAAGAATAATATACTCATATTAATAAAATACTTCCAATAAAATACTTGCTAACATTACATAAATACATTTTAAGACTTGAGTGAAAATTAATAAGTTTTAAAAACCCTAATTCTCTCTCTTGTATTTTCTCCAGCCAAAATTACTTTCATGTGGTATGCAATACGAGTTTGTTTTGTACTATATTCATTCAAAAGCGGCGGATAGTCCTTTTTCAATCCTATTTTTCTATAGAATCTCCCCTAATATATGACGGTGTCCTCCCTTATTATTATATGATTTTTTTATTCATTAATATTAAGTTTTCCTATCTTGATCTATTCTCTTTTTGTAGAGGTTTGAAATTGTAGGATGCTTTGTTCCTGTGATTATATCCACGAACCATGAAACTCTATTGATCCATTTTGAATGGCTCGATGTTGGTTCTCGTACCAATTCCTTGATGTTGGTGTTTTTAACAACATCATGGGCATGAGACGTTGTGTGTGGTACGGCTCATGTACCTGTTTGTTGAGGTGGAAGGGCTGGTTTGTGGGTTTCGAGAGAGTGGAAGAATGGTGACTAGGGGTTATGGCATGTGATGATCACGTGGCTTATGATAGTTTTATGGACGTGATACATACGCTCCTATCACAATTATCTTTGGTATTTTCTAATACCTTTAAGACTGATGTGGTTTTTATTGATTATTCATAACGTGTGTGATATTTGCATGCATGTTACGTATTGGAATGAAATGGTGTCATGTTGGTCATGTGGAATGATAAACATTATTCTTAATTCTTGCAGCAGTCACGACGTAGTTTTTGGCAATTCATGATTATATTAACATTGATGGCGTGATTGATTGTGATTGGATGTGACGTGGTGCATTTCTTTATTCAATCACGTTTTTTGGTATCTAATTTATAGTTTTTTCTCTTATTCGGAAGTGGACTGGTGTTAACCGCAAGTCCTAATCACAGCTAATATGGTTTGTTTTATCAAGCGATCGGTTGTTACATGCTATAGCATATAACAACCTATGTCAGGTAAAATGTTTTCTGTAATCCATCATGTTGATTTTTCTTAGTCGAGTACTCAGCTTTATGCTAATGTCATTCAAACTTCCAAAGAACAACATAAAGCCGTATAAATTTATCAATCTTCATGCGACAAACAAGACAACCCTAATACTTAATTTTAATTTCAGTCAAACACGTCATGCATCCAGCCATGTGACCACATGGGGTGCAAGCTCCCTCAACTGGTGCATCCAAACATATAATACATGAAGAATCAACGTCCATTTTATCCTTCTCGCCTGTCGTAGCAGCAGATGTAGTCTTAGATAGATCATAAGGGGTATAATTAATTGATGGGTAGTGAATCAGACCATCATCCACAATGTCTGGGAGTGGACCATCATCCATTTCATTAAGATTGTTACTTAAAAGAAAGCTTATGGAATTATTTTCAAGATTTTATCTGTTAAATTAAAAATTTGTCATTTATATTATCAGGGCGCCATAAACATGAATCTACATGGTCCATAGAGTGGTTACTTATACAAAGCTAAGGTACTTACTTGCTCTACATAAATTCTTATTTTAATTCTTTAATGTAGTTTGAATGTTAACTCAAAGTTCACACTTTTCTTTTTCCGTGAAAGAAGCATTGATTCCGTGTGACTTGGAAACTAAGTGAAAAATTATTATTCCAAGTATTTGTGCATATATTGTGTTATTACAGTATTTATCATTACGATCTTTTATAAAATACGAGACACATAGTGACTTTAGGTGTTGATACTTGATGTAACATGAAGTGGACGTTAATGCGAGGATATAATGGAGTGGGACATAGCTACTGGTAGTGATTCACATATTTATGATTGAGGGATATTTTTGGTTGCTCGTGAAGTCACTCATAGTTCACCGTTTATGTGAATTGGGTGCAGGGGTTAAGTGCTCAGGATACCCAAATCTAACAGTCTTATGAAGGTAAATGCTTGCAACATGTTATACACGATGAACATCTACAAGCATATGCAAGTAAGGCTCTCTTCTCAACTCTGTAATTCTTATTCTTTCACTTTCAAAATTAAGTTCTGAATTGAGGTTGACAAGGTCTACTAGATACATTCGTAGTTGGGAGCATCGCAAGTTAGAAGGGGATATTTATATCATGAACATTGTTACCTAGGATAATTTGACCAATAAATGCAGGTCCTTTTATTTCTTTAAAGGTCAGATTTCTTTTTGTACTTTTGTTCTTTGGTTGAGTTCAAGATGCAGACATGACCATAGCACCACAAGAGCTTTGAACGTTTTGTTCTACTTTTGTAATGTTTAAAACAATTATTTCGGGTAAGTGTATGTTTCAGGTTCATAGATACATCTGCATAATATGTGGGTAAAATTATCCATCGTATCAATTTATATTGTTTATAGGCACCTAAAAAAATTAATGGCTGATTTAAAAAACAAATCGATAAAATTATTGTTGTGAAAGTCAAATCACATGTCTTAATCGTCATAATTTCATATAATATATGTTATCACTAGAAACTTGGTGTGTCATATCATTTTCCTGCACGTAGGGGCGCAATGAGGGTTAAACGTAGTTTGAGTGCAGCACAGAAATTCACGCCTCACATCTTGCAAAAATGTAAGCAGGATGTTCTCAATTTGATCTTGAAGCAGGTCCTTTATGTTTGGTTACTCAACTTGATTACAAAGTTGGGTGTTGATATAAGAACCTTAATTAATATAAGCATACAATGAAATGAATGTATCAGTAAAAACATTACTTTGTTAAATTAGTAATCGTGATTGTTCATAACAATCTGTATATTTTTTTTTGGTGTTCAATTGCTGCTAGGTGCGGAACATGACTTTTTTATTTTTATTTAGCTGTAATCCAAAATTGTAGCCGTTAAGGTTGTCAATACCCATTAGGCGGTCTAAAACTGTAAATTCATGTAAATTTAGAGATTAACATGAGAACACGTAGATTTATGTACATTCATAAATTAACACGACATCAAAAATAATCGTTGGGTGTGAAGGTTAGTTTATCATTAACATAGAAGGTTTCATCACACACATGCACATCTATATGTGTATTGAAAATTAAAATAATGATAAACAAAAGTACTTTAAAAAATACAAACTGATATTTGTATAACCAGCGATTCACATGTGATTAAACACGTCCATTAGGTGGGATGAAATAAAAAAATATTAAAGATTAGTTTTTTCTTTAGTTTCCTTATAACAAAAACGAATCCCACTTTAATCAAATATGACGAATACACAAACGTAATTTTATAAAAAAGATTTACGAAACGACCCCGCCCATTGGGCGGATTATGCCGCTAGTATATATATATATATATATATATATATATCTATATATATATATATATATATATATATATATATATATATATATATATATATATATATATATATATATATATATATATATATATATATATATATATATATATATATATATATATATATATATATATATATATATATATATATATATATATATATATATATATATATATATATATATATATATATATATATATATATATATATATATATATATATATATATATATATATATATATATATATATATATATATATATATATATATATATATATATATATATATATATATATATATATATATATATATATATATATATATATATATATATATATATATATATATGTATATATATATATATGTATATAAATGTATATATATTTTACCTATCCAGTTTTTATTGTTTTTGAACATATGAAATGTTTGTCATGATCAGAGGGTCTTCCACTATTCTATTTAATTAGCCCTCTACTAGATATCTTATTTAATATATGAAATAATTCTGATGTTCATTTGAAAGTCCAATTGTACTCCTAAGTACGCTAACCATCTTAGAACATTAATTTAAAACTGACTGATCCAAAAACTGTTTTGACCTCCGACTATTGTAACCTGTTTTTGACCCACTTCTCGACCTCCAATCTAGTTTCTTGCATTCAAAAGCCAACTCAAATACCTTTCCAGGGGTATAGGATTCGATTAATGAAAGTTTGTAAAACTCTATATATGATCAAAACAATTAACCTAAAATTATGCCCATTTTTAATGACGAATTTAATACAATTAACCTAATTAATTACTTATAACCTATTTAATTATAAACCCTAATTAATCTAATAATTATTATATCATTAAACTCAGAATTTAATTTATACCTAATCCTAGATCCATCATATATTGATGTACAAATGCTTAAAAACAAATTAATTAAAAAGGGATTGAAGGTTTTTACTTTAGATTTAAAAGAACAAATTTTTTGATGAAGAACCCTAATTTTTCTCTCTTAGGCCATGACTTAAATAACTCCAGGAGAAAAATATTATGATTTTTATTTAGTTGAAAACCTTATATAATGTTCACAAGAATCCTAGTCCAAGTATAAGCCCACTTTCCCCTTTTTCCTTTCGTTCCCTTTTTCTTTTCCTTTTTGCGTCCAAAGAAAACTGACCTGCCCTTTTTTTAATTTTTTTCTTTATATTATTTATTACTACATTATTAATAATACCTTAAATTACATTAATTTATTTCAGCTCCTAAAACATTCAAAACCTCTAAACCGTAAAACTAGTCAAAATTATGCGTATACCGTAAAAGAGTAAAAATGTACAATTTTATAAAAAATCTTGAAATATGAAATAAACTATATAACTAAGTCCTAAATGACTTAAAAACATCTCGTAAATTATTCTCGTGACTAAATATCTCATCCGAGATCTCTAAATGCTAAACCCTAAATCGTAAAAATACAATTTACTATAATACACATACATATACGTAAATTACCAAAATACCTCCATTTCAATTCCTAGTCACTATATTATGAGCTTATGATCATGAAATAACCGTTCATCGAATTACTTATGAGTATTCCGTTCCCATAAACGATGTCCATTCCAGCCTCATTCACACAAAATAAACACGTAAACACATAAAACACATGGTCACACATAATATAACCTAAAAATAAGACTAAGTGACGAACCTCAAAACCGTGGTTGTCACAAACATGTTGAGTAGAAGACTCTCCGACTTCGCGTACTGGTGTACCGAATGGGTTGATAAAATCGTCTTTGCCAAACTGTGCATCGATAGCTTGATTGTTGTTTCCTCCTGCAATATTGACGGTTGATGATGGTTGTATGATAGTTCCATGAGTTTGTTGATTATCCACTGGAATTGTCTCTTGAGCAACGGTTGCTGAAGTAGATGTAGTTGTGTTTTGTTGACTTTGTTCAAGTGCATCAACAAAATTGACAGCAGAAGGCTTTGACACAACTTGATTATTTCCATAGTAATATTCATCAAATATCAGATTATATAAGTCATCCAACTCATTCATTTGTGTCGTATCCGTCGGGTCTGTTGTACGAATATTTTCTTGACATTCTTGCACAGGACGTACACTATTTTGTGTAGGTGCCATTGCTGGACATTGAGGGGCGGGACATGAGCTGCTGTGATCAAGTACTATTTGTGACAATTCGTCAAAGTTCACATGAATTGTTTCGACAATAATTCTTGTTCTCTTGTTGTAGACTCGATATCCTTTCAACAGTGTAGCATACCCCCACAAAAATACATGTATCACCTTTTTCTTTCATCTTGTCGATATTCTCACCGTCTTTAAGAATGTAACATAAAGATCCAAATATGTGAAAGAACTTAACAGTAGGTTTCTACCATTAATGATGTGGTACGGAGTCTTTTCATGCCTAGGGATTACGAGAGAACGGTTCTGAGTATAACAGGTAGTTGCAATTGCTTCAGCCCAAAAGAATAATGGTAACTCTGATGTAGAAAGCATTGTTCGAGCAGCCGCAACCAAAGTACGGTTCCTTCTTTCGAAAACGCCGTTTTGTTCAGGAGTTCAAGCAATTAAAGTTTGATTTTCTATGCCTTCTTCTTGAAAGTAAGATTGGAAAGTTTTGTTCAAAAATTCAGTACCCCTATCCGTTCTTACCGTTAAGACTTGAGCTTGAAGATTACGTTGTATCATCTTGAGAAAGTTTTTGTGAACCTCCGGTGTTTCTTCTTTGGACCTCAAGAAGTAAGTCCCTGTGTATCTGGAGTAGTCATCAACAATCACTAGAATATACTTTTTCCCGTTAATACTCTCTACACGCATGGGGCCACATAAATCCATGTGTAGAAGTTCCAATCATCCTTTTGAGCTTGGGGTAGTTTTCGTTTTGAAAGATTTTCGTTTTGCTTTACCCAACTCACAAGAAGAACAAAGATGGTCTTTGACGAATTTCAACTTAGGAAGACCAATCACAATATCATTCTTCGAAAGCAAGTTGATGGTGTCAAAGTTCAAATGTGACAATCGTTGATGCCATAACCATGCTTCAGATGATGATGCTTTAGCCATTAAGCAAATTTGATTCGATGAAGATGTGTCTTGAAGAGTTACTGTGTAGATATCAGAACCACGAGAACCTATGAGAAGGTCATTCCTATTGTAGCCGCTAACATAGCAAGTAGTTTTTCGAAAAGCCACTTCCAAATCAGCATCACAAAATTGACCAACCGAGAATAAATTTTGATTCAGTCCCTCGACATAATAAACACGTTTGATAGTGATATTCCCTTGACCCAAATTTCCATATCCGAGTATCGGTGCAAACTGATCATTTTCTGTCATATGCTTGGTGCACCTAGAGTCCATGATGGAGAGAATGATCTCGACAAGCTGCATAAGAATTAGGAGACAATGTAGAGTTTGACAAATGTGAGCCCTTGATAGCAGTGGGTTCCAAAATATTAGTAGGCCTAGATGCAAATCCTAGAGGCAAGTTAACGTTCATAGACCCAATTACTATAGTGGATATCTTAGGTACCCATTTATATCCGGGTGGTGTAAATCTCGAGTACCCCCGTTTACATGTCCTAATCAAGTTCTCATAAAGCTTCCTTAACGTGTTTTGTTTTTGTTGAGTAGTGGAATCTAACATACTTAGTTTCTTAAGTGGTTGAGCAGTGGATTTGTTCAAAGTTCTTGTGGGTTTTCTAGTACTAGTATGTATAAGAATAGGCTTCCTAGTTCTAGCATTCATGCCATTATGATTAAAAGCACAAGTATCATGAATGAAAGCAGGAACACATTTTCCACATTTAACACAAGCAAATTCAATATTCGAAGTCTTAAAATTCAAACCGTCATTACATGCAGTTACAGATGTTTTATTCATAGAAAAATTAAAATTATTACGGTGGTCTTCTACTTCCATCTTCTTCCCTAGACTATTGTTAGGCATGACTCTATCTTGCATTTAGTGCTATTAAGCTATGGTCTAATAACGCTAGTAGTGGGTATTACTTCTATAGTATAAGACACACGTTGATTAGTTTTCCTAATATCTGAGGTAACTTATACATTCCTGGGGCAATCACATTAGTGCTCTTATCATTTCCTAGCTTAGGCAAAGTCTTTGGGGGTTTTACCACCATGGTTTTGAGGTTCGTCACTTAATTTTATTTTGTGCTAGTTACGTGTCTTTACGTGTTTATGTGCTTATTGGTGTGTATAGATTGTGGTTTGGATATCGTTTCCGGTACGGGGTACCTTGTGAGTGAAACGATGTGTGATGATTTCATGTTCATGAGCTCACATGGTAGTGACTATGAATTGAAATGATGTTATTTAGTGGTTTTACGTATACGTATATGTATTATAGAAAATCGTATTTTTACGATTTACGGTTTAGCATTTTGAGGTCTCGAAAGAGGTATTTAGTCACGGGAATATTTTTTGGGATGGTTTTAAGTCATTTAGGACTTAGTTATAAAGTTTATTTCAAAATTTGAGATTTTTTTAAAAGTGTATATTTTACGACTTTTACGGTAAAACGCGTAAAAATTGACTAGTTTTACGGTTTTCAGGTTTTGGAGGTTTTAGGAGCTGAAATAAATTAAGGTAAATTAAAGTATTGTTAATAACATAATATTAAACAATAAAAAGAAAAAAAAAACGAAATTTAATGGATATGGAAAGGGTATAGACGGTTGGAAAAGAGAAAAAAAAAAAGAAAAAAAGGAAAAAAGGAAAAAAAAATGAGAAAAAGGAAACATTGTATTGGGCTAGGATTAGTATGGTAATTATATAAAGACTTTTATTAACTAAAAACACATCATAATCCCTTAGAGATCAAGCTTAGGTCGAATTTAATGGAGAATATTAGGGTTCTTCATAAAATTTTGGGGTTTTCATAAATCAAAGGTAAATATTCAAATCCCTTTTTAATTTAATTGTTTTTATGTTTTGTTTAATCATCTTATGATGGAATTAGGTTAGGGTTTAACTTAAAAACAGTAAATTAGTGTTATAATAATGAGGTTATAATGATTACATAAGTTAGGGTTTGTAATTAGTGGGGTTAGGGTTAATTAATTAGTTTAATTTGATTAAACCCGTTTTTAAAAACTGGGCAGAGTTTTGAGTCAATTGTTTTGATCATATTGGGAGTTATACAAACTCTTATTTTGCGATCCAAGTATCCCTGAAAATGTAATTGAAGTGGCTTTCCAATGCAAGAAACGAGAACTAAATTGGAGGTGGGGAAGTGGGTCAAAAACAGGTTACAACAGTCGGAGGTCAAAACAGTTTTGAAGTCAGCCTGTTTTCTTTTTAAGTTTTGGGTTGTTTGGGGTACTTAGGGTTGCATTGGGATCTTCTAACGAACATGAGAGATGGTTTACATATTATAGTAAGTATCTGCACTTGGGCTAAGGTTGTGGTTTAGGGTAAGACCCCCTAATTCTAACAAAAGTTTTGTAAGTTTAAAATCCGTAAATCTGGAGTGACAAAAGTATATATATATATATATATCGGGGCCTTAACAGTAGCTTTAAGGTTAGGGCAAGTGGGATATGTTAGCTAACATATGTAAGGGAATAAATATTCCCTTTACAGAGATCATGGGTGTGTTTAGATGGGCTTTTAGCTTATAGTTTGGAGACCTAAAACTGGGACTGTTTTTGATAAAATGTTAACGGGATGTGTTATGAAGTAAAACGAGTTAAGGGCTTTATAGAGGGGTGTAATGAGATTCTTAGAGCATATATATGAGGTATATATATGGGAGAAGGTTAGATGTCCATCATAGGTTGATGAGCCATTTTAGTGTTTGGTTCATGTTTTGATTATGTGTTTTTGGTTGTTAGCTTTTTGCTAGTGCGCGGATGTTTGGGGAAGCTCAATCAGGTGAGTTTCATAGTCCCATGTTTACTATTGATTTTGACTTCCAGATGGGATGGAAGAGATACTGTGTTGAGTTATTTTCTAAATTGATGTTGTGAATGTGTTTGTGATTTGAGATGGACTTGTGTGTACATTAAATGATTAACTGCTATGTGATTTTTGATTGTGTATGATTTGGATCGGGGGAGACGTGCCGTCTCAGTTATTATGGTTTGTCAAGGTAGTGGCCTTGTGGTTTTACAAGGTAGTGGCCTTGAGGTTTGACAAGGTAGTGGCCATGTGGTTTGACAAGGTAGTGGCCTTGGGATAGGTACATAGTGTGATCATCTATGGTACCATGTTGTTTGGCAAGGTAGGAGCCTTGGATTTTGGTTTGGAATGATTGATTTTGAATGCTAGTTGTTAATACATAATTGTAGCACATTGTCCATATGTTATTGTGTTGATGGTTGTTATTCATAGCTTGTAACTGATTTTAGCATTGGAGTCTAAACCTATGACTCTCACCAACTTTATGTTGACGTGTTTTAGTGTCTCTTTCAGGTGAGAATGTGGTTAAGCTTGAGGATAGAAGTGGCTAGACTTGGATGCCTTAGGATTGCATATAGAAGGAGATCCACGTTCCTTCTTAGCTTTGTTTGTTCATTTATCTAGTGATACTGTTGGCACCTATATGTTTGTTTGTTTGTTTGTGTTATTTGTTTGTCTTGGGTAAGAGGTAGGACTGTTACCTACTTACCTAGACTCCTGCATTGTTGAGATATTGTCATGACATTTGTGTCACCATTTTATGACATTTCTTATATCCTTTAGTTATCTCTATAGACACGCTATTGTTGTGATGATATCCATACGTCGTGCCCCATATTCCGCCATGGTGGGGTGTGACAAAATGGTATCAGAGCCAATGGTTATAGAGAATTAGGTTGCCTAGTCGCGTAGCCTAGTCTATAGCTTAAGGGTCCCTGCATATAGGCGTCATAGGAGTATGTGTGCATTTTACATAAATTGATGTGTTGGGATGTTATTTATTGCGATGTTTTGACTAGTATGAAATGAACCATAGTAAGTTCATACTTAGCCACATGTTATTTTCTTTTCGGGTTGTGACTAGTGTGGGTTGAACCATAATCGTCCACGCTAGTCATTGTCGTATTTTGCTTAAATTGTACATTATAGTACATAATTTGGCACATGGTAGTTTCTATCTTTTGTCGAGTTATTTTACATACCTGAGATATGTTATTTTTCTTTTGATGTTTAAGTCATGTTGCCTAAGAATCGTGTGGTGGTTCGAGTTACTAGGAGTATATGGGTAGGAAGGATTTTAAGCTGTTTCCACTCTTATGGGCGACATGACTTATATCTGATTATGTTTTCGTTTTGGATTTAGTCTATGCTGTTTTAGCTAGACTATGGATTTCGGTATTCCAAGAGTTTTACTATGTTATTTTAATAGATGGGGTTTTGGACCTATTTGGTTATGTGGTTATGAGCTTATGTGAGTAGATGGATTTATGTGTTATATGTTGTATTGATTCTTATAAGTGTCATCATAGGAGGGAGTGCATTGGGGAAAGGGTAATTGTATAAGTATGGTGGCCAACATAGTTATACAAGTACCACAACTTCAACGGGTTCTCAAGTATGATTGCATGAAAGAGGGTTAGTACATGCTTGTATATGATGAGATGTGGATTTTGGGTATATTTATAATATATGGGTATATGTAACGGCTGCCTACGATATGGCTATTTTTTTAGTGTGTTATATGTTTTGAGTTATAGTCGTGTTATGTGATTATGAGGTCACACGATACGGGTTGGTTTTGGTAATGGGTTTTGTGCCTTGTTGTGGCATGGTGAGATGGTGACATGGGGATTACTCGTATGGAAAAACGAGTGTATGACGCGATTGGTTGATCTGATATGTATAGTAACGAGTATGTTTTGGGTGATTTAATAGGTATATATATGCGGATGTATATATACTACTATGTGTTAAGTTATGGTATATGGTCGTTCACTAGTTATTATAACTTGAACATACCTTGTGTTTGTTCGTGTTTTATGGTGCTGGAGTTTGTTGGAGTTCCAACAACGTTTTGAATCTTTTGAAGTGTGTCTTGTAGCATATTCTTTGAGTTTCGTATTTCACGTGTACGTTTTAAAATGGTTTTTTGGTTTCAAGTCTATTGAAATAACTTGGGATTTCTTTTGAGATAATGAAATTTTTTGTGTTGGGTCTTGCATTTCTTTTGGTCGGTATATATTGAGTTAGATGGTTGGTTGTATTCGGTAAAATAAGGGTAAGGTGTTGGAGTCGTGTTTGAAACAAGATGTAACATAAGATTTCTTTTTAATCAACACTTATATATTTTAAATTCTAAAAGACTTTCTTTGAAATAAAGCGAAGTAAAAATTTCTTTCTACCTACATAGTTTATATAATTGAGTTTGACTGATTTATGTCATTTTTAATTATTTATACAAGGTAAATTGAGTTTATGAAGATTTCACATACAATTATATCTGTCATTTAAAAGGATTACATTGATCACTAAGTTTATTCTTTAGTTTTTTTAAAACAACTAGTATAAAACTGATTTGGTCATAACTTGTTCGTTTTTAGAGCTTTTTGAGTGATTCAAAAGCCAAAAATTCTGTACTCGGAATGTACTTTTCAAATATTCAGAATGTATAGTCATGGGAGGTCAGTATCTTGGCCGAAATTATTGTACAAGTGTCGGGTTAGAGGTTGAGTTTGAATAGTAGTTTATTTTTATTTGGGGTGCACGGGATATCTAGTCTTTGGGTTGAGTTTTGAGATCACCTAGAAGGTTGTTGGTATATTGTTTGAGTCACATAGGTGTGGGAGGTAATAATAAATAAAAAAAAGATATATATTCTTTTGGAAAAGTCGATCTTTTGCACGGTTTTAATAATATGTCGCGGGGCGTAATATGTTTGGTTGCCATTGGGTGTTTCTTGGATTATTTTTCGTTGTCATGGGTCATTTTGAATTGATACACGTTTTGGGTTTGAGTTTTCTTTCGAGTCTCATGGTTTTGACTTGTTTTAACTGGTGCACGTGAAATGTCGTTAGTTATCCGTTGGTTTGATTTGTTGATCGTATCTGATGGATTCAGGATGTAGTTTTGGTTTCGTATTGTTCGAGAGCGTTGAGGTAGTCATATGAAATACTTGGTCGCGCCTACACGCTTAAGTAGGTGACCATGAGAGAACGGTCGGAATACCCTTAGTCGGGAGGAAAGAAGTTCGTAGACAAACTAATGTGGTCATGAGGTCTCTTAGGAGTACCAAGGAGATGAATAGAGATTTGTGGGATACTAGCACAAGTAACGCGCCATAGAGAGTGTTGGAAGGGGATACAATACCTCAAAGGTATTTATGATTGTTTGTAGGGCATGTAAGTTTTCCGAAAATTTCCTGAAATTTAGGAGGTTTGCCTATTACCGTGAGGTAGAACCATAAATAGAGCAAGTAGGAGAAGTGAGAGGAGTTGTAGTTAATGCCTTTCCAAGGCAAATCGTTGATGGAGTGATTTAAAAACAAGAGCTGTTAGAAATTGCAAGGAATGCCGGATAGAAGTTGAGTTGCTTAGTAGTAGATTGGATGAGGAAAGAGGTTGAGTGGTCCGATGAGAGGAAGTACCGATCTTAAAAATGCGTGTAGAATTTTGCAAGTAGAAAGAGGTAGGAATTTATTCGTATTGCCGCTAAGAGAGGGTGCAAGGAGGACATAGTTGAAACTGCTAAGGATGTTGTATGAACGCTTTGGGTTTACGGTTATGCATTTGGTTTCGCCAAAGCACTAGCGGTTTTCATGGAGTCAATGAACCGATTGTGCATGAACGTGTATAAACGAGTTGTCATCGGGAGCATCAACGACATCTTGATCTACTCAAAGTCTAATAAGGAGAGTGAGGCGAAGTATGTGTTGGTTTTGGAGTGGAATTATACGTGAGATTTTCAAGTGTGAGTTTTAGTATTAAGTCTACCATGATGAGTAGTTAGAGATGATGGCATATCATGGAACCAGCAAGGGGCGAAGTGAAGAAGGATGAGGAAGCATTTTGGAGGCTAAAGAGGTGGATTGGATAGTGAGCCGATCCTGGCATTATCAGAAGGACTGGATGAATTCGCGAAGCATGACGATACGTGGAGCAAGGACTTGGACGCGTACGAGGACGACAAAGAAAGGCGATCGCTTATACGTTGCAGGAACTGAAGATTTGGAAGAACTGGATAGACTTAGTTAGTGGAGCTGGACTGTTATATCTGCCTAGAATGCTAGAGGCATTTGGTGTACGAGACGTAGAGAATGATCTATACGGATCATGAACGTCTCCAACACATATTAAATCATCTTGATTGAACATTTGGCAAAGGTGAGGGGTGGAGTTAAGTGATGAAAGAAAAATATGCAAGGCCAAGTACCATCTGGGAAAGGCAAGCATGTTTGATGAGACATGGAATAAGAAGAATGAAGTGAAGCTGAGACAAACTTGAACTATATGGATGACGTATTAGGGTGGTTTGGATGAAGGATGTAGGTTGCACGAGTTGAGTTGTCTAAAGCAGAGAACGCGTCAACATGTATGTTGCGTGGCTTGGACAATCATATGGAGAAAAGGGACGTAGACTATACTTCCTACATAGATAGGAGTAGCTTAGAAAGGGCGATGTAAGGACGAAGTTGGTGGAAGGGATACATAATGCGGTGGAGGATTAAGTACGATGGGAGTTGGGTGATAGTCGATAGACTGACTAATTCATCACATATTTCAAGAGGAAGGAGAAGTCACATAGTTGAGAAGTTGGAAGGATTGCGTACGGATGGGATAGAATAGAGGGTTCTGCGTAAAAGTTAGCCTAATATGTATGGAATGCCTTATGAAGGATTATGGCAAGGGAAGAAACGATGGGAAGCATCACATCGTGATGTATGGTAGGAGTTGAGGAAGAGAGAAGGAAGTGTGTATAGAAGCGAAGCATGAATGAAATAGGTCGAGATAGGAACCGAAGGTAAAACTTTGGTAGAGCCTAATGAGTAGAATAAAGCACAACGTAGGCTAATGCTGTCGTAGTGTGGAAAAGGAAATGGCACTGACCTATACTGATTGTTTGGGAGGCTTAGTATCGATAATCGAATGGATGAGGAGTTATAGGTGTGATGTGCCATAGGGACGAAGGGCTTGGTCTAACCGAGATAACCGTCTTTTTGATGATGTGTATAGATCATAAGTTGATTTGGATTCGAAGAACTAATGGCTATGTAGAAAAGGAGGAAACCACTAGAGTTAGTGACATAGTTATGTATGACGTTTCACCCATAGTAACGGGTGGTATGTTTTGGTAAAATGGGAGAGTTGATGTAGAGTTTAGTAGGTCCATTTGTGATCTTTGGAAACATCGGACCAGTAGCTTATGAGCATAGAATTAACTGGGGGAAATGAGTGGTATATATGATATATTGCATGTATTAAGATTGGTAAATGTTGTTTGAGAATGCATATTTGCATGTACGGTTATTCGGGACTTGTATTAATAAGAGTCTTTGTTTTATCAAAGAGTCATCTGTGAGATTTATAGAGTTTGGCAATGAGTTTAATTATTTTTGGTTTGTATATGTGGTATTTTGAAACTTGAACTAAAGTTCACGTGGAAATGAGGGGAGTTCGTTTAGAACAAGTATCCTCATGTGATTTGTCGTTTGTGTGTTTGATCCTAAGGAGTAAATCTCGGGACGAGATTTCTATTAGGAGGGAGTGATGTGACAACCGTGGTTTTGAGGTTCGTCACTTAATTTTATTTTGTGCTAGTTACGTGTCTTTACGTGTTTATGTGCTTATTGGTGTGTATAGATTGTGGTTTGGATATCGTTTCCGGTACGGGGTACCTTGTGAGTGAAACGATGTGTGATGATTTCATGTTCATGAGCTCACATGGTAGTGACTATGAATTGAAATGATGTTATTTAGTGGTTTTACGTATACGTATATGTATTATAGAAAATCGTATTTTTACGATTTACGGTTTAGCATTTTCAGGTCTCGGAAGAGGTATTTAGTCACGGGAATATTTTTTGGGATGGTTTTAAGTCATTTAGGACTTAGTTATAAAGGTTATTTCAAAATATGAGATTTTTTTTAAAAGTGTATATTTTACGACTTTTACGGTAAAACGCGTAAAAATTGACTAGTTTTACGGTTTTGAGGTTTTGGAGGTTTTAGGAGCTGAAATAAATTAAGGTAAATTAAGGTATTGTTAATAACATAATATTAAACAATAAAAAGAAAAAAAAACGAAATTTAATGGATATGGAAAGGGTATAGACGGTTGGAAAAGAGAAAAAAAAAGAAAAAAAAGGAAAAAAGGAAAAAAAAAATGAGAAAAAGGAAACATTGTATTGGGCTAGGATTAGTATGGTAATTATATAAAGACTTTTATTAACTAAAAACACATCATAATCCCCTGGAGATCAAGCTTAGATCGAATTTAATGGAGAATATTAGGGTTCTTTATAAAATTTTGGGGTTTTCATAAATCAAAGGTAAATATTCAAATCCCTTTTTAATTTAATTGTTTTTATGTTTTGTTTAATCATCTTATGATGGAATTAGGTTAGAGTTTAACTTAAAAACAGTAAATTAATGTTATAATAATGAGGTTATAATGATTACATAAGTTAGGGTTTGTAATTAGTGGGGTTAGGGTTAATTAATTAGTTTAATTTGATTAAACCCGTTTTTAAAAACTGGGCAGAGTTTTGAGTCAATTGTTTTGATCATATTGGGAGTTCTACAAACTCTTATTTTGCGATCCAAGTATCCCTGAAAAGGTAATTGAAGTGGCTTTCCAATGCAAGAAACGAGAACTAAATTGGAGGTGGGGAAGTGGGTCAAAAACAGGTTACAACAGTCGGAGGTCAAAACAGTTTTGAAGTCAGCCTGTTTTCTTTTTAAGTTTTGGGTTGTTTGGGGTACTTAGGGTTGCATTGGGATCTTCTAACGAACATGAGAGATGGTTTATATATTATAGTAAGTATCTGCACTTGGGTTAAGGTTGTGGTTTAGGGTAAGACCCCCTTATCCTAACAAACTTTTTATAAGTTTAAAATCAGTAAATCTGGAGTGACAAAAGTATATATATATATATATATCGGGGCCTTAACAGTAGCTTTAAGGTTAGGGCAAGTGGGATATGTTAGCTAACATATGTAAGGGAATAAATATTCCCTTTACAGAGATCATGGGTGTGTTTAGATGGGCGTTTGGCTTATAGTTTGGAGACCTAAAATTGGGACTGTTTTTGATAAAATGTTAACGGGATGTGTTATGAAGTAAAGCGAGTTAAGGGCTTTATAGAGGGGTGTAATGAGATTCTTAGAGCATATATATGAGGTATATATATGGGAGAAGGTTAGATGTCCATCATAGGTTGATGAGCCATTTTAGTGTTTGGTTCATGTTTTGATTATGTGTTTTTGGTTGTTAGCTTTTTGCTAGTGCGCAGATGTTTGGGGAAGCTCAATCAGGTGAGTTTCATAGTCCCATGTTTACTATTGATTTTGACTTCCAGATGGGATGGAAGAGATACTGTGTTGAGTTATTTTCTAAATTGATGTTGTGAATGTGTTTGTGATTTGAGATAGACTTGTGTGTACATTATATGATTAACTGCTATGTGATTTTTGATTGTGTATGATTTGGATCGAGGGACACGTGCCGTCTCATTTATTATGGTTTGACAAGGTAGTGGCCTTGTGGTTTGACAAGGTAGTGGCCTTGAGGTTTGACAAGGTAGTGGCCATGTGGTTTGACAAGGTAGTGGCCTTGGGATAGGTACATAGTGTGATCATCTATGGTACCATGTTGTTTGGCAAGGTAGGAGCCTTGGATTTTGGTTTGGAATGATTGATTTTGAATGCTAGTTGTTAATACATAATTGTAGCACATTGTCCATATGTTATTGTGTTGATTGTTATTCACAGCTTGTAACTGATTTTAGCATTGGAGTCTAAACCTATGACTCTCACCAACTTTATGTTGACGTGTTTTAGTGTCTCTTTTAGGTGAGAATGTGGTTAAGCTTGAGGATAGAAGTGGCTAGACTTGGATGCCTTAGGATTGCATATAGAAGGAGATCCACGTTCCTTCTTAGCTTTGTTTGTTCATTTATCTAGTGATACTGTTGGCACCTATATGTTTGTTTGTTTGTTTGTGTTATTTGTTTGTCTTGGGTAAGAGGTAGGACTGTTACCTACTTACCTAGACTCCTGCATTGTTGAGATATTGTCATGACATTTGTGTCACCATTTTATGACATTTCTTATATCCTTTAGTTATCTCTATAGACACGCTATTGTTGTGATGATATCCATACGTCGTGCCCCATATTCCGCCATGGTGGGGTGTGACAGTTTTACCAAAACAGATGATTTAGGATATTTAACCGCATTCGGTTGACGAACAGCGGATGGTTTACCCAAAACAGAGTTTCCTTTCATTTTCTCAATGAGTTTTTGTAACTCACTAATGGCTATGTCCCTTTCTTGTAGCCGAGCTTTCAAATCATTTATTTCGAAACCTTTTTTAGTCAATTGACGAAACGAAGAAGCTGCAAGTTCTTGACACTTTTTATAATTATGAGATTTATCACCACTTTGTAAAGCAAGTTCAAGAGAAATTGAGTGTTTCTCAAGTTGGGAAAAACTTTTCGAAAGTTTGTTATATGACTACATTTGTTTCGAAAGCTCAACTTCAAGATTTTGACATTTCGCGTCCGTTTTTGACACTAGACATGCTACATGACAACTGATCAAGATCGGCATACACGCCAAGTATAGCATTCATATGGTCAGCATAATACTATTCCTTAGAAAGTCGATAAATTTAATTAGAAAGTTGGTGTTCTTGTGTCTTTAATTTAGTTTGAAGAAAATCAACTTCGTCTTCAAGAGAGTTAACATGTCTTAAATCAGTTATCATTTCCTCTATGAGAACGTTATAAAACATTTCCACATTATTTGGAAGATCATCGATGGTTGGAACAATACATTGTTGAATGACGACTTCTACTTGTTGGTTAGGTTTAATATTCCAAATGGTATCTCTAGAAAATTTTTCATAATCGACGACATATTTGTATAAATTTAAAACCCCTTGTTTTATAAAATCAAATTCCTAAACACTTTTTCATTTCTCGTTCCATTTACGCTTTTCATCCGAAATTCGTTTTTCTAACAAAATTGTTTGATTTTTGAAACCCCTTTTTAAAGAAACTTTCTTTTCCGTTTTATGACTTGTTGGTGGAACATTTGTAAAAAACTCTTGTTCTTTTAAAAAACTCTTGTTCTTTTGAAAGTTATTTTTGAGGAACAAACTTAATATGATGATTATAATCAGAAGGGTTTATCAAATCACTTAAGTTGGATCGACTTTCTTCGTGATGACGAATGATTTCGTCGCAATCAGGGGAAAGCATAAGGTTATCATTATATATATCTCTCTCTCTATGGGCGATTCTCAAACCCTAATTTCTCATGCCGCTTGATTTAATTCAAATAGCCATAATCACGAATTAACGTTTGTTTATTAAACATTCCTTGTTGATGTGTTGATTTTTCGCAGCTAGTGTAGTGAGCGTGATAGGCTACGTGATCTTTTCACTCCCTATTTCCGATATGAGCAACTAGTCCCGGAGATCGATATGTTATCATTGTTTATGTTTCTAAATACTCTTTAATTTTTTCGACGTATTCTATTGTTTTTTATTGATCGGTTATTTTAGGGTTTAATTGCTACGTAGGGTTAGGGTTTGTTTTTTCTTCTACTGTGATTAATTAATATTTTATATGGATCAATGAAGGTCATTTATTAAGGCTTTGGTGTTGGTTATACTAAACCCTAATTTTTTAGGGTTTCGTTTCTTTTGCTTTGTTTCGGTGGGTTTTGATTGAGAGATGGAGGATCATAATAAGTCTAAAGGTGATGATGGGAAACCGATTGAAGGTGAAGCTGCTGTCCCTAAAGTCATTAAGTCCATATTGAAAAATCATGGGTCTTCGCATGTTGGAGATCCATCTAAAGCTCGCACACCTCAGCGAGGTGTTGCTATGAATAATGAAGCCACGAAGGCAAATGATTCTTCCCATGGGAAGGGATCGTATTTTGCTGAAGTATTACAGTCTTCTCAATCTGCGCAGGTTAGAAAGACGGTAATGCTACATGAAATGCGTAGCACTGAGGTGGTCGAAGGTGCTAGGATTACCTTACCTTCTGAAGCTGCTGAGGAAATACGCAAACGTTTTGACAATACGCTGTATGGGTACTTCATAGGAAAGAGATCGGCTTTTCATTTGGTTGAAAACTATGTCAAAAATATATGGGCTAAATTTGGTTTGAAAAGGGTTATGCTAGATGATGATTTCTTCCTGTTTCAATTCGAGAACATGGAGGGTTTGGATAAAGTGATTGATGGTGGATGTGGCTCATAAGGGGCGTTCCTTTATTTTTGAGTGTTTGGACTCAGAACACGATATTGAAAAAGGATGACATTAAGAAGGCTCATGTATGGGTGAAACTCTACCACGTTCCAATTGTTGCTTACTCCGAAATTGGTTTAAGTTTGATCACGATGCAGATTGGGAACCCAATTATGTTGGATACCTATACAAGCTCTATATGCCAAAGATCTTGGGGGAGAAAGGAGTATGCTCGTGCTTTGGTTGAGGTAGCGTCAGATGATGATTTTTTTAATGATATTGTTATTGCGATTCCATTAGCTGATGGTAAGGGACATTCATTGGCTACTATAACTATTGAGTATGAATGAAAGCCCCCGAGGTGTTCAGTTTGTGCTATTTTGATCATACTGATGACCATTGACCTAAGCGCACGAAAGTGACTCCAATGGTTACTATTGATGAAAATGGTTTTACTGAGGTTAAGAAGAAGCAATCGAAACCGAAGCAATATAGGCAGGTGGAAGGAATTAGGTTAAATAAATCTAAACATAATCTGGTGTTTCGCAAAGGGGAGAAAGGGGAGTCTTCAAAGATGCATAATACTGGGTTTAAATCTCAGGAAATAAAGAATAATGGCAAACGTCCAAATAATACGATGGTGCTACAACGTCTAACCCAGTCACGATCACTAATTTGTTTAACTTATTATCTTCTGAAAATGGGGACCCATGATCTACTTTGGGACAAAGGAAATGAGAGCAACACCATTAACATGAGTGACACAAAAGATGTTGATGAGGTAGGGGCTACTTCTATGGGGGCAATCACTCCCAGAGCAGCATGTTCCCATGATTAGCGTCGCCTCATGGAACATTAGGGGATTAAGCTTCTCCCCTAAGCAAGATGAAGTTCGCCATGCAATATATGAAAACAATCTTTCTATATGCGCTATTTTGGAATCTCATGTGGCTGATACAAAATTGATGAAGGTTTGTTCGTATGTGTTTAATTACTAGGATTGGACACCAAATGGTCATCTATATAGCAAGGGCACCCGGATTATTCTTGGGTGGAACCGTAATGATGTTGATGTGTTGGTTATATCGCAATGTGACCAGGTTATCCATACGCGTGTTTGGTTAAAAAATGAGAAAAAGGAATTTTTCTGTTCTTTTGTATATGCTCAAAATAAGTATACTCAACGGCGTGCTCTATGGCAGGAGTTGGGGCTTCATGCTAGTTATGTACGGGGTCGACCATGGTGTTTATTAGGGGACTTCAATGCGGCGCTAAACTTCGAGGATAGTACTACTGGTTCTTCGGAGGTTGATATTTCAATGAGGGAGTTCCGTGAATGTATTGCTGAAATCGAGGTTTTAGATATTCAGCATACGGGTTTAAATTTTACATGGAATCAGAAACCAAAAGGGTCTGATGGGATCCTTTAAAAGATTGACCGTGGGTAATCTGGCCTTTGGTGATGTCTTTGTGGGTGCTCATGCTTGTTTCAAGACCTATAGGCTTTCTGACCACGCTCCTGCTGTCCTGAATATTTCGTCTGCCATTTTGGCTAAACCAAAACCTTTCAAATTCACGAATCTTCTCACTCAGCAAGATAGGTTTCGTGAGGTTGTGATGGAGGATGGTCTAGAAGTGTGAGTGGTTTCTTCATGTATAGGGTTGTTAAGAGACTGAAAAGTCTCAAAAAACCTTTTCGTAAGCTACTGTATGAAAAAGGGAATCTTCATGATAATGTTTGTAGGTTGCGTTTGGAACTTAACCAGGTACAACTTGATCTCGATAAGGACCCTTTTAATATTGTATTACGGGATGAGGAAGCCATGTATGTTCAGGCTTACAATGAAGTTTTATTGATTGAGAATCGCTTCTTGAAGAAAAAGGCTAAGATTAAATGGCTGCATGAAGTAGAATCAAACACAACGTATTTCCATAAATCAGTTAAAGGGAGGGTGAGCAGAAATCGTATTAATGTGATTTCTAATGCTAATGATGCGGTTTTCAGAATGAACAGGTGGTTGATGCTTTTGTTGATCATTACAAGGTATTTCTTGGTCAAGCTGATAATGTGGATGATCTCAACGTGCATGAGTTATTTGGTTCTAGGGTGGCTACTGTAGATGCTACAGAAATGGTGAGGCTTGTCAGTGATAAAGAGATCAAGGATGCTATCTTCTCTATGAGTGATGATAAGTCTCCTAGGCCTGATGGCTATACGACGGTGTTTTTTAAAGCGGCTTGGGATATTGTGAATGTTATTCATGCTGTGCGCGAGTTTTTCACCAATGGGAAATTTCTCAAAGAGCAATCATACCATCATTGCTTTTATTCCAAAGTTTAAGACCCCTTCACGTATTACTGATATAGACCTATCTCGTTTTGTAATTTCCTTTTTAAGTGTATTAGCAAGATTATTGCTAATCGTATTAAGGATTGCTTGAAGTATTTAATCAGCCCTAATCAATCGGCTTTTGTTCCTAGTCGAAGCATAGCGGATAATATTCTTCTCACTCAAGAGCTTATGCACAATTACCATTTGGACTGTGGTATTCCTCGACGTACGTTTAAAGTCGATATTCAAAAAGCTTATGACACGGTGGACTGGGACTTTTTAAAAAAAGTTCTTTTTGGATTTGGTTTTCCTGAGCGTATGATCACGTGGATTATGGAGTGTGTTACGACTGCTTCTTTTTCCATATCCATAAATGGTTCTCTTCATGGCTATTTTAATGGAAAGCGGGGTCTTCGTCAAGGTGATCCTATTTCCCCATATTTATTCACGCTCATTATGGAAGTTCTTACGCTCATGCTTTGTCGTAAAGTTAATGACTCAGATGCTTTTACCTATCACGGCCATTGTGGGGAGCTGGATTTGATTAACTTGTGCTTCGTAGATGATTTGTTCCTTTTTGCTCATGGTGATCCTAGTTCGGCTTCTATGATTATGGAGTCTCTTGAGGAATTCAAAAGTGTGTCAGGCTTGACACCTAGTCTTCCTAAGAGTACCACATACTTTTGTAATGTTCTTAATCATATTAGGATTACTATTTTACAGATTCACCCATTTGAAGAAGGTCGGCTTCTAGTTAAGTACCTTGGAGTTCCTTTGGTTTCTTCTAGGCTTGGGCGTAACGATTGTAAGGAGCTGATTGATAGAGTGGAAGGGCATATTATGGATTGGAAGAACAAGTCTCTCTGGATTGCGGGAAGACTTCAATTAATTCGTTCTGTTATTGGTTCGATGCACGTTTATTGGGCTTCAATGTTAATTCTTCCCACCTGTGTTCTCCTTGATATTGAGCAGCGCCTCTGTGGGTTTCTTTGGTGTCAAGGAGGGTTGGGTAAGTGCAGATCAAAGGCCGCATGGGAAGAGGTTTGTATTCCCAAAGCTGAGGGTGGTTTGGGTATTCGGCGTCTAGAGAGTTTAAATAAAGCTCTTATGACGTCCCATATTTGGAAGCTCCTTTTACGTAAGGAATCTTTGTGGGTATAGTGGATGCATATGTAAAAGATTAAAGACCGTAATTTTTGGACTATTCCAGCGCGTGGTAATATGACTTGGAGCTGGAGAAAGATATTGCAGTTAAGGAGTTGTATTCGTGAGTTTGTATGGTACGGTATGGGTGATGGATCGTCTACTTCACTTTGGTTTGATAACTGGTGTGAGGTGAGCCCTTTAGCTTCTTTCATATCTCATCGTGAGATGTATAGGGTTGGATTGTCGACCACCACTAAGGTTCGTGACATTATATCTCATGGAATATTTCAGTGGCCGCCTAGCATATTGAGCAAACATACCATGGTTGCCACTATAGATACCCATAATTTTCTTGGAGGTACGGATAAGCGTGAATGGCGTCTTCCTGTTGTTGGGCCTTCAGTTTTTCTGTCAATACTGTTTGGCAGTCAATTCGGCTACGTGATATGGAGGTCCCATAGGTGAATGTTGTGTGGTTTTCTTTTGGTATTCCAAGACATGCTTTTAATCTCTGGCTTATTATGAAGCGTCGGTTGAAGACTCATGATCTTCTCCATAGTTGGGAGGTCTCGTCCGATATTATGTCTTCCTTGTTCAAGACTCGCATGACCACCTGTTTTTTGAGTGCCCTTTCTCTGCTCAGGTCTGGAACAAAGTCAAAACTATGGTGGGATTGGTTAATTCGGGGCCAGGGGTTCATACTATTATTCAGTCTCTCTTACTGTTTGCTAATAGGAGAACATCGAAGGGAGTCATTGCTAAGCTTGTTTTGGCTGCGAGTGCGTATTATGTATGGAAGGAACGGAATGGCCGTCTGTTTGAGGGAACCAAGCATTCTGTTGATCAGATTGTTAGTTGCATTATCGTGGCTGTTCGTGGTAAGCTCCTTTCTTGCAGATTTAAGGCGTCAGTGGAGGCTAAAGAGTTTGTGGAAATATGGCAGCTGCCAGAGTCTATCCTTTCCTAGTTTCATGTCCTTAGTGTTTAATTTATGTTCTTGTAGGTGGTATTATCCAATAGGTGTTCTTGGTTATGTATGCTATAGGTTCTAGTCATATGGCATGTCGTATGACTTAGTTTGTTCAAGCGATTCTTGAGGTTAATGTGGTATTTTAGCCACATTCCATTATACTTCATTGATTTTGGTATATAAATTTTACCGAGGATGTTCCCCTTTACAAAAAAACAAGGTTATCATTATAACAATCGATATCATAAAAATCAGGCTTGGTACTAATATTGTCTTTTTATAGTTCGTTTTTCTCGGTATCGATTCGAATTGATATAACAATTTTAAGCTTGACTTGATTGTTTTTGGTGTATAATAGCGTATTTGGTATTTAAGATACTTTGACAATTTTGACAAATAAAACTCCTAAAAATGTAAAATAATATCTATACTACATATACGTACTACACTAAAACATTTAGCACATACCACTATTAAAGCACAAAATACGATTTAAACAAAATACCAATTTATTCTACAAAATACAAATTCAAAATTTTAAACTAGAAAGTATTCTTTATAATCCTAAAAAATTGCACTTTTATGAAATATTCAAATTCAAATTCAAATTGTGTAACTGAAAAACACTAATTCTAATCTATCAGCTTAAAGAAATGGCCCAACAAGATAAATGAGCCTAACATCTATAAAGTAAGCCCAACTTAACAGATTTCGTTAAAGATAACAGGAAGGACCAGTTATGCATTTTTTCCTAACTAACAAGGACATAAATCGCAACTAATATTCTAACTGAGGGTCAAATTACAACTACTGCGGATAACCTTGGACTGTGAGCGTTATGCAGAGTAACAATGTGAAGGGCCACACGTGTAAATTTGATCTAAAGTTTCAAAAATCTGATTTAAAGAACAGACTAAAAAATGTGCTATATGAACCAAGTCTAATGCTTAATATTCTCCACAGTTCATTAAAAAGAAATGAACATAACTACTGAAAATGTAGGCTGCTAGTCAGATTGCCAAACGCTACTAAACTGAAGACTACAAAATTTCCAAAAGACTAATTGTACCAAACAACGCCTAAGAACAATAGAACCTATAATCTGAGCAAAATGAAATCACCTAAACAAATCAGAAAGCAAGCAAAGCTACACTATACTTCCACTAGCAAGTATGTGAATCTGCTAAATATCCAATTACTGCTCAGAACTAAACCAAACCAAATGCAACTAAGTTGAGTTGATGAATAAAATCCTGTTACACTACTAAAATGAGTTACTAAACATAATACCATTATCCAACTAGTGATGCAGGTTATACTAACAAACGCAGTAACTCAGAGATTTATAAGAACTTTTAGAAAGCTAAAAACAACAAATCAAAAACGTAGCAAGAACTTTTAACAAAGAGCTTTTATAATCAGCTAAAAATGAACAAGTTCCAGCAAATTTACACTACAATATACTACTAGCAGAAACATGTACTTAAGATTTGCAGAAAATGTAAACGTGCTTGACCTGAACATCCAGGCCTAGTCCTTTGATGGCGAAGCGGAGCGCTGAGCTCGCTTAAAACCAAACACCACCAAAATTACACAACCCTGCTCATTATCTATGGCTGGCAGAAACGTATCTTTTGAAATAGAGACTTGAAAATCCAAACAAAGCATAGAAACACCAAACAATACGTTCGAATCTGAACCTGAAAAAGCTGATAAAAACAAGATTCTATACCTACTTCTACTGCTTCAAGAAACTCTATCAAGCGTATTATGAAAATTATGTTTTTCAAACAAAAGCAATATGCAAACGACTAGAAAAAACGGACGATAACCTATCTGATCTTTCTGAATCAAAATTGAATTAAACTTTGAACTGCAAAGCTGAAAGTAAGCTTACTCAAACAGACAAAATACTCAATACTCAACTGAACGAAAACTGAAAAGCTCCTAAAACTGAAAAGTTGATTAACTCTTAACTGAATCAATGGAGTTTAACTAAATCTGAACCTGCAACCTAACTGCTTAACATCATTATAACGAACTCTTATCAAGTAAATCAGTAACCAGTAGCCTGAATCAAAACTAATCAATTAAAACAATTTTTAGAAAGACAATTAAAACTAATCAATGAATTTTACTAAATTAAATCTGTAGCCTAACTAATTAACAACTTTATAACAAACTCTCAACAAGATTATATCAGAAATGCTTTTTCAACACACTCAATATAAAACCTCTCGATAATAAGCAGTAAAATAGAGGAAGAAAAAGCTATAAGCTTCGAAGAGCTTATATAAGAAAATAGAATATTTGAAGAAAAAAAGTAGGTGATCAAACTTGAAGAAAAACTTTCATTAATGGAGGAAACTGCATTCGGTTACAACAAGATTAACTAAATCGAACTGAATCTAACTGATTACTGAAATTCATAAAACTTTGAGAGAAATCTAAACTACTCCTAACTATGTGTAAATCTACACCTAAGCTAACCATCCTCAAATGAAGCCTTCGTCTTCTATTTATAGGCGTCGAGAGGAGAGGTGTGACGTGTTCTAGCCAATGATTGAATGCCACGTATTAAATACGAGGTTTAAACTCGTCCTTCTTCTTCATCACATTTGGGGGTTTCTTCGTTTCTGAGTCTTGATCGAATTAACTTGTATCATCTTGAAGAGTAGGAAGAGAGGAATGTTTTTCCTTCTTTAAACTTTTCCTGAAACCCTCTTCTTCTCTCGTAATAATGGATTGCAGGTTATGGTGGTGAAAAGATGAAGTCTGTTATTTTTTTTCTCTCTCTCTTCTCGTTTGGAGAAGACGTGAATATTTTTGTGTCTTTGACCGGTTTGGTCAATTGACCAAGTAAACAAGTTACTTAACTTTCCACTAGTTTTCCTTTTAATCCCTCATCTTTTTATTTTGTCAAAAATCTTTTACACTTTGAAATCAAGTTCCTTTATCATCCTTTATCTTGTAGAAAATTGCACTTAAGTCCTCGATCTTTGAAAACTTGGCAAATAAGGTCCTTGAATCATCTTTTCGTCTTTTTCTTCATCTTTTGTGATATAAATCCCTTGAAAACGCATCTTTGCTTCAAAATGTATCTTTTTTACCTGAAAACACAAAAACACAAATACACGCGTAATTCTGATAATTTACAGTTTAATATAAGGTATTTGACTGTGTTTTTAGTGGTATTTGGATCATTATTGATGAGTGTTTTCACACTTATCAACTCCCCTCCACTTGACCATTGCCATGACCTCATGCAATGCATCATTTCAAAGCTCTAGAGTGCACTTTTTTCATAATTAACCAACCTTGGCCATTTTATGATTTAATAAACTATACTATGCTATATGATGAATGGTTTTGAATATTTACAATGCAATGCAAAGAAAACAATTCTATTTATATATTTTTGAATTTATAAATGGTTTTGATGGAAATAACTCATAAAGAAATTAATGACTTAGATTAGGGCTTGAGTACCATGGACATTTATCATCCTCAAGTTTCACTTTCCCCATACCAAGCTTAAAAAATGGGATCATTGTATTCACAAGTAAAAAGTGCATCAACTTATTCATGACAATTAAATGTGGAACCGGTTATTATATGAGCAAATTGCTTGAAGGCAAATTTGTCATTATTCAAGTGTGAAATATAAGAAGTGGAAAATCCAAAAATAAGGAAGCACGGTTTTAATCCTAAGTAATCCTCTCATCCATTACTTGAAAAACCGCTCACAATTAATATAAGTCCGTTTCAAGAGTAATAAGTCATTCGCCTTATGTGTAAAATCCTCATGTCATGCTTTCATAAGTAGCTACACACTCGCTAAGGAAAGAAAAATAAAACTCACGCAATAATTTACATCCGCCATCTTTTTGAGACTTTGGATCTTCAACCCCGTAACCCGTCAAGGTAATATTGGATTGGAGCAATCTATTGAATCCCCGCAACCCGTCAAGGTAATATTGGAATCTAATAGTCACTATAATTAACACCACACTGCCCCTCTTGGGAGTCTTGTATATATATATTTTTTTCCTTTTCTTTTTCTCTTTTTTTTTCTAGCCACTCATTTTTTTCATAAGCCGCTCTTATTTTTCTTTATTCCTCACAAAGAAAGTAGAAAAGAATAAAAGGAAAAACGCCCGCTAAATATTAAGCATGACATAAGTCTAGTACACATAAACCGTTCTAACTTAGAATCTTAAGACGTACTTATATCAACCATGAATGATTAGACAAAAATGCATAAGAGACTACAAACCAATTAAAACCGTTCTTGATTATTTATTAACATATATACATGCGAAGAAATTAGAGGTAAAGAAGAGAAGGGTTTATCCACGAGTAATTATCATGAAGTTTATCTAGCCCTTTTATACTTGCTTCAACTCTATCATTTCCCATTCTCCAAAAATTTAAAATCTCAAAGAATGAGATTGGTGGATGCTTAGCCTAATAGACCAATTAAGGACTACATGGTTAAGGATACTAGCTAGAGAATGCTAAGATAAGCAAAATCGGGTTGAGTCAAAATATCCATGGCGGGCCTAATATGTCAAAGAAGTCTAAATTTGTTAAAACCATGTTTTTATTATATTTTTCTCTTTTATATATTTTTGATGAAAAATAAAAGAAGAAGTATATACAATGCAAATGTATTATGCAAATGAAAAATGATTAATAAAAGATATGAATGCATATTTTTGATGGCCAAAGTAGATCAAAAATTTGAAAAAAAATGTTTGAAAAATTAATTTCCAAGTTATCATGAAGTTTAAGGCAATGGTCTAGGTAAGGTCACTTCGATAGAAGTCTCCCCTACACTTAAGATAAACATTGTCCTCAATGTTTAAGAGTATTGGAGTAAACTCCCCTACACTTATGACATTGATAACTTTGCTTAACTCGAGTTAAGGAAGAGACAACTAAAGGGTATTCATTTTAAGCTCAAGTTTTTTTTTTTTGAATATCACAATAGCAAAAACTAATCGAAGTGAACCAGATACACGGGCCTCCTCCATAAGCTCCAAGCATGAAATGAGAGAGAGCAACCCTTGAAACAAACACCAAAAGACGAAGAAAGGCACCCCTCCACTTCAACTCTACTATAACATCCTTTTAATTAAACCTAACCTATTGAAAATCTACTCTACGTTTTCTAACCTAGTTATTCAATGCTTGAGTTTTTTTAACCCTAAGTCGCTAGCTCGACTCGGCCCCGAATTAAGTTGTCCTTGGGGAAACCATCATGGAGAATAAAGGATATCACTTTTAAGCACATCTCACATGATAAACTCAAACTTAGCACGTTGCCATTTACTATAAGATTTACAATATTCGCCTCGATAAATGGAACGGTCCAACGTGTCTCAAGTTTGTTCAACATACGAAATCTCTCAAATATGAAGCACCCCAGGATCAAATACATAGTTTCCATCTCTACATGTGAACAACTCCAAAGTAGGTAGCATCACCAAAGTAAGCTCATACAAGAAGCCCATATCAATCGAAATCACACTCTTAAGTCGAGTAGATGAAAACCAAGGTGTCTCAAATTTACGTATCCCAGGATCAAAAATCTTTCCCTTCATGGGAAAATAAAGAGATGAACTCGTATCAACCATATAAGATTCCCCCTTAGTGATCAAATCATCATGAGACAATGAAGGTGTAGGTATCAAAGCATTCATAACTATTATGTCCATATTGGGCTCGTCATCATCATCAAAAGGTGGGTAATCTTCCATAGAAGGCATAGTGAAAGAAGGTTCAAGATTAATAGTGTCTTGTGAAGGAGGTGTAATCTCTATGTTCCCAAAGAGCAAGTTCTCACTAAGACGAATCTCCTCTTCCCAAGTAGAATCACTATCATCAACCTCAATATCAATCTTAGCAAGATAAGCCTCTATGGTGGCATTACTATCCATATGAGAATCCATATCAAAGGTTTTGAGTTCTAAAGGTGCCTTAGGTGAAAAAGGATCAATCTCTAAGAGTATAGGATCTTCATCAATAACCAACTTCAAAGGTGGAAGGGTGGGAATAGAAGGCTCAAAAGAAGGTGTATCGAGAGAATCACTCAAAGGGATGATATCATCATAAAAATCAATAGGGGCAACCTTAAAAACCGGTGAAGAAATATCAATGAAAGGTTCTTCTTCTATGGACTCATCATTATGGTTTTCATTCAAAGCTTCAATCGAGGAGATAAGATGATAAACGTTTGATAAAAACTCACGAATATGAACATCTTCCACTACTTCTATAGGAGCAACATCTTCATCCAAATTAGGAATGTCATCTTGACATGAAAGGTCATCGGATGATAGATCATAAGATGCCTCACTAGAATCACAGTCATCATCCTCTATTAGTGTCAAGTCTTGCATAAACTCTTCCTCAATCTCATTATCCCTTTCTTTGAACAATTCATCAAGATCAAAGTCACCAAAATCACTAGTAGTAGCATGAAAGTCAACATGTGATGAAATCTCAATGTGATCATGAGGAGAAGAGGTATCAATACAAAACTCGTCACATGGTTCATTGGAAACACACTCAAGCTCTCTTTGGATTGGGATAAGGTTCTCAACACTAGAAACGGTTAATTCATCCAAGTCGGTGTTTGTATTAGTGCTAAGAGGCTCGTCCCCCATGGTTAAAGAGTCGGTGGGTTCCACGTGATGTAAAGGTGATGAAGGTGTGTCATCATTAAGTGTCATACAAATCGGAGGATCGTCATCATCATCATCATAAAATAATGGATAAGGCCTACGAGTAGCAAAATATTCTTCTTTTCTGCCTTCATCTTCTACTTTTTCGTCTTTTGCTAAGAGCAAAGTACGTAACTCTTGCTGAAGTTGACGATATTTAATATTCAACTCGTCACCAATGTCCGCTTTATTAGATAGTTTCATCTTTGTGTTATTAAAAAGAGATATCATCTTTTCATGTATCCGCACATTCTCCTCGTCTATTTCCTCAAAGCTCATGGTTTTTATGCGTTCACGTTCCTTTTTATCAATCTTAACGAGTAAATCATCTAAATCTTTCTTGAGGGACTGAGAGGATTTGTTCACCGATTCTCTATAAATGTCACCAATTCTCTTGATATTAAACCGTTTGTTCCTTACATCATCCTTAAGAGACTTAATTTCTTCCCTTAACCATCGAGATTCTTCTCTCATTTCCTCGATACTCATCTCTCTCATACGTGTAAAAGCCTTTAATCTATATCCATCGTTTCTTCCTTGTTGCTCGATTATAAAAGAAAGCTCATTGAGATCACTAATAGCATAAGAAGGCGGATCCCTTGGTCGACAATCATAACCATAATGGGGTTCTTTTCCACAAAACTCACATGAATAAGTCGAAGAATAGGGTGGAGGTGGATTTCCATAATTAGGTGGATTATAGTTTTGAAAAGAGTCTTGATTATGAAAGTTCTCATGATTGTAACCTTGAAAATTTCCTTCATTTTGAAAACCCTCATAAGGTGAAAATCCTTGATTTTGAAAAGTATCTTGATTATGGCATGGAAAATTTTCATCATTGTGAAAGCCTTCATTGTTTGAAAATCCTTGAGTATGAAAGGTTTCTTGATTATAGCCTTGAAAATTATCATTATTTGGAAAACCCTCATAATTGGAAAATCCTTGGTTTTGGTATGGCTCATTAAAGGTTTGATCATGAAATGATGGTGGAGGTTGTGATGAAAAACCGGAATATCCCATATAGTCATTACAAGTGTAGTCCATTTGAAGGTTAGGTCGAAAATTAGGGTTCTCGGTTCCATTGTAAGCATATCCCTCCCCATAATAGCCATTGTTTTGATCACATAAATAAGTATCGTGTGGACCACCACAAGTCGAACAAGGCGAATAATTAGCGTTGGTGGATCGTTGTTGCAAAATCTTCAACATGGAACGAGTATCCATGTGTAACAAGGTGGCCGAATGTATATACAAGTAAAATGACGTTTAAAAGCTTCCTCGGGGAAGGAAGTAATACACCAAAGGTGGTATGTTTACACGTGTGCGAGTACACGTGTAAGTAAACACGAGGAATGAGGGAGTAGCCCTCGGTCGACTTTTGAGAGAGAAGAGATTATCTCCCTCGAGGTTCGATATGAAATATCCACAAGAAAGTATAATATATATAAATTACTACTTGGGTGCAAGACCCCCAATAAAGCCTTCCTTCTTAGAATACGCACTAGTGAACGGGGGGTTAGGTGGCGCGAAGCACTTAAGTACCTATTGACCCTTAGATGGCATTTTATTGCACATCACCTTTCTATTCACTTTGTAGTTTGTATTCTTCGAATTATTGCCTATTGGAAGTATTTATCTATTCTTGCTTTATTGAATTTGATCGATACACGTGTCAAGGACAGGAACGCCCCCTAACACGGTGTATTGCCTCGGCAATACTTATGGAAATAGGTAACTTGGTTGTTCGTATCTACGTATACTTATTTACATATAATAATATATCAAAAATATTTTTGTATTTATTTGATTTTTTTAAGAAAAATACTATATGTACGTAAAAAACAATGAAAACGATATAATATATATTTTTGGGTGTAATCTTTTAGGAAAAAGATTACTTTTTGGATTTTTTATTTTTTTTGGTTCAATTCTTTAGGAAAAGAATTGATTTTTGTGATTTTTTATTTTTTGTATTTTTATCTTTTTGATTTTTTTTATCTTTTTGATTTATAATACGTAAAAATAACGTTCACAAAGTGAACGGATCCCAAAATCCAATCGCCTCACTCGAAACCGTTAATCTTCACGAAAAGAACCGGCAGCGGCGCCATTTAATATTGTCTTTTTATAGTTCGTTTTTCTCGGTATCGATTCGAATTGATATAACAATTTTAAGCTTGACTTGATTGTTTTTGGTGTATAATAGCGTATTTGGTATTTAAGCTACTTTGACAATTTTGACAAATAAAACTCCTAAAAATGTAAAATAATATCTATACTACATATACGTACTACACTAAAACATTTAGCACATACCACTATTAAAGCACAATATACGATTTAAACAAAATACCAATTTATTCTACAAAATACAAATTCAAAATTTTAAACTAGAAAGTATTCTTTATAATTCTAAAAAATTGCACTTTTATGAAATATTCAAATTCAAATTCAAATTGTGTAACTGAAAAACACTAATTCTAATCTATCAGCTTAAAGAAATGCCCCAACAAGATAAATGAGCCTAACATCTATGAAGTAAGCCCAACTTAACAGATTTCGTTAAAGATAACAGGAAGGACCAGTTATGCAATTTTTCCTAACTAACAAGGACATAAATCGCAACTAATATTCTAACTGAGGGTCAAATTACAACTACTGCGGCTAACTTTGGACTGTGAGCGTTATGCAGAGTAACAACGTGAAGGGCCACACGTGTAAATTTGATCTAAAGTTTCAAAAATCAGATTTAAAGAACAGACTAAAAAATGTGCTATATGAACCAAGTCTAATGCTTAATATTCTCCACAGTTCATTAAAAAGAAACGAACACAACTTCTGAAAATGTAGGCTGCTAGTCAGATTGCCAAACGCTACTAAACTGAAGACTACAAAATTTCCAAAAGACTGATTGTACCAAACAACGCCTAAGAACAATAGAACCTATAATCTGAGCAAAATGAAATCACCTAAACAAATCAGAAAGCAAGCAAAGCTACACTATACTTCCACTAGCAAGTATGTGAATCTGCTAAATATCCAATTACTGCTCAGAACTAAACCAAACCAAATGCAACTAAGTTGAGTTGATGAATAAAATCCTGTTACACTACTAAAATGAGTTACAAAACATAATACCATTATCCAACTAGTGATGCATGTTATACTAACAAACACAGTAACTCAGAGATTTATAAGAACTTTTAGAAAGCTAAAAACAACAAATCAAAAACGTAGCAAGAACTTTTAACAAAGAGCTTTTATAATCAGCTAAAAATGAACAAGTTCCAGCAAATTTACACTACAATATACTACTAGCAGAAACATGTACTTAAGATTTGCAGAAAATGTAAACGTGCTTGACCTGAACATCCAGGCCTAGTCCTTTGATGGCGAAGCGGAGCGCTGAGCTCGCTTAAAACCAAACACCACCAAAATTACACAACCCTGCTCATTATCTATGGCTGGCAGAAACGTATCTTTTGAAATAGAGACCTGCAAATCCAAACAAAGCATAGAAACACCAAACAATACCTTCGAATCTGAACCTACAAAAGCTGATAAAAACAAGATTCTATACCTACTTCTACTGCTTCAAGAAACTCTATCAAGCGTATTATGAAAATTATGTTTTTCAAACAAAAGCAATATGCAAACGACTAGAAAAAACGGACGATAACCTATCTGATCTTTCTGAATCAAAATTGAATTAAACTTTGAACTGCAAAGCTGAAAGTAAGCTTACTCAAACAGACAAAATACTCAATACTCAACTGAACGAAAACTGAAAAGCTCCTAAAACTGAAAAGTTGATTAACTCTAAAACTGAATCAATGGAGTTTAACTGAATCTGAACCTGCAACCTAACTGATTAACATCATTATAACGAACTCTTATCAAGTAAATCAGTAACCAGTAGCCTGAATCAAAACTAATCAATTAAAACAATTTTTAGAAAGACAATTAAAACTAATCAATGGAATTTTACTGAATTAAATCTGTAGCCTAACTAATTAACAACTTTATAACAAACTCTCAACAAGATTATATCAGAAATGCTTTTTCAACAGACTCAATATAAAACCTCTCGATAATAAGCAGTAAAATAGAGGAAGAAAAAGCTATAAGCTTCGAAGAGCTTATATAAGAAAATAGAATATTTGAAGAACAAAAGTAGGTGATCAAACTTGAAGAAAAACTTTCATTAATGGAGGAAAATGCATTCGGTTACAACAAGATTAACTAAATCGAACTGAATCTAACTGATTACTGAAATTCATAAAACTTTGAGAGAAATCTAAACTACTCCTAACTATGTGTAAATCTACACCTAAGCTAACCATCCTCAAATGAAGCCTTCGTCTTCTATTTATAGGCGTCGAGAGGAGAGGTGTGACGTATTCTAGCCAATGATTGAATGCCACGTATTAAATACGAGGTTTAAACTCGTCCTTCTTCTTCATCACATTTGGGGGTTTCTTCGTTTCTGAGTCTTGATCGAATTAACTTGTATCATCTTGAAGAGTAGGAAGAGAGGAACGTTTTTCCTTCTTTAAACTTTGCCTGAAACCCTCTTCTTCTCTCGTAATAATGGATTGCAGGTTATGGTGGTGAAAAGATGAAGTCTGTTATTTTTTTTCTCTCTCTCTTCTCGTTTGGAGAAGACGTGAATATTTTTGTGTCTTTGACCGGTTTGGTCAATTGACCAAGTAAACAAGTTACTTAACTTTCCACTAGTTTTCCTTTTAATCCCTCATCTTTTTATTTTGTGAAAAATCTTTTACACTTTGAAATCAAGTTCCTTTATCATCCTTTATCTTGTAGAAAATTGCACTTAAGTCCTCGATCTTTGAAAACTTGGCAAATAAGGTCCTTGATTCATCTTTTCGTCTTTTTCTTTGTCTTTTGTGATATAAACCCCTTGAAAACACATCTTTGCTTCAAAATGTATATTTTTTAGCTGAAAACACAAAAACACAAATACACGCGTAATTCTGATAATTTACAGTTTAATATAAGGTATTTGACTGTGTTTTTCGTGGTATTTGGATCATTATTGATGAGTGTTTTTACACTTATCAAGTACTTTGAACTTTCTCGAGATATTCAAGCTTAACAAAGCTCGTTTTCATATTTCTATTGAGCATGTTCATAGTTTGAATAGATTGACTCGTTTTGTAAACAATGTTGTTTAACGTTTCGACTCTCTTTTCCAAAGCAATAACTTTTTCAATTTCCTTTTCTTCACGAGTTTTATAAGGCTCAGTTTGTTCTTTGTTAACCGACTCTAATTCAGAAATTTGGAGTTTATGTAACAACAGTTGTTCTTCAAGTTCCGATATCTTCTGTTTTGACATATGAATTTCATGTGTTACTTCAGAACAATATTATTCGTTGAGCACCTTACGTTCATATACCAAACCATTAGCTATAGGAACTCGTCGATCAGCTTCTTTTTCAAAATCACACTCTTTAAGCCTGTCTATCTCCTTGGCTAAGGATGTGTTTTCTTGCTTCAAACGTTTATTAACCACTTTGTTTTCATCAATTTCATGTTTCAAAGTATCAATAATAGACGCAAGCAAATCATGGTCCTCATCCGATTCAGTATCCTGAGCAGCATTAACTTCATCATTTCACATATGTTGTGAATCCGTAGAGATATTGCTATCCTACGTGTCCATTCCATATGTTTTACTGATGCTTTCGGGTTGCTCGGGATGCCGTCGTTCATTAGCAAACACATTATAGTTATCGTATGATGGTACCTTTTCAATTGTCTCAATATCATAGATAGGTCCAGAACTGTCAACAGCCTCTGGAATAACTTCTTGAATCTTTACCCTGTACACATAATGTTCCTCCAAGTCTTGATCATCGACTTCATCATTAGTGTCGTCACGCCAATCAACTTCATCTGTTGTGAGTGGAATCCCTGCTTCTTCTTTCTTACACATCAACATCTTTTCCTTTTGATATGCAGAATCCTTAGCCCGTTTTGGCCTCTTGCATTCTCTAGCCATATGTCTAAATTCCTTGCAAATGAAGCATTGAATCCTAGTCTTCTGCACAACTGGAGTGCCTGTATTTTCTCTAGCCCCAACTTGATTCGACATCCTCTAGTTATCATACCTTGCATTACGATCATACCTTGAAGTATTGTCAACTTCCTTATATCTAGCATTGGATGACGATTCGAGGTTGTTGTTGGTAGGTTTGTAGATCTTCTTATATGTTGTGGTGAGTAAAGAAATGAATTCCTCAATCTTATTGTCCCGTGAAGTTTGTTCATCATCACTATCTCTATCTGACTCGGTGTCATACGTTGGAGGTGAAGTGGGGACAACTTCTTTTGCTTTGTTTTGAGTAGCTAGAGGGTTGTTGGATGATCTTGATGGACTTGAGGAATGAGAAGGTGCTTGTTGATGGTGAACGGATTTTGGTGAAGTAGCACCAATAAATGCAATTAAGTTAGCAGACCATTCTGCCTTTTCTGCCCTAAGTTCATTCACTTCATTTTGATGTTGTTTCAAGATATCATGAAGTTTGTGATATGAGATAGTCTTCATATCTTCCATTTGCTTAACCAAAGTCACAAACCTTTGCCATTCCAGCTTAAGTTGAAGTAAGAACTGAACATTTGCATGATGATTGGAGATGGTACACTAATTTCTGACAAGCTCATTCATCATTGTGTAGAATCTCAAGTAGTATGAGTCAATTGATTCACCATATTGGGATGTGAATTTTTCAAACTCCCAATGTATATTAGTCTCGAGATCTTAACTATTGATCGGTTCACCTTGCGTCAATCGATGAATTACATTCCACATTTCCATAGCATTATGACATGCATCAACCGTGGAATAGATATCGTTATCAATCCCAGTGAGTATGTAGTTCACAACATCAGCTTCAGCTTGGAGAAGTTTCATTTTCTTAGGAGGACATGTGTCGAAATTCTCCATTACTCTTGTAGTCGATGTAGTACCATCTGCATTCGTTGTGGCGATGGGTTTGAATTCAAAGACAGGAGGTGCATTTTCAAGGCAATGACGAAGAGCGGTTCAGTTCTCTTTTATATCTAGAAATCTAAGTAAACGAGATCTCCACTGAATGTAGCAACCGGTTGTCAGCACTGGCGGATTACTGTTGCCACCTTGTTCCAAACGAACTTGATTATAAGCAGCACTGTTGTTGTTCGACATGGTCAATGATTGTGAATGGATTACGGATATTAGTAGATGTGTTGTGATGAGGTGTGGTTGAAATTTCGAAAAATTATGAGATTCTTTAGTCCGATATAAAATCCCTTAGTCCGATATAACGGTAGACCGGAAAAATTTTGTATCGCCAAATTCTGAAATCAAGTTAGAAATAGCCAAAAACTAGTATAGAAAAAAATTGAATTTACTTGACCTAAAATTTTTAGTAAACTATGCAACAAAACTAGTCTAGATAGTGGCTAAGTCTAAAAACACTTCAAACAAAAAATTGACTTAATTCGGAATAAAATTCGCAATGCTTAGTTCGCAATACTGACTTCGCAAAGCTGAGTTCGCAATACCAACTTCGCAAAGCTGAGTTCGTCATACTAACCTCGCAATACTGAGTTCGCAAAGCTGAGTTCGCAATACCAACTTCGCAATACTGAGTTCACAATACTGACTTCACAAAGCTGAGTTCACAATAATTTTCTGAAGCTGAGTTCGCAGTTTTCCCCCTTCGCAAAAAGTTGAGTTCGCAATATTCACTTCGCAATACTGTCTTCGCAAAAAACCCAGTCTCGCAATATCCCACTTCGCTAAAAAATTTGAACTGACTTCGCAATGTATGTTCGCAAAACGCTGTCTTCTCAATTCCTAGGGTTTTTGAGTTCGCAAAATGGCTAAAAAATAGGATCTCGGACAGCAAAATGTATTTACCAGTTTTTCACCAAAAATCGATCCAAACGCCAAAAAATAGTGTGTTTTTAGCCAAAACAAAGATACCAAATCACTACCACAATGATGTAGATGATGTTTATAAAGGTTAAACCACAAAAAACGCAGAAAATAGTTGGATCGTGAGGTTTTTAGATAAAAAACACACGAATTCAATACCCAAACAAACCACAAATCTTCAATCCCCTATCCACTATAGGTTCTTAATACCAAATGTTAATCCCAAATTAATCCATAACACAAATCGTATGATAGAAAATAGAGAGAAGTTAGAGAGAGAAAGTAAAAAGAGAAACTAGAATGATGGAAGGTAAATGTTAACTAGAGAGAGAAAGTAACAATGACCAGCACCCTCTTCCACACATGGAAGAGGGTTTTTATACCCACGACATCCATAGGTTTTTCATGGGTCGTGGGTTTGTTTCCTTGGGCCGGGCTTGACTTGTCCTGGGCTTAGAGCCCCTAACTTATAATATTTGCTTAAAGTCCAAACCACGTTATCCCGACTAACCTATTACAATACAAGACCTTTAATGACTAAGATGACCTATTACATTCTTGTTTGACTATATAAAATATAAGGCTCACATAATACATGTGTAAAAGGTACATATAGTCAAAATGGGATTTTCTTCCTCCATGACTGGAGGGTGATACATGTTGGGCCCACTCGCAGGATTAATCGGATGTTTGCATGGTAGTGCTCAAATGGTAGTAAGAAGTTTCTTATTACATTTTTTAATCTTGATTGAATCATTGAAATGGAAATAGAGTTGTTAATCCACTGAAATGACCTATGATCCATATTCATGATTAACTCATATCAGTAACAAAAGGGGTGAAGTACTTTTATTAAATTACCATAAAGGCTAAAGCAGTTTACCAAGAACTAAACTTAAGTGCTTTTGGGAGCATTGATACTGTTGCTAGACTATTTGCCAATGTGTGTATTAAATTACACTATGGTTGTGACTTCTGTAAGTGGGAGCTGTTAGGATGTGCGTAAGTTATAGATAGTATTTAATATGACCGGAAGTGCGTGGGCCTAAGGGGTCACACACTTAGACATCAAGATCATCTCTTATTAAAAACCAATCAACCAACCAAACCATAATTCCAATACACCTTAACCTATTACCACGAACTGAAAGATCAAAGTAGATCTTCTCTAAGCTTTATCCACACGACACCTCAATTAATCACCTCTGATTGCTAGATCTTGATTAAGATAATACTTAATAAAAGTTAAACACGAAAACCCATTTGGGGGTCCTTTGGCCTTTGACTACAAAGAGATGGGGAAGAGAAAAAGTTTTGTTTAATGCTTGTAAACAATGAATCTAATCCCTTGTTTATATAGTTGAGCCTTATGTTTATTTATGGGAAAGATCACAACTTAACATCCAAGTAATAAACCTTCTAGAACTCAAAATCTTTTTCTTTCCTTTCTTTGTCACTATAGGCGGCCGATTACCCCAAGGGGGTGTTTGGTTTGACTTTTTGGATTTCTATAATCTTAACTATGTAATTACATAATGACCTTAAAGTTTAAAGTCTTATTAGTTAATCCTTGCTAAACCTTTTAACTTATTAATGAATTCCGTTAAGTATTGACTTTTATCAAATAAATATAGACAATAAATATAGCCATATTTATTATATATATTTGGTTACATGATCATCCGTTCTTGGACTTAAAGTATGCTTTCTTTATCTTTATGTTAATTACTTTATGTGCATAGGTAATCGATCCTATCCGATGTGTTTACTCTTGATGCAGGAATACTTGATTCGTTATGGTTGTTAAATTCCAACATAGAACATTGAAGAAGTTGAAAATTTAAGTTGTTTAAAAGTAAATGCCTCCCCATTTAAGTATCTATTGTTAATGCTTAGGTAACATATCTATTATAAAAATTCTATATAAAGAATAGTTGAAATATCATGTGCTTTGTCGTTCTATGCAAGCCTCAAGCACACCTAATTTTATCAAAAGCAAAGTGAAGAACACAGAGTGTCTTCTTAATGTTGAGGTAATACATTTTTTTCACACCTATTATTTCTCACATCTTAATCCAAAGTTACACCCTAGCTTTTCAATCATATTTTTTATTCTTTTTCGGGTATCAACATCAGTTCAATCAAATCTAGAAGATTTAAATGGACCAAAAGTGAAAGACTCACCACTTAAGGAAGAACATACTCAGTCCATGCAAGATGTCTAGGTTATGTATCCTTTTTCAGACATATCCTTAGTCGCTTCTTAATGCAGATGTGATTTGTTTGTTGTTATATGATGATTTGTTTTATTAAATATTTATCAGGTCTCTACTAAAGTTGAAATAAATGAAGTTAATAGATGAATTGAGTATTTCGCTAATGATCTTGGTAATTGATCACCTCGTAATGAAGAAGGACTTTTGTTTGTGCATACACTCAGGTAATATATCTATCTTCATACCTCTTGTTGGATTCAACTTTACGTGATTTTAATAAATGTTTGTACTTTTTAATTAGTTTATGCAAACACAATTTATGAATCCACAAGAATTTATACAAATAGTAGAGTTATATTTTGGATATGTTGCATCACGGAGTTTCATTAGCTCACACAACAAACATGTTGAATCGAATCATTACCATGATCAACTTGACGACCTTAAACTTGTGGCAATAGATGCTTGAATGGATATGGTTGGGCGCATTATGATACAAAACCTATGGATTCTTTAATGGATACGGTTAGCCCGCATTATGATACAAAATTGATAAATATATTATAAACATATAATCTGAAATAAAAATCAAATCATCTAATAAGTTTGTTTTTAAATCATATAGGAAATGCTGAAACAATTGCCAACTCAATTAGTTAATAACGAACCCGATTCTGACCAAAATGATGTAACATATACTTCGAATCTAGTCAAGGGTCTGGTGATTCTAAGATTAGGTTTATCACTATTATTCGTAATTGAAAACACATACAAATTTGTAGATTAATGTGATGAAAACTTAATTTTCAGGTTAATCATGCTGAACAACAAGCTGTTAAATCTCAATTTGTAATTAGACTGAGTAAGTATCTACAAGACGCATTCATCATCCCTCACGAGTCATTGGAACCAAAGCCGAAAGTCCGTGCTAGGACCAAGAAACTTATGAAGTGGCAATTGTCATTGATTATACCTGATAATCGTTAGATTCCAAAGTGGACCGGGGTATGTTTTGTACAGAATAGTGTGATTAAATACACTTGAAAGTCAAGTACTTATTAAATGATTTGTTTTTAAGGATTTATGGCATCCAAAAAATGCACTAAGAACCCGAACCCATTTGCCAAAAGAAATTCTAGAATTTCTGTGAGAGAACAAGGATAAGGTATTCTATTTCCCATGAGGGTCTGCTTCGATAATTCTCAGTGGTAGATTTCGAGAACGGCTATTGGGTATCAGTAAAGGACGATATGGTTGGCTTACGAATATTGTAAGTTGAACAAAGTAACAAGTTTTTATTTTAACCATTCTAATTTTACTAATGTGTTTTTATCCTTATTTTGAAATGATAGCACCTGGAACTATGAGTTTTATATCTGTCGCACTATAGACCGGCTGATGCATATTACGTAATTACTGGCCCATATCGTTGGGAATTATTTGTAAAGTACCAAGTACCGTTAGTACAAGTACAAGTACTGTTAGTGTTAGTAAGTACCGTTTGTTATAATATAAGTACTGCTAAGAATATTAGGACGAATATATCTTTAAAAAGATATGTCATAGTTATAGTTAGAGTATATCTTATGTGATTAACTTAATAGTTTAGAATATTGATAATATATCGTGTGTGATATACTCATCATAATAGAGTATTCTAGGGTTCCTTACACTATAAAAGGAACATAGGTACGATGGGTTTCTTTTACCTCATTGAAAAGTCGATTAATAGAAAATCGAATAGTTAGAGTAATTATGTTCTTCTTTGCTTTAAAAGTTAGATTCCGCATAACTTGTTTAGTTGAGTAAGAGTTCTCAAGTGCTCTAGTTTGATTACAAGCTATTGTACAAATTCTTAACAGAATATAGATCCATTCAAAGGGGATCAACAAGTTGTATTAGAGCCAGGTTGAGAAACTCTGAATAAGAAGAACAATACCTCAAAAATCCTCAATCACAAAAAGCCTCACACTATGTCTCAATCCAGTGAACACCCTCACGTTGAAGAATTTAAAATCCCCGATCCAGTACCACAAGGACAACCTCCGATTGTGCAACCTGTTCAAGTGGTTCAACAGCCACCAGTTGCACAAACTACACAAGGTGTAGCCATACGAACTACATCTACCCCATACTCTATCTACTATAAAGCTTCCTGTTCTCAAAAGTGATAACTATGAGACTTAGGCTATACAGATGGAACATTACATGAACCACACAGATCATACTCTATGGCAGGTCATCAAGAATGGGAATACTCCTAAGAAATTATATTGGTTGCCTAATGGTACATGCGATGCTTTGCCTGCTGTCACTTCTAACGAGATACAAGCAGAGATCAGAAAAAGAAAAGCCAGAACTGCTTAGCTATGGCACTCTCAGAAGACATACTACCTAGATTTCATCATTACAAAGATGCAAAAGCTATGTGGGAGGCTATTAAACTTAGATTTGGAGGAAATGTCAAATCTAAGAAGATGAAGAAGTTAGTCTTAAAACAAGAATTTGATAACTGCTCTATCTCCAATGTAGAAGGAATCCACAGTGGTTATCAAAGGTTCAGTAAATTGCTTGTTCAATTAGTAGTTAATGGACATGTGATCACTCATGAAAAAGCTAATCTAAAGTTCTTGAGAGGAGTTCCACAAGAGTGGAAGGTGATGGTTATGCACTTCATCACAAGAGATGATCTAGATGTTACTCCTTTTGATCATCTCTACAACAATCTCAGGGTGTATGATATGGATGTTAAGGGTGTTTAGCCACTAAAAGCATCTATATCAAAGTCTAACTTAGCCTTTGTGTCAGAAGGAAGCAGCGGTACATACTCTCAAGGTACCGCTGGTGGATCAAGCAGCGGTACTTACTTTCAAGGTACTGCCGGTGGACCAATAAGCATTACTTATCCTCAAAGTACTGGAAACAGTCCATCAATAACCCAAAGCTCACCATTATTCAGTGAAAATGATGCCTTTTCATTCTTTGCTGGACAAGAAAACAGACCACTGTTGACTCTTAATGATCTGTTCCAAATCGATGATGCTGATATTGAAGAGATGGATCTCAAATGGCAAGCTATAGTGGTCTCAGTTAGATCTAGAATATTCTACAAAAAGACTGGAAGGAAGATAAATGTTGATTTTAATGAACCATTAGGATATGACAAATCTAAGGTTGAATGCTACAACTATGGAAAGCTTGGACACTTTTCAAGGGAATGAAAAAGAGAAAAAGCTGAAGGTAGCAACCAGAAGTCCAAGAGCAGCAATAGAACCAACCTAAGAATCTCTGAAAGTCTTCTAAAAGGTGATAACATAAATCCATGGAGTCCTAATACAATTAAGGGATTGGTGACTATAGATGAGTGGTTGATTAGATCGACACTCATGATGAAGAAAAAGAGCATGGTTTAATGGCTCTCTCTCATAAAGATACTGAGATACATCCCTGTTCTAAAGATTGTGTTCTTAAGTTTAATAGTATTAAAGTAGAACTTGAGAAACAATATCAAAAAGTTAACACATGTACTATAGAAGTTAATGCTTTTAAACAAGGTGTTGCTAAGTTAGAAGATAACATAGTTTTATATCAAAAGGGTCAGCAAAAATATGAAGAGAAAATTAGGATTTTGACTCTTCCAATGAAAGAAAAGATGTGTCTATTAAAGCTTTTGAAAATCAACTTATGAAAGTCACAACAGAAAATGAAGCTTGAAAAACTAGTTTTTTTAATGAACAAGAAGTGATTAATCAATGGCAAAAATCCTCTAAAGGATTGGGTAAGCTGGTTAATTTACAAACGGGGTAATATGATAAAACATGCCTAGGTTATTTAGAGGACCAACCTGGGATAACTCTGACTGACAAGGACTTATCCAAAGGGATTTTTGATAGTTCTTGTGACTCAGAAGAAACACTTGAAAATGATAGGTATGCTGAAGGAATGAAGGCAGTTCCTCCACCCTTATCAGGAGTTTTTATGCCTCCAAATAATGATAAAGTTAGAGTTAGATGAATCAAAAGCTATTTATGGTAAAAAATCTGATGATTTGGAATCAGACTCTAGTACTTTCACCCAGGGTGAACCAGTTGTGACCAAAAAAGTTGTCTATCCACCTTTAATAAGCACATTTGTGCCTGAAGGACATGTGCCTACAACTAGTTCTGCTCCCAATCAAGTTAAATATTCTAGTAAGGCAATGGATAGCAATGCAAAACATCATGGTAGTATCAAAAGGGGTGGGCTAGGTTTTGAAAACACTAGGTCAGAATTACCCTTTGGATATTCTTTGAGAAGAAAAGGATGTTATGTGTGTGGTAATTTAGATCATTTTATCATAAATTGTATTATGCATGAAGATAAAATTGCTAAACAAAAGGCTGCAAGTATGGTCACAATGAAAGGGCATGAAAAGATTGCACAGGGAGAAAGGCAATTAGAATTAAGAGATGACACACCTAAGTGGGGTCATGCTCAGAGGGCAAATAAGCAAAATAAGACAAATAAAATAAGTCATTCTCATACCAATAAGAACTTTGTACCTAGAGCAGTACTTATGAAACAAGGTCTAGTATCTTTGAAGTCAAGTTCTCCAAGTACTGGCAAATCGAAATCTGCAAGTACTGCTAGAGCCAAGACAAGTACTGTTGAACTTCCATCTAGGAAATCAAAGTCTAACAAAACTTCTAAGGATTTAGTTGAGATTGTTAAGTCATCTAGAAGTAAGCCTTATGAGAAACCAATGCAAATGTGGGTTCTTAAAGGACAAAAGTCACATGTTCCACCAAGTACTGCCAAAATAGTACTTAAGCCTAAAAGAAAAGAGGTTCGTCAGGTTATCAATGATAATAATCTGAGTGTGTGTGCTATCTTGGAATCCCATGTTGATGCTTCAGGTGTTTATGATATGTGTCGTAAGATTTTTAGCAGATGGAAGTGGTCGTCTAATGGTGGTTTGTGTACTAAAGGGACACAATAGAACTAATATATAAAAAATCATATTGTATAGGGTGTTGGTCGTCTGGTAGTAAATCATGTCATTGGTGTTCATGCGAGCGGTGCGGTATGGATATCCCTAATTATGAATTTGGACATTGTTCATTTTGCAATTCGATCAATTCATACTTCACCTCTAATGACACTATCTCACCCTCCTCCATATATGACGATCCGTAACCGCAACATGTACCAGGTTTTTCTCAATACCTGTGTTGCAACAATTGTGGGGGCCCTCACGATACTTTTTCTTGTCAACCGATGAATTATTATGAGCCAAGTCCGTGCTATAATTCCGGTTTTCATAATTTTTAGCCCCCACAATACACCCTCGATCATCAACCTTTTTTGAATCCTAATGACGTAACACGAGCACTTGTTTTGAAACTGTGTAATTCGACTAAAAGAAACATGAGAGGAGGAAAAGCGACAACGACAAGAGCAATTATCTAATCTTAGTGCTTATACCTCTACGCCTTGTGTAATTACTTATTGTTATGATGATGACGACGATAATATTTATGATCTCAATCCATCATGTGAGACTACCACACCTATTCTTGATTCATCCACTATGGAGACCGATGCCTCTCTCATCATGGGGATGAGTATTACTTGTGACGAGATTCTTATTCCAATCCAAAGTGAGCCTACGGTTGCTTCCGATAGTGATAGTGAGTGTGAATCTCTTTCTAGTGATGATTCATTACCTCCCACCGACATCTTGGGAGATGATTCTTTGGCTTTCTCTAATCCTCTTTTTGATCTCGATGATGATTTTACTTCTAGTGATGACGAGTCACTATCCGATGAAGACGTTCTTAAGGAAAATTTCACGATTTATTCGAACCCTTAATTTGATTTTAATGACGCCTACATCTCTAATGAGGTGAATCCTCTCTTTGAAGAGGGGATTGAGGACATTGATGGCTCCGACTCTCTTGAGCATTCTTTGTTAGCCATGCCACCTCCCATCATCGAGGAGGTGGAGAGATTTGACCCTACCTTCCGTTTGATTCGGTCTGGAGAGGTAGCGTGGGTGGTCGATATTTCTTCTGATATTTCTCATATTATGTTGCCACCTCGTCCTACCGCATGCACACCCAAGCGGTTGATGTATCGCTTTTACTCTCCTCATTTCATACCGGGAAATGAGGATGAGTGTTTTGATCCTGGAGGAGACGTTGATGTTGCTATTACTTGTGATGTTTTACCGGTTACCCCATCAACTCTTACTTTGAGTTTCTATCAAGTGCCCTCGGGTGACACTTTGATATCTTTTTCTCCCACCCTCCCGCCCTTGGCGAAGACGAGTATTCTTAAGGATCGCCTTTATACCTATTTCTCGTATGTTATAAGAATCCTTTTGCTTTTCTTCACTTATACTGTGGATTCTTCTTCTTTATTCTCATCCGGTAATGAGGATAAGATTTTTGACCCTAGCATATCTGTTTTGCGCTAGTGGTGATTCTCTTGCTCCCCCATGGACCATTTAATTCGGGGTCGAGTCAGGCTCGTGACTCAGTTAACAAAAACAAGCGCTTCTCGGGAGGCAACCCGATGATATATCCTTTTATCTTTTTCTAACATAAGTGTAGGGCCGTGCTTCTCTCTATGTATGCTTGGTGGTTTTTTGTTTTTATGTGCAGGGTTCCCTTGGATCGAGAAGACTTTCAGAGGGTTGATGTTGCTGTTTTCCATCATATTCTTCATTCAGTCTCCGATCGATCTTCATGTCTATATCAGGGGAGTACTCAGTTCTCATCTTTATCCATGCATATCTGATTGTGTTCTTCTTACACTTGGAATTCTAGCATTAGCCTTTTGTGTTCTTAAGTGTAGGGTTAACACCTTATCACTTTTGAACATTGAGGCCAATGTTCGGTTCTAAGTGTAGGGGGGTTTTATATCATATTGATCATATTCATGCCTACTTGTTTGCCCTCTTGCATCCTATTTTGATCAAATGTATGTTTGTTTTTATTTTTTTTATTAATAATAATAAAACATTTTTGACCGTTGGTGATTGACTTGTCCCGTAGGCTAGAACAAAGGGGATCCTGACTCTGCCTGAGTGTTGATCTGGCTGCTCCCTTCACTTTTAGACTAAGCTTTTAGGAATTGTGCAAATGAAAATGCTAAACGTGGAGTAGTTGGTTCTCTTTAGAGCTTATATGAGTAACCTGTGGCTTTTCCTCCTAGATTATAACTAGATTAAATAAGTGTTTTTTTTTCAAGCCTTTGAACGTTAAAAATTGTGTTGTTATGCAAAAATAAATTCTTATGCAATTTTGATATAGAGTCCTAGTTCAACTTTTTTATTTAAATTTGAGTGAAAGCATACTTTCTTAAATTTGAAATAATGTTGCGTGAATAAATATGTTGAAAAAAAAGGAGAAAAAAATCGGAAAAAAATTGAGAAAAAAGAAAAAAATAAAAAAGAAAAAAAAGTGTTCAATAGAGTTAGAAGAGTCGAGTGAATGAATAGGTGTTTTTTTGTTGCTTTAATTATAATTTTGAGAAACTTGCTTTTTCTTAAATTTAAATCCGTAGTTGAACTAGAATTCGTCAATTTTGTATAAGCGTTTAGACGGTATTAGAGAGTGTAGAAGTTAAAGGTCCCGTGAGCTCCGATACTATTCTCGAGGGTGTAAAAACCTAGCCTCCTAAGCTTTGCTAAAGGACAAGCTGAGAAAAAAGTCGCTACATGGAGTGATCTCTCTTTTGAATCTTCATTCTCTAACTACCGTCGTTGTTTTTCGTCTAAGTGTCTTTTATTAGCTTAGCGGTGATTTCAAGATCTTTGATTTCAAAATCCCGCCGATCCCGGTACTATTCTCCGTGGGGTGTCAAATGCCCGGGCACTTAACCGATGAGGTTGGGACGTCCCGAGAACAAAGCCGCTACATGACAAAGGCCATTTTTTAATCTAAAATCTCGTCATTTTCGGTGAGTCAAATACTCCACTTAAATGATTAGCAACCATAACAAATGTCGATTTGAACGATCAAAACTTTGAAAATGAACATTCTTGCCTAGTCTTTTATAATTGTAGGAGTGAAAAGTTATATTTACACGGGTTATTAGTATAAGTAGTGTTAGCATTTTGCCAAAATGTTTGCACAAGGAAATTTAGCTTAGTTGGGAGTGTAGGATTGTAAATCTTGCTTATGTTTTTAGAGAGAGAAAGAGATAGAGAGATGGTGGATTTCACACAAAGCTAGAGAGAGAAAGTAAGAAGAACTATGTGAAAATTATGAAACACACCACCCTCTCCATCTAAGGAGAGGGTTTATATACCCAAGCCCTTGTCATGGGCTTTGGCTTACATTTGGGCCGGCCTACACATGTTGTAGGCTAGGATTTGGTTTGTTTGTTTAATTAAGATAAGTAACTAAACTACGAGCTATTACATGGACTATTGTTGGAGTGACCGATCCTTCTTAATACGTAAAACATATTTCCAACAATCTCCCCCTAAGGGAGGTCACTCCAAACAAGGGCATTACCCAAGTTACAATAATGAGATAAACCTAGCATACTATGCTTGTCTTGAGCTCGTAGTCTTCGTCTTTCTTTTTCTTTTTCTTTTCTGGTGAACATGCTGATGTGATCTTTGATATCAATCTTTAGCATCAATCTCTTGCCTTGATCTCGTGCTTCCATCACTTGTGATCTTCGCCTCTTCGTGACACCATGTCCCACATACTTATACCTTCATAATTCTTGAAAGCTTCAGAGTTCGATACAGCGGAAGACTTGACTTTTAGGCTTTCTTGAATTAAATGAGATATTAAGTGCATAAAGTATAAGCATGCGGGGACGACTTCTTCTTGGATTCCGCAACGTCACCGTCTTCAAATGCCGCAACATAAGTAGACACGAACGAAATGGCTTTGAACATTTCATTCTAAATCGGTAGCATTTTACCTCCGGTCGGTGAAGACCGTTGGACGATATTAGATATCGTACCCGTGACGGATAGTTTCAATTAAGTAACTTCCTGACAGGATTTCGCGGGTAAACCCGTTCTCTTTATTCGACCATCCAAAGCTGACTGCGAACATAAAGAGTGAATCATTTGGATAATAATATTCGCATGATTTGAAGCCGTCAATTCATGTTCCTGGAACAAGTGAAATTCAATTAAGAACCGCACCATCGTTGGTTTCCAGTTGTCACGAGCTTGATTCGTATAGAATCTTGCAAGTTACCTACCAAGTGCTGTTTGAGGTTAACACTAGAAGGATTTCCACTCATCACTGTGAACACTAAGGTATCACTCTGAGTGTTTTGGCAAGATCACTGAGATATTGCGTAGAGGCCTGGAACGTGTTTAGATTCAGTTAAGAATTAAACCACTGTTGCTTTCCAGTTATCACAAGCTTGATTCATAAAGAATCGCACAAGTCACCTACCATGAGCTTTTTGATATTCGCTCAAGAAGGATTTCCATCTTCATTGTAAATACTTTCGTATTACTCGGATGTTCAGGCAAGATCATGAAGATTTTGCGTAGGACTCTTAAGATCTTTCTTACTTTTCAAAGTGTGTGAAGAAGCAAGGAAATATGGAAGTGTGTCCTAATGAGATATTTGATGATCTCAAATGGCTCTAGACTCGATCGTGCATTTTGAATTTTAGTGATCGGAGGCTGGAGAGGAGTGCCACCTTTTCAATACCAATTTATTCGGAGTGAAAAAATCAATAGATAACGTGTTGTCTCCGTGTGATTAAAACAAATACCTTTTGAGAGATATCTGAGTTAGCTGGGATGGGTTGCGCATTGCATCACTGGGTCCATGATGTCTGTCTTCAATATCAAGAATCATTAAAATGATCTCAATAGCATATGTATTGACCCGGTTTCTGCCTAAGTTATAAGGAGGGCTTCTTTCTTTACACCCTTTATCTTTACAATTCTTTTTCATTCTTCAACCCCTTCAATGCTTACCAATACGTCATAACTAGCACCTTGTTGTGATTGTTCCAGTGCTAACTTAAGTACTTGGTCGGCATTCAGCTACATTCACAATCTTTCTCCATCTTTCCTAAGGACTACTATTTCTAGCTATGGAATGTCCTTGGGAAGATTCCTCCGGTTCTGGAAGAATCATAGGACTTAACCTATCCTACCATCCTTATGTCACCATAATCTTCATCGTCGTGAAATAAACGGGTTTTGGGTAATATGTCACCATGAAAATCCATTTTGATATAGCAAATCCATTTTGCTCCCCCTTAACATATGCCACGATATTCGAAAACATTTCACACATGTCGGGATGAGGCAGCACATTAAGTCAAAGCATTTGTGATAATATCCCATATTAAATCACATTTTCTCCCCCATATTAAAAATATTAACCCAATCGATGTTTTTTTAATATCAATTGATTTAATGAAGTTTTAACAAAGGTTTTGGGAAGAAAAATGCAAGTCCGTTTTATCTTCATGATATCAAACGCATGAGATATGATACCGATTTGTAACATGATCACATATTCACCCTATGAGAAAAGAAATGACAAGGTTGGACCTGATAGATGAGAACATCATTTGATAAGATCAAATGGTTCTTGTCAGCATATGTTGGTCGCCTCGTCACGTCTGAAGTCCTTTCTCGACACCACGTGTACGATTGGTATTGTTGTCTTGACACCAACTTGTGAACTTGGCACTTTCGGCATCGAAGATTCTGAATGCTTGACAATGTCGTCGGTTGAGTAGTCGCATCTTCGAGGATGTAGATACCAATTGTAGATCGCTATGGTTGTAGAGATGATAGCTTCATAAAAACAAGACTTCTCTTGTTTTAACAAATAAATGCACTGAGGCGTACATCTATTTGTGTTAGACCAAGTTATAAAGTAAACTTGATCCCTTACAAGGTTTTAAAGTAAACCTTGCCCGAGAAAAATAATTCCCGTTGTGAGCCAAAGCTTTCATGAGAAATACTTGACTTTAATGTGAAAACCGGGTTGCAGTCAGAAATAACTACAAGCCATTTAGGCATGTTTTATGAAATAATTACAACTTTTGTACGAACTCTATTTATGGCGCCGTGTCAATATTAATCGACATTTCTAAGGCCGTAAATATTATCTTACCAAAAGACATGCCTTTAAAAAATAAAGTAAAAATATTTTTGGATTTTTCTAGATTTTTTAATTTTTATGGTTTTTATATGGTTTTATATTTTTGTATTTTGCTTTTGTGGATAAAAAATATAAACAATATATACAGATGATCACCAAGGATACGGAGAATAGTTTTACCAAGACTATTCTTTCGCTTCATCTGCTAGTTCCTTTAGAGTCTCAGGCGAGAAGGTTCTCATTCCTAGCTTGTCGGCCAAAAATTCAATTCGAGCGCGATCTAAAGCCTTCGTGAAAATATCCGCCAATTGATACTCAGATCGGACAAAGTAAAGCTCTTTTACTCCATTTTCCACTTGCTCCTTGATGAAGTGGTAGCGAATGTCAATATGCTTCGACCGGGAGAATTGAACATTGTTGCAGCATAAGGCAATTGCACTCTTGTTGTCGCAGTACATCGGAATTTTGTTGAAACCTAGACCATAGTCGGTTAATTGCGATCTCATCCAAAGAATTTGAGCACAGCAACCGGACATAGCTATGTATTCTGCTTCCGTACTTGAAATTGCAGCGCTTTTCTGCCTTTTCGATGCCCAACTGATTAGTCGATCTCCTAGTAGTTGTAAAGTTCCACTCGTGCTACGCCTTGTATCTTGACAACCCGCGTGATCCGCATCTGCATATGCCATTAGTGCAATAGAAGAGTCCTTCGAATACCAAAGTCCCCGATTAATGGTTCCTTTAAGATATCGAAAGATCCTTTTAACAGTAGCTAAGTGTAACTCAGTAGGCCTAGTTTGATACCTGGCACACATACATATAGCAAACTGAAGATCAGGTCGACTGGCTGTGATATACAGAAGAGTACCGATCATTCCACGATAAAGTGTCGGATCAACGGCAACTCCATGTGGATCTGCATCAAGCTTAGTTCGTTCCACCATTGGAGTATCCACGGGGTCACAAGATTCCATCTTATACTTCTTAAGCGATTCAAGGGCATACTTGGATTGATTGATAAAGATGCCTCTGGGACTCTGAGATATCTGAAAACCTAAGAAGAATGATACCTTGCCCATCATTGACATTTTAAACTTGGAAGACATGAGTGTCCCAAACTCATCCGATAAGGTTTGGGTCGAGGCTGCAAATATAATATCATCAACATATATTTGTACCATGATCATATCTTTACCTCGTTTCTGAATGAACAGCGTAGGATCCACCTTGCCTTTTGCGAAGCCTTGTGTAATGAGGAATTGTGACAATAGATCGTACCATGCGCGAGGAGCTTGCTTCAACCCATAGAGAGCCTTCTTAAGCTTGTACACATGATTAGGATAATTAGGATTCACAAAACCATCCGGTTGTTGAACATAGTCCTCTTCCTTGAGTTCACCATTAAGAAATGCCGTCTTCACATCCATCTGATAGACGATCATATTCATATGGGCTGCATAAGCGAGGAATAGTCGAATAGCTTCCAAACGGGCAACAGGTGCAAAGGATTCCATAAAGTCGATGCCCAATAATTGCTTGTATCCACGAGCTACAAGTCTAGCTTTGTTCTTCAATATTCCGCCTAACTCATCGAGTTTCACCTTGTAAACCCATTTCAATGTGAGTAACTGTACTTGATCCGGGCATGGGACGAGTTCCCAAACATCAAGACGTATGAATTCGTTAAGTTCTTCTTGCATAGCTTATATCCAACAGGATTGAGTAAAAGCTTGTTGCCATGTCTTAGGTTCAAATTCAGTGAGAAAAGCATCAAAGTGACAAAACATTGCACTTTCTTGTAACTGACTTCGTGTGGATACTGGACGATTAGGGTCACCAATAATAGAATCTATAGGATGATCCTTTGTCCACTTGCTGTCATGTTCACGAATCCGTGGATTGGAGTAAACTATAGAAGGAGCTTCTTCTGAGGTGGACGACCCGGCTTGATTAGAGGCGGGAATTAGTACACCAAAGAATGGAAGTTTACGCATTTGAGCGAATTCCAAATCGTGATCATCATCATCCTCTTCATCATCAATAGGCATGACATGGGTAGTTGAAACATGTGTTGGTTGAGAATTACTTGTCGAAGGTATATCTTGACCATTAGGTGCAGATATATCTGATTGTGCAACGGTTGCTGGAGCGACAACTTCGGTTACCGGAGCTATTACCTCAGGTTCTGGAGCAACAATGGTTGGAGGAGTAAAGAATTCATCAAAGAACGGTTGAAACAATGTATCCCATTCATTCCTAGAAGGTGGTGTAAATGATGATGAAGTAGGGTTGTTTGGGACAAGACCAGAACTAATATTACTGGGTCCCATTTCATGAAGTGCGGGTTCAGAGCTGCTTTGCTCAGAAGCCATTGCTGCCAGCTCATCAAAATCAACATTCATAGTTTCGAGGATCTTGCGAGAGTTATGGTTGTAGATTCGGTATGCCTTCTTTGCGGGGGCATAACCAATGAAAATACCAATATCAGCCTTTGGTTGAAGTTTTCCCAAATTGTCACCATCATTATTTGGATAGCAAAGATGTGACAATCCGTCAATTTACGATTGATATTTTATTCTCAAATATTATTTGAAAATATTATTTTAATGATACAATATGAACTCACTTATTTTTGGGAAGAAATTTGGATTTACGTCTTGAAGTAGCATCGACTACGTCTAAACCGGAGGATTCAACGCTACGTGCTTACGTTTACATACACCGTCTTTGATGACAGTCCGACATTTCAGAAAATAAATTTGTCCATGAATATTATTTTGGAGTTTTAAATTTGTGTTGGTTCATAAACTCACAAATTTACGAGAAGAGATTAGGACTTACGATTTTATTTTAACGTCCTTTACGACTAAACCGGAAACTTTAGGATTACGTATTTACGTTTTCGAACTCCGTTTTTGATGAGACAATTTTTATTAGATTCGTTTTGTGTCGTTGATTCATAATTTATAAAAACGTTTTTCGTAAAACGACCCGAGGGCACGCAAATCGAGGAAACTAGAATCAAGGAGTACCCGTAAATAAATGGGGATGAGACAAGTGGGACACTTGTCCCACCCCCACTCAAAACCGGCCTAAATAAGCCACACAACACCACCACACCACATTTTGTTAGCTAAGTTAACACTTGTCCACTTTGCTTACAAAGTAAGCTTACAACTCATCAAAACCAACTAGCTAAAACCATTTCTTCATTTCCTACATGCAAAACCACTTCAACATCCTCTCTACTCTCTCTAGTTCGTCCCATATCCCTCAAAAACATCCATCATTTGATCAAAATCAACCACAAAATCTCATGTTATTCATATACATGTTGATGCCCTTTTGAAGCCCTATTGATTGGTGCAAGTTATAACATCCAAGGAGGAGTTTTCATGGAGTAGTAGGGCTGATTTTCCACAAGGTATTCATGAAGAGTGGTGATTATGAAGATGGTCTTGGTGCATCACAAGTATCTCCATCAAAAATCCATGTTTTGATCAACCTACATCATCATGGTGGTATAAAGATTGTCCTCCTCATCTTATTGTTATTTTGATTATGTAAACATGTATTTTATTTCCTATTGTATATGTATATGATGATTATATGATGATAAAAATGTTATGTGGGGATTTGTTGTTGATAAACATGATTAAAAAGGTGAAAAACCATATGAAATAAGGTTAAAATCTTGGTTAAATTTGATGGCTGTATAAAACAGTAAAGAACCATATGGTAAAATGATAAAATGATGAGGTGGAATGGATTTACAGTAAGCTATGGGTCTTGTACACATGTGAGGGTTGGCCATGCAATGGAATCATTGTAATGAGTGAGATATGATCAAAACAAGTTTAGGGTATAAATCTGAGGTTACTGTTTTGGACGATTTTTAGAAAATATTTAGAAGATGATTCAACAGTAGCTATACAAGAGTTAAATGTAGCACATATCATGTAGTTTATGTGATAAAAATTTGAGCTTCTATCTCCATATAGAACTCATGATATGGCAGTTTTGGTGAAAGTGAAGTTAAAAATCAGATTTTGAAAAATAAAGTATAATACTATTATATAAGCACTCAAAATTATATTGTATAAAATGTAAAGTTAAAACCCACTAACTTATGGATTTTATTTATATAAGTATGTAAAAGGTTAAATAAGGGTACATTTTATAAAAATGGTAACTTGTTAAGTTTTATAAGTTATAAAACTATAAACTTGATTTTTACGACTTTTTCGGCTATCGCCGTAAAATTAACGTTTTTGTTAAATAAAACTTAGATGGTTGGACCCGTCTAATGTAAACTTTATAAAACTTATATACTGATATATAAACATGTATAACAAGTAAAAACCGATAAAACCCGAACTATAGGACATACGGACGTTAACGGACTAAATTAACGTTATTGGACTAACAATACAACAAAAATGGACTAAAACACTTATAAACTTATTATTGGGCTTGACCCATTTGGGCCTAACTTGAAAGTTTAAATACTGATAATATAAGTATGAAATGGATTAATACAAGTTAATAAACTTATAATAGGCTTATTGGACCTAAAACACGTAAATGGATAAAACTAGTAAACTAGTATAAAAGCTATCGACATATAACACTAAAATGAGTAAACGAGAATATGTAAACCCACTTGATCATCATATATATATATATAATCATCATATGTATATATAATTGGTATTTTTATAAAGTCATTGGACAAACGTCTAAGACCGATTATTATTTGTCTAGGTTTCCGTGATTGAAGCACGTACCGTACATCCGAATCGCCGATAACCCGCCTTCCCACATCAACGTGAGTTCATAGCCTCACACTCTTTTAAATGTTTTATAAATGTTTTATAAACCCGCGAGGGAGATAACATGTTAGTTTTTATAAAAATAGGACACCATTTGTCCCGATTGCTTGTTTATTGATTTGGACCCGAATGATTGAATGACCCGATTGTATGACCCTATGAATGATTAAAGGACCCGATAGATGAAATAAAAATGGATTATTAAAGTTAGGTTATGTCACTAAAAGTCCCATTAGCATGAATTGTGAACTACCGGGATTTGGTAGACGCTTATGCATTTAATAGTACTATTTGGGGACGATCACCCCAGTTCACGCCTTGACGGTTGATCCCCGTCGTGCCACATTGATTGATAAGCGAATTTATGTATGAGAAGATTTCCATAGCGTGACCTTTGTGACGACACGCTACTTTAGATGGGCAAATTGGTATCGGGTTAGCTACCCGTTTTGGTTTAGTAAGGTAACAATGTCATGCGGCTTATAATAATCCAAATCACCGAAATACTATTAGACGCTTCGAATTACGATGTATTGTCTGACTAGCAATACAGGGTCATACTATTGATATTATGTTCGTGTTTTGGTTTTCATAACCATATTCATATAACGGTTTTTATTTTCATACAACGTCGTAAGACGTATTGTATGATGTTTTTACGACATTAGTTCGTATAATGATTTTAAGGCAAATGCCTATACTATGATTTTCGATAAGGATTTGTATAAAATGATTTTGGCTATTTCATGGCCTATCAAAACGATTTGTACAAAATGATTTTCAGTAATACTTTTATACTGATATTATATTGATGGAATTTATTAAACTCTATGAATTCACTCGGCGTTATCGCTGACCTTTTCTTTTAACATGTTTTATCTCAGGTACTTGAAGGTAATTCTCGGGAAGACGAAAAGAATTCATGGCCCGCACTTCAACAATATTTTCCATTCAAATGTTTATAAAACCTGTATTAAATATAATGACTTGGGACCGATGTAACTTTGATATTATTGAATGGAAATGCTTTATTAATAAACGACGCGATTTTTATGCGTTGTCTATGATGTGAGTAATGTGCTATCCCGTAACACCAACTAGTCTTCCGCTGTATTGAGTTGTATAAATTTGGGGGGTGTTACAGTTTGGTACCAGAGCTCTCGTTATAGAGAATGAAAGATTTTTAAAAACCAAGGTTTTGAATAAAACATTTCAAAATCTTTTAACTATAAACATTTTTCTAAAAATGTCTAAAAATCTTTTGACTATAACGGTGCCGAAGAATTCCCGAGTTACCGACAAGGCCAAGACTGAGAAGTGTTATTTTAATATATATAACTTGGATTATATATATATGATGTAATTTTATTACATGATTGTTCGATGATTATTTTGATTTTTATACGAGGTATTTATACGACGTAGATTGTCACAAGAAACCCTAAAATCCCCTAGTAAATTAATCGAAGCTATTCTCGTAGGAATTCTAGCTATCCTAGATCTAAACCAAGTTGTGGATATTTATGATCCCAACAAATGGTTGATATTCGTAGAAATGTAGATATTAGTTGATTGTGATATTGAAAAAGAATTGGCGAGCTTAAATCTGATATCGATGTCATGACGATCTTTCTTATAGAGTGGAGTTTGACAAAACATTACCACCTAGGAAGATGTCATCTGATTCGTTGTCATCCAATTCTTAAATTGAAATCGAAAGGGTGAATGTTGCACTTGAGGCTGTTATTGGAACCATTACCCAAAAGCCTCATGCCACTAATACCTTTCCGAGAAGTCTAGTTGAATGATCAAGTCATTTCATATTAATGACTCATTTGATAATTGTTGTTGTAAGAGATATAGGATCGGAAATTAAGTATTGATTCATATTGAGATTGTATTGCCTTTACAAGGCCGAAGAATAAGGTTGTAAGTATTGGAGAATGAGGTAGGATATCGAATTGAGTATAAAGTTGGTTGAAACTTGAATAAAGTAAAATTTAACTCGTATGGAATATGAGATTGTTAAGAGAAAGTTGTTACATTATGTGATTGAATTATAAGGATTTAATTGATTATAGGATTGTGTTAAGTGCTGTTCCTAGGCCATTGTCCACTAATGAGGATGCCCAGTGTCCAAGAAATAAATTGAAGAAATCTTCTTCTGAATTGAGACCGATGGATCTTCTGGGACATGTGGAACACCTAATAACTCTTGTAGATTAGTATTCATTGTGGTATCTTTTAAAAATCCCTAACTTAACTGAGATATCAGTTGGTAGGATGAGTTCTGAGGACATAGTGACGCGTAATGTGTTACGGTACAATTTTGACTTGTTTGTGATTAATGAAAAGACTACCTTTGATTGCTAAATTCTACATGTATCGATGATATCTATCTTTTCTTGCTTCATCCTAATGTTCGCGTTAGTGATGCAACCGTTGAACAAGTACTCATCTTGAATCGAGTTATGTTGTGGATTATTCTTTTGAGTGCCATTGAGATCATGAACCTCATGATTATTTGGCTAAGCTCATCTCCTATTAGATTGTAGTTAGTTCTTGGTGAACAAACTTTCATCACTCTTCTGCAGATCACTCATTGTTTTTATAAAGTTAAAACGGTATCATTTGAGAAAATTTAATTTTCATCACAATAAGGATTATTCAAAGTGAGATTTATAAGTGATTGATATCAAAATGAAGTTGTTTATGAGACGCTTTGGAAAACTTATTTGTTTTCATAACAAAGAAAATCTTTGTAAATTTATTTTTTGATTCTTATTTAAGAATTTAGCATGAAAATGTTTTTATTATAAACACAATGATAAAATTTTGACGAACTGAGTATTGCATCGTTAATCTTGAAATTGTATATAGTTGCGCGCCTACATACAATTTGGAATGGACTATGCAAGACTGATTAGTAGTCACCATAAAACTAATGAATAAACACTACATTTTCCTTGAAGATTGTGAAAGATTAAAATTTATGAGATCTGCAAGAAGTGAAAAATAGGGACATAGTGTTAGGGACACCTACATATGTGCCTATAGCATCTATTCTTCTGAGTCGAATTTACTCATCTGTGGAAATTGTCTTACTTGACAATTGACAATTCTTTCTGGACAAATTCTCCCGTAGTGAGATTCTTAGGAAAAGTATCTGATTACCGAGTGTTGATACCCGGCTGGATGTATTGACGTTCTTATCATTTCTTATGATTTGATTTCATTTGAATGACCTGGGTAACGATCCGAGGAGCTTTCGAATGCGTACTCAAATTATGAAAACATGGGATATATTCATATTCTTAAATGTTTTCGTTTGTATCTGATTTGAAATTCTCCCGTGTAGATTATGCGTTAACCTTATTCTTTTAATAGTAGTTGTATATCCTAATATCCCTGAATTTGCGAAGGATTATGAATTATTATTAGTCTTTTGAGAAGTTCACATCTTATCGACGGTAATGCAACTGGAAAGATGATAATGCCAGTGGAATGGATTGATTGGTTATGACATGACGACATTGTCTTAATTAATGGGAACTCGAATAGAATTCCCCTAAATGATAAGATGTTGATTATCCAAAAATGATCTAAATAATTCTTGGTGGATGACCCTATCCTGTATTTAGACTTAAAATTATACCGTAAATGGTTGTGAACTAGTTATAGATATTATAATCTAGAAAGAACTTAATATGAATTTATTAAAAGATGTTTTCGTTATCTGGAACTTTAGTAAGTATTGTTGATGAATTACCTAGACTTTTGCCATTAAGGCAAGTTGAAATTGGTATTGATTATATTCCCGGTGTTGCACTTGTGACTTGTACACTATACGTCAGCACCATCTAAATTAAAGGAATTACCGTACAACTGAGAGAGTTGTCGGAGAAAGATTTTATTATACCAAGCCTGTCATCCTGAAGAGCTATGGTGTTATCATTCCTTATATTTATAGATTACTGTGACTGAGTAAATTGACAATCGAAAACGATATCCATAACTCGAAATGGAAGATTTGTTCGATCATTTACAAGGTTCTAGCGTATGTTTTAAAGATTTGATCCACGGCATGGTTATTATCAACTTCGCATCTGCGAAGAAGATTATCTATTCCAATCATTACATCCGGTACTTGTAATAAACATTATGAGTTTCACGTGATGTCGTTTGGATTGATCGATGCACATGTAGTATTCATAATTATGATAAATCGCGTGTGTAGGCTGTAATTTGATAAATTCATGCTCGTGATCATTAAGGATCATTTGCTTGTTTATAAGAATAAGAATGAAGTTAATAATTATTTATAGATTGCCCTAAATTGGCCGAACAATGAAAACCTATACCTTAAATATTTAACATGAGATTAAAGACTTAATCCTTTACCTTAAATGACGGTTTGATTAATGATGGTAAGAGATATGTATATTGACTTTTCAAAAATTAGAAGTCATTTAGAACTATGGGTTTTACCAAAAAGAAAGTGCAAATATATTTTGACAAATGTTTTAACAAAGGATTTTTAAGGGATTATTCCCTTATACACAAACCATTTAACTAAACTTCTGTTTAGGGGTAAATGTTTGTGTATACCTCAAGATAACCTAAGAAGGATTGAGGAAACCCATTTATACCATGACTTGAAATTTTAAACGACAATTTTTGCTTGTCAAACTAAGAAAACTTTGACCAAAGTATAAACAAAGGTTTTTCGAACATTTACGAATTTTATTAATTATTTTCGATAAATCAACCAAAAATCTTGTTAATTAAATTCAAATTTATTTTTGAGCATTTTATATAATTGGTCAAACTAAGAAATTTAAAATCTTTACGTTTACATTTCATAAAAATTGAATACTTAATATTTAATTAGTTATAATAATTATTATTTAATTAATTGTAATAATTATCGACGCTTTAAACGTTGGATTGAGTAAAACGGATAAAGATGATAGTTGAGAAGAAACTAAAACTCAGAAAATGTGAAGAAATAATTTTTGAATAAATATGGACATGATAATTATATCATCTGGAAAAATGAATATAAATACTGATACATTATGTAGAAAATGTGAAGAAAGGTGAACGTAATTACTGACGCATAATATAGAAAGAATATCTGAGTGAATTGTGGACATGATAATTACATCATCATGAGAAGTGAATATAAATACCGACGCATTATGTAGAAAAGATAAAGAACCAGTTAGGACATGTTCCTTATTAATGAAGGTGCAAAATAAATTGTTGAACAATGTAAAATAGACGATGATTGTGAAAAGGATAATATAGATAATAAAAAGAGGTTCGCGTCTAATGTGAACCATTAAAATAGAGAAACCAATAGCGTTAAATGTTTTAAAGGCCACTTGTGATTGCCTAAACATGGAGATTGTGAGATATAGTTATGTTGTAATTTTTAAGTATAAGTATTCTATTTATGTCATTTTTGACTAAAAGTATCTTTGTCTGAAGAAGTTGTACTAATGGCAATTCTGAAGGCAGACATCGCCTCATACATTAGTAACCGTCTAGCTATTGCAAAGGTCATCATCTGAATTTGATTCGATTTGGGTCATCGTCGACAGACTGACCAAATATGCTATATCATTCTCGTTAATGATAAATGCAAAAGAGTTATGTAAACATAGTGTGCCTGTATCGAACATCTTTATCAAGATCCTCGCTTCGCATCGAATTTCTAGAGATTTGCTCAGTAATCATTGAGAACGAACCTTGATGAGAGTACTATGTACCACCCCAATCGAAGGGACGAGGTAAAGTAACGATACAAAGTAATATTAGTGCTATTTTATGTTTGAATGAATAACCTTTGGTAATAGACCGTATAATCGTTTTCCCTTTGGAAGGATTATCATTGATAATCATCGTATTAGGATTGAGATCGAATCTTGTTAGGATCTAAATAGTAGAGCATCTGTAAGAAAGAGTTGAGATGAAGATATCCGACATACACCCATTATGAGTTGGACATGTCTCTTAGGTTTAAGGTTTCCTATGATGGCGAACCTATCCTTGCAAAATACCCGACCCGCGAGATCTGAAATGATTGTTGAAATTAGGATTTGATTATTGATTGCCGGTAGTGGGCAAGAGGTTATGTGAATATGAAATGTAGATCTTGAAGTGCTAGATGGGTAGCGAAGTTATGCCACAATTTTTAACCTTGGAAAAATGAAATTCATGATCTGACAGATCATGGGATATAAGTTCCCTTTGTATGGGACCATTGAGATGATGTAAAAGTTGGGATTGAAAGGCATATAAGTTGGATCTACCCTAGGACTTCAAAGACTGCGTGAATTTTGTTTCGTAAATCGAACTTGATGGAATATCTATCAAGTGAAAATCTGATTGTTCTTAGTAAAGCTTAGATCGGCGAAAAGTTGCATTCATCAGAACCCGTGAACATCATGGATAGAGAAAGTAAGTCAACATTAAGCCTGATCTTATTTCCGTAGTTATGTATGACGAAACTCGCGTATTATAATGAATTACACTTGTGAGAAAAGACCGAATGTGGAGGAAATACCCACATGGCTTTAACTCTATAAGAAGCGAGTAGTAAGGTAAGATGATCTTTGAGGACAAAGATCCTGTTTAGGGGTAAATGCTGTGACAATCCGTCAATTTACGATTGATGTTTTATTCTCAAATATTATTTGAAAATATTATTTTAATGATACAATATGAAATCACTTATTTTTGGGAAGAAATTTGGATTTACGTCTTGAAGTAGCATCGACTACGTCTAAACCGGAGGATTCAACGCTACGTGCTTACGTTTACATACACCGTCTTTGGTGACAATCCGACATTTCAGAAAATAAATTTGTCCATGAATATTATTTTGGAGTTTTAAAATTGTGTTGGTTCATAAACTCACAAATTTACGAGAAGAGATTAGGACTTACGATTTTATTTTAACGTCCTTTACGACTAAACCGGAAACCTTAGGATTACGTATTTATGTTTTCGAACTCCGTTTTTGATGAGACAATTTTTATTAGATTCGTTTTGTGCCGTTGATTCATAATTTATAAAAACGTTTTTCGTAAAACGACCCGAGGGCACGCAAATCGAGGAAACTAGAATCGAGGAGTACCCGTAAATAAATGGGGATGAGACAAGTGGGACACTTGTCCCACCCCCACTCAAAACCGGCCTAAATAAGCCACACAACACCACCACACTATATTTTGTTAGCTAAGTTAACACTTGTCCACTTTGCTTACAAAGTAAGCTTACAACTCATCAAAACCAACTAGCTAAAACCATTTCTTCATTTCCTACATGCAAAACCACTTCAACATCCTCTCTACTCTCTCTAGTTCGTCCCATATCCCTCAAAAACATCCATCATTTGATCAAAATCAACCACAAAATCTCATGTTATTCATATACATGTTGATGCCCTTTTGAAGCCCTATTGATTGGTGCAAGTTATAACATCCAAGGAGGAGTTTTCATGGAGTAGTAGGGCTGATTTTCCACAAGGTATTCATGAAGAGTGGTGATTATGAAGATGGTCTTGGTGCATCACAAGTATCTCCATCAAAAATCCATGTTTTGATCAACCTACATCATCATGGTGGTATAAAGATTGTCCTCCTCATCTTCTTGTTATTTTGATTATGTAAACATGTATTTTATTTCCTATTGTATATGTATATGATGATTATATGATGATAAAAATGTTATGTGGGGATTTGTTGTTGATAAACATGATTAAAAAGGTGAAAAACCATATGAAATAAGGTTAAAATCTTGGTTAAATTTGATGGCTGTATAAAACAGTAAAGAACCATATGGTAAAATGATAAAATGATGAAGTGGAATGGATTTACAGTAAGCTATGGGTCTTGTACACATGTGAGAGTTGGCCATGCAATGGAATCATTGTAATTAGTGAGATATGATCCAAACAAGTTTAGGGTATAAATCTGAGGTTACTGTTTTGGACGATTTTTAGAAAATATTTAGAAGATGATTAAACAGTAGCTATAGAAGAGTTAAATGTAGCACATATCATGTACTTTATGTGATAAAAATTTGAGCTTCTATCTCCATATAGAACTCAAGATATGGCAGTTTTGGTGAAAGTGAAGTTAAAAATCAGATTTTGAAAAATAAAGTATAATACTATTATATAAGCACTCAAAATTATATTGTATAAAATGTAAAGTTAAAACACACTAACTTATGGATTTTATTTATATAAGTATGTAAAAGGTTAAATAAGGGTACATTTTATAAAAATGGTAACTTGTTAAGTTTTATAAGTTATAAAACTATAAACTTGATTTTTACGACTTTTTCGGCTATCGCCGTAAAATTAACGTTTTTGTTAAATAAAACTTAGATGGTTGGACCCGTCTAATGTAAACTTTATAAAACTTATATACTGATATATAAACATGTATAACAAGTAAAAACCGATAAAACCCGAACTATAGGACATACGGACGTTAACGGACTAAATTAACGTTATTGGACTAACAATACAACAAAAATGGACTAAAACACTTATAAACTTATTATTGGGCTTGAACCATTTGGGCCTAACTTGAAAGTTTAAATACTGATAATATAAGTATGAAATGGATTAATACAAGTTAATAAACTTATAATAGGCTTATTGGACCTAAAACACGTAAATGGATAAAACTAGTAAACTAGTATAAAAGCTATCGACATATAACACTAAAATGAGTAAACGAGAATATGTAAACCCACTTGATCATCATATATATATAATCATCATATGTATACATAATTGGTATTTTTATAAAGTCATTGGACAAACGTCTAAGACCGATTATTATTTGTCTAAGTTTCCGTGATTGAAGCACGTACCGTACATCCGAATCGCCGATAACCCGCCTTCCCACATCAACGTGAGTTCATAGCCTCACACTCTTTTAAATGTTTTATAAATGTTTTATAAACCCGCGAGGGAGATAACATGTTAGTTTTTATAAAAATAGGACACCATTTGTCCCGATTGCTTGTTTATTGATTTGGACCCGAATGATTGAATGACCCGATTGTATGACCCTATGAATGATTAAAGGACCCGATAGATGAAATAAAAATGGATTATTAAAGTTAGGTTATGTCACTAAAAGTCCCATTAGCATGAATTATGAACTACGGGATTTGGTAGACGCTTATGCATTTAATAGTACTATTTGGGGACGATCACCCCAGTTCGCGCCTTGACGGTTGATCCCCGTCGTGCCACATTGATTGGTAAGCGAATTTATGTATGAGAAGATTTCCATAGCGTGACCTTTGTGACGACACGCTACTTTAGATGGGCAAAATTGGTATCGGGTTAGCTACCCGTTTTGGTTTAGTAAGGTAACAATGTCATGCGGCTTATAATAATCCAAATCACCGAAATACTATTAGACGCTTCGAATTACGATGTATTGCCTGACTAGCAATACAGGGTCATACTATTGATATTATGTTCGTGTTTTGGTTTTCATAACCATATTCATATAACGGTTTTTATTTTCATACAACGTCGTAAGACGTATTGTATGATGTTTTTACGACATTAGTTCGTATAATGATTTTAAGGCAAATGCCTATACTATGATTTTCGATAAGGATTTGTATAAAATGATTTTGGCTATTTCATGGCCTATCAAAACGATTTGTACAAAATGATTTTCAGTAATACTTTTATACTGATATTATATTGATGGAATTTATTAAACTCTATGAATTCACTCGGCGTTATCGCTGACCTTTTCTTTTAACATGTTTTATCTCAGGTACTTGAAGGTAATTCTCGGGAAGACGACAAGAATTCATGGCCCGCACTTCAACAATATTTTCCATTCAAATGTTTATAAAACCTGTATTAAATATAATGACTTGGGACCGATGTAACTTTGATATTATTGAATGGAAATGCTTTATTAATAAACGACGCGATTTTTATGCGTTGTCTATGATGTGAGTAATGTGCTATCCCGTAACACCAACTAGTCTTCCGCTGTATTGAGTTGTATAAATTTGGGGGGTGTTACAAAAGAGAACCAAATACATGAAGATATGATAAATCTGGTACTTTTCCATGGAGAAGCTCATAAGGTGTTTTACCATGGCGTTTACGAATTAGTGACCGGTTTTGGGTGTACACTACTGTAGATACTACTTCTGCCCATAAAAAGAATGGAGCCTTTGCGTAAATTAACATCGTTCGAGCAGCTTCCATAAGTGTGCGATTTCGCCTTTCAACGACACCATTTTGTTGTGGAGTGCGAGCAACGGATGTTTCATGAGAAATGCCAACTTCTTCATAATAATCACGCAAAATTTGATTCACAAATTCGGTTCCATTATCTGTACGAATGCATCGGACAGTAGTGTTGAGACGCACTTGAATCATCTTGAGAAATCCGATGATGAATTTAGGTGCCTCATTTTTTGCTTTAAGAAATTTTACCCATGTAAACCGAGAGTAATCATCGACAATGAAGAGGATGTACTTTTTGCCACTAAGACTTTCAACACGCATTGGCCCACAAAGATCCATATGCAACAGATAAAGTTTCTCTTGGTTGGTGTCTTCAGTCTTGGGTTTGTAAGACTTCTTAGTGCTTTTCCCCATTGTACACGCGGAACACAAATGATCCTTGTGAAATGATAGTTTAGGAAGATCACGAACAAGTTCGTTTTTCGCCAAATGATTAATAGCGTCAAAGTTAAGATGAGATAACCGTCGATGCCATAACCATGACTTAGTCTTCGATGCTTTGGAGAGAAGACATACGGGAGAAGCGGCCATCATATCTTGTAGAGACAAAGTATACAAATTATTCCCTCGAGTACCTTTCAATAAATCAACCCCTTCCAAATTACGAATGAAGCAGGTATGCTCTCGAAAAGCAACTTCTAGGTTTGCATCACAAAATTGTCCCACAGAAAATAAGTTGTGACCGAGACCTTCCACATAATACACTCTTGAAATTATAACATTCCCAATATGATATTCACCATAACCCATTATCTTTGCAATATGATCATTTCCAAATCGAACCGTACCAAGAAACTTGCTGACGAAATTTCTGAGCTGAGAGCGATCTCCGGTCATATGCTTGGAGCAACCAGAGTCCAAATACTAGAGAACAATTTGGACCACCTGTTTTCAACAACAACAGTAGACAATGCATTGGAAACTATTGGTTCCGGAGTGTTAGCAGATACAGATATAGAATTATCGGAATTGCTAACATTTTTGAGACCCTTAGATGTCCTGCGTTTTCTAATGTGAGGTTTAGCACTAACAGGTTTTACTGTTCCAACTTTCTTAGGTTTTGGATTATTCGCGGGCACTACAGTGGGAGTAGACCTATTTAAAGGGCACTTGGTTCCTACGGTAGTGTCGGTGTTCCTAGTTAAAGGACACGCTTGTGTTTTGGTAGCCTTGGTACTCCTAGTTAAAGGGCATGCTTTCTTCGCTTTAGTGGGAGTGATCGTAGTTAAAGGGCACATATTTCCTACTATAGTGAAAGTTCTACCAGTGGGGCGCCACATCCAACCAACTTGGGTTAACACTTTCCCAGTCGGTTTCCATTCTAATCCATTTTTCCGGGCATACATCTCATTTACATGGTCAATAAGGCAAGAATCATGACGACTAGAAAACATACATTCATTGCAATTCCAACATTTCAAATTAGAATTCACACTAGGCTTAGAACGCTGCACAACCGCAGAGCCTTTAGGTTTAGCTACATGATTCTTTTTATTGAAAACAGAAATAACATTCCTAGGATGGGCTTCTACTTTCTTCTTCACTTGACTACTAGATGGGGGCAAGATCCTATCATTCTTCTTGTTTCTCTTAAGCTTAGATCTTTGAGCCTTAGTAGTGGTGCTTACTCCTGTAGAAGGCAACACATGAATATTAGAAGCTGGTTTTGATTCCGCCTTATCTTTAGTGACCAAAGTTTGAGATGGTTTAGTCCTAGGGCCCTTGTTAAGTGGTGTGACGGCTATAAGGTTCCTTTTGATTGCACTAGAGGACGATGCTGAGATAGAGGTTGTGTTATCCACAACATTCTTACCTTTTAGAGTACGAAGTGTTTCCTTTAACTCAGCCAAGACCAGATTCTTATCACAAATTTGTTCCCTTAAATCAGATATTTCCACCGACTTTCGATTCAATTGTTCAATCAACGATTGATTCTGTGCAGTGGTATTAGCACATGCGGGCTTTACTGAATCGAAGAGTCGTGTATTTTTCTGTTTTAAGTTATCAACTTTGGACAAAATCTTGGAAACTCGATTATCTAGATCAAGTTTAAAATTCTCAGCGGCCTCAAGTACGTTCACACAGTTAAGCTCCTTAGATTTCTCTATGTCTATCGGCAAAGATTTAGCAACCTTGTCACTTGGCTGACGCTGTTTTGATTGTAAATTCAATCGAAAATTCTTTTCAAAGTTTGCATCATCGATATTAACACCTTCGAATGACGTTTCACAGATTTCTTGAATAAATTGTTGCTTGCATTCAAGCGAAATACAATGTGTTTGAACCTCATCAAAATGTTTTGAAAGCGAAGAATATGAATCTTGAAGCTTTAAAAATTCAGCGTCAGATTCGTGACAAGTACTATCTACCACATTATCCACAGTTTCAATATTATGCACAGTAGAATCATTATCAACACGTTTATTCACACAGACGGAAACAATATCATGAGACATCACTTGCTTCAGAAGCTGATCATTTTGGCGTGAAACTCGTTCTATTTCAAGTAAACTGTTTTCATAAGCATCATCCATTTCATTGAAAACACGTTTAACTTCTTCTATTTCCAAATACAAATCCTGATCAAGATTACTAAGACAAGCTTTAACATTCTTTACAAACGGAATAATTTCGTCTCGGAACGCAGCTCGAGTGTGCTTAAAGTTCCATTCACCTTCCGTTATGGCGGAAGCCGTCGTACGTTCCAAAATGACCTTGTCAAAATCGGCTAAGTGTTGGTGTACCGCATTTAAGTTAACGGACGGCTTACTTACCGGTGGAATTAACTTCGTTAAATCCTTTTTGACAAGTGTAGGAGACGTACTAGGAGGGTTTTCATTTGACAAACTTTGGGGCACAAGAACTGTCAATTCAGCTAATTCCTTTTGTAAACGAATGCGGGTCTTTTTAGAAAATTTATCTTTGTTATGTTGATCATAATCAATTGTATGGAATTTTGAAAGCATTTTAGAATGAGTTTCATCCGCAAGTGACTGTGTACCGTCAGAACTACGAACAAAAGGTGCTTCTTTGGATTTGCCAATTATGGTCATATCATAAAGACCGGGAATATATTCCTGAGCTTGTTTTGCATAACCGGGATTAGGTGGTAAATCTTGAAGACGCTTAAGTTCGAAGTCTTTAAATGATTTAGTTAAAAGATGAACCTTTTCTGTGGAAGCGTATTGTTTTAAAAGCTGTTGTTCTTTGAATTTAAGAAGTTTGGTGGCATTAATTTCTGATTCAACCTTTTTAGACTCGAGAGTTTCGAAATCCATTTTAAGTTTCTGAAAATCATTGACAACCGACTCCTTTTCTTTTAATTCATTAGAAAGATTAGCTTTTAATGATTCTATTTCTTTCAAGTGTTCAATTTTTTCAAAACGAAATTGGTCAAATTCAGAACATGTTATTTTCTCTGCTTGAGGGACCATTTCAAAAGTTTTGACCTTTTCTTATGCAACGCAAGCTCAGCAGTTAGGGTGGAATTCATATCTACGGATTGTCTGAGGGCCATATGCATTTGATCAATAATATGTTTAGGCACCATTACCAAATCATGTTGAGCATAAGATTCCATACCCGTCGTAGCATTTGGTTGAGGTTCACTCAAATGTGTTGGATTAGGTACCAAATCATTTGAATTACTAGTTCCCGAATGCTGTTCGAGGTTGTCATTTTCATGCCCAACTTGATGTTGGTTATCATCAATATTATTAGATGTGGTTGGTACCTCACTGATGACATCAGAACCGTAGTGAGAAAGATTAGCAACGAGTGCAGCTTGGGCAGAGTGAATGTCATCACAATCTGAATCATAAGCATCAAGATCATCTGCTTGATAAGCTGCATTAGAAGTAGAAACGACTGCAATGCCTTCAGTATCTGCTGCCCCTGGGTCTGCAAGAAATGCTAACTCCTCTGAATCCAAGATCTTCCCCTTAGACTGAGCATCAACCAAATACATCTTCTCACGAAACCATGCATCATCCCTTCTCCTTTTCGGCTGAGTGCATTCCCTAGCCATATGACCTTGTCCTCGGCAATTGTAGCAAGTCACAACCTTCTTAGGACCAATAGGACTCCCATTTCCACTAGCTTGAGAATTCACAGCTTGATTGTTCCATGTCCTTGTAGGAGGTCCATATGAATTTTGCCTTCCCTGAATTGGTTGCACCGTCACTTGACCATCTTGAACAGTGGCTTGTTGTCGAGGATTTGATGAAGTGCGGAGCTGATTGTTTGTTGGTGGAAATCCTCTAGTTGCAACAAGTTTTGACAAGTAGGCGGTGAGATGGTTTAGAACATTAGCTGGCGTATCATTTGGAGTAAAGACCGATGCTTGGATTGGTGGAAGTTCATTAGAGTAGAAAGCTTGTGTTGGTTGTGCTTCTATTGGAAAATATCCTTGCTAAGGAGTATAGCCCAATGGAGAAGTGTTGGCTTGTGATGGTGATGTTTGATATGGTGGTTGCTGTTGAAATGATTGTTGATGAACACTTCGTTGATATTCTTGCTGTGGCATCATTGGTGGTTGATAAGATGGTTGCTGATAGATGTGTGGTGGTGGCTGCTGCAAGTATGATGGTTGTTGATAAGTATAAGCCATGTTTTGTTGAGAAGCATACATTGCAAGTGGATCATGAACTTGAGGTGTAGACAACCGAGCCTCGATCACATGGCATTCGTGTTGTTGAAGAAAAGCTTGAAGTTGATCCACATTGGTGTTATGCAAGTCCTTAGCCAATTTAACATCCGTCACATATTTTTTTTCCATTCTGAAGGAAGAGTGTTCAAATACTTGGTGTTCAATTGAAAGGTAGGAATTGTCATGCCATAGATATTGAGCTCATTCAACAATAGGGTAAATCTCAGATAGTAATCATTGAGAGTCTCCCCTGGCACATAGGCAAACTTATCAAAAGTATCATAAAGCTTACACTCTCGTTCTTGTTTAGTTAACGAGGTGCCTTGCATGAGAACACGAATTCTATCCCATAAGGGCTTGGAGAATGATGTTTGTAGCATACTTATCACATTTGTTTTGAATCTTCATATCTCCAGTCAATTAACCCGTTATGCGAGGACGAGTAGTTGTACCTTCCGTCACTGTACCATAATCTAATGGTCCATTGAGCACCGATGCCCAAATGAGATGTCCATTCTCCTTGTTCAACATATAAAGTTCCATTCGGGAAGCCCATTCCTCATACATAGTCTTCACCAACATTGGTGGACGATTATCCGTACCCGAGAGGATGGACTTATCCGTAAGAGATGTGTACTCCATTTCAATAAGTTAAGATTTACAAACTTTGATCGATCAATGAAAGAAAGTAAATGTGTTTGTTGTTGTGAGTTGTAGTCGAGAAACAATGTTAAAATCCCCTAAAATATGTTCTCAATAAACCAAAAATTCCAAGTCAAAATTACACACGAAATTTTTTAAGGAATAATTTTGTTATCGGAATGTTGATCGGAATAGTGATCGGAATATCAGTCGGAATAGTGATCGGAATATCAGTCGGAATCTCCCATATCGGAATACCTTGATCGGAATGTACAATAATCGGAATAACCTTGATCGGAAAGTACCTAATCTGAATACCAAATCTGAATACCAATCGGAATGCCGTGATCAGAATACCCAATCTGAATACCAATCGGAATGCCGTGATCGGAATACCCAATCTGAATACCAATCGGAATGTACCTAATCTGAATACCAAATCTGAATACCAATCGGAATGCCGTGATCGGAATACCCAATCTGAATACCAATCGGAATACCTAAACCCTATTCCGATTGCACTGATCGGAATGTACTATAAACCCCTTTCCGATGACCAGATCGGAATATTTACCACTTTTCTCGGACAAAACTCAACCAATTCGTGATTTTAAGCCAAAAAATGATCAAAACACCCAAAAATTTTGTGTTTTTAGCCAAAGTAACTATACCAAATCCCTACCACAACTATGTAGAAGATTTGTATCAAGAAAAAACCATCAAAAACACAAAAAAAAATTTGGACGTGTGAAAATGGATCAAAAATGGCGTATGAATCAAGAACACAAACACATGAACAATACAATCATCCCATGGCTCTTGATACCATTTGTAGGATTGTAAATCTTGCTTATGTTTTTAGAGAGAGAAAGAGATAGAGAGATGGTGGATTTCACACAAAGCTAGAGAGAGAAAGTAAGAAGAACTATGTGAAAATTATGAAACCACACCACCCTCTCCATCTAAGGAGAGGGTTTATATACCCAAGCCCTTGTCATGGGCTTGGGCTTACATTTGGGCCGGCCTACACATGTTGTAGGCTAGGCTTTGGTTTGTTTGTTTAATTAAGATAAGTAACTAAACTACGAGCTATTACATGGACTATTGTTGGAGTGACTGATCCTTCTTAATACGTAAAACGTATTTCCAACAGGGAGTAATAAAAAGAGGATGACGATACTTATTCCCTGGAGACACCCAGTTTGCGTGTTTCCCGTTCTATGATCCTTATACCTTAAATAAAAAGTCAAGCATGGCGGGTCACGATGGATTTTTATTTTTATTTTATTTTAGCAATTTCGAATAAAGTAGTTTTAAATTGTTTTTGTATTTAACGTTTGTGATAATAGTTGCTTGGGGGCAATCAACATTTTAAGTGTAAGGGGTGTGTTGAACACGTGATTATTCATGTTTTTAGTACAAATAATCCTTCATTATTCGCATAATAAATAGCAAAACGTGTATTTTTAGTGCATTTATCGTTTATATGTGTTATTTATTATTGTAGGTGCGAATATTAAAGAAAAGGAGCAAAACGAAGAAAAAGACCAAAAACGAGCACGATAAATAGAAAGAGCACGGGAAATAGAGTTTGACGGTGCACTCATGATTTTATTGGACCGGCCCGACACCATTTAAATGGGTCGGACCGACCCATTAATACAACAAAAACCCAACAACCCACTAAAAAGCCCAGCAGCCCAACAGCAAAGCTGAAGGCCCAGCAAGCCATCAGGCCCGTTTGATGCTACAAAGGCCCAAAATGGTGAAAAGATCAGATTATATAAAAGAAAGGGAAGGAGCTCAATATATCACTATCTGTTCTTTCTTTTTGGGTGGTGGGACCTGCGTACAACTAAAGCAAAGGACAACATTCATTTTTTTTCTTTCTTTTCGTGAAGTAAGGTAGAGATATGTAGTTTTTTTCAATCTTTCCATGTCTTTCTTGATGTAGTGTAGACGGAGATATATCAACATTCACATATTTTTTAATTTTTTCTATCTTTTTCAATTTTTTTGTTTTAAGATTAGTTTAAATTAGGAGTATGATTTAGTAAAATTAATTTTCGCAGCTTTATTTTTATGAAAACAATTGGAATTCGATTTCTCGATTAATGAAGGTTTTTTTTTAAATCAGATTTTGTTTTCTCAGTTTTATAATTTAATCATTCGCATCTTTTCATATTGTCTTTCTTATTCCAGTTCGATTTCGATTTATGAAAGTTTGTTGAAATCGGTTGTTTGGTGCTTGTTCAATTCCTGAATGATTCGATGTGGTTTGTTCGGATTTGCTTTTATGAAGGGTTGTAGATGTATGTTGGATGTTTGTGGTTATTTTGATTATTTGCGATTTGATGTTTCCGATTTGAATATGGATCAGATTTGATGAAAGTGAATCGGTAATATTGTGATTCGAAGGATGTTATGATTTAATTGCAAGTTCTTATTCTCCCGAAGCTGTTCTCTTTCACTTACTATCTTAGTTTATTGAATTATGTTGGATGAGTTGATATAGTAGCTAGGTTGTTTAGCTTAAAAGTTGTTTTTTTATATATCAGTAAGTGAAAAATAAATATGAGGCATGGTTCTTAACAAACAGCAAAAGAAGAAAAAAAATGATAAATAGACGCACCGAGAATTGAGATCATGACATGCTGATTGTGTTGAATCTATGTTACCACTATGCCAAACTAGTTTTCTTGTCTTAATTTACAACTAGCAATAATTAAAGTAATTTAGCTTTAAGTATTTTCTTCTGAAGCTTTCAAATCTCAATTAGTTTATATGCATTGTTTTTTTATATATAAATGTTTTGAATTAATATTGATATTTTTAAATAGTCTTTTTTTTTATTTTAACAAAATTTAGATTTAAAGTAAATTTAGTTTTTGCAATTTCTAAAATGTATTTTAGCTTTATCATCGTTAACCGTTTGTTGTTTTGTGATCTCGACGTATCGGTTCATCATTTTTGGCGAGAAATTTTGTGGGTCTTTTAGGTAAATTAGTATTTGAAGTTTAAAGCTCGATTTGTTTTTATTTCGTTAGTTAGTTGATATAGTTGACAACTTTATCCACTAATTAGTTAGATAATTACTTTGAGAGTAATAAACTTTATATATAATTTAGTTATTAGATCGGGTGGTTAGTTTTTCGTCTCCGGTTCGTCATACGGGTTCGTTTCTTTTATCTTTATTTCATTAGCTTTTATTTGATTAGTATTGTTGCTTAGTTGATATTTAGCTTTAATGTCATGATTATAGTAGTTTTATTTATGCTTGTTTAGTTTAGCACCTTTATTATTATTAGTTCGTATTTGTAGTTTAATATTCGTAATATGATTGTTGCCTTTAATCGCTTTAATATTTAGTCGTTAAAATTACTTTTATTAATCAAATATCAAAAACCTTTTTATTCGAGCATCAAACTTGAGACATAAACGCGGATTTCCATTCACACTTCGCCGGAACTACGATAACCTTTTGGGGTGTACGAAAACGACTCAATCAATATGTGTCGTAAGATTTTTAGCAGATGGTAGTGGTCGTCTAATGGTGGTTTGTGTACTAAAGGGACACGCATTATTCTTGGCTGGAATGATGATAATGTGGATGTTATGGTGTTGTCTCAAACAAGTCAAGTTATGCATTGTCAGGTTAATACGCGTATTGATAACCGTACTTTGTTTCGCTCTTCCATTTATGCTGATAACTACTATATGGATTAGCGTGTTCTTCAGAATAATCTTATTGTCCATGCTACTTTCATGCGTGATAAACCATGGGCTGTTTTGGGTGATTTTAATGTTGCACTAAATATTGAAGATCACTCATGTGGCGGCTACACTCCTAATATTGCCATGCGGGATTTCAAGGAATGTGTAAATCTTATGGAAGTTATGGATGTTAATGCTACAGGTTTACACTTTACTTGGAATGAGAAACCATAGGGTGATGATGGTATTCTCAAAAAGATTGATCGGATTATGTCTAACATAAAGTTTCTTGATGAGTTTCCAAGTTGTTTTGCTATTTTTCAACCTTACAGGATTTCTGACCATTCTCCTTGTGTTTTACGTATTCCTACAGTTAGCAAACCTAAGCCTAAACCGTTTAAATACATTAATTTTCTTGTGCATAAGGAGGGTTTTCATGAAGTGGTAGCTAATGGATGGTTGGCCAATGTTCATGGCTGTGCTATGTTTAAGTTTGTTAAACGTTTAAAAGGCTTAAAGGCCCCGTTGCGTAAATTGCTTTTTGAACAGGGTAACCTTCATGATCGTGTTAACAGACTGCGTGTGGAATTAGAACTATTCAACAAGCTGTTGACAGAGATCCATCTAATGTGTTGCTGAAAGAAGAGCATGCTCATTATCTAGTTACTTTTAAAGAAGCTTCTCTTGATGAGGAACGCTTCCTTCGCCAGAAATCTAAAATTGAATGGCTTGATGCAGGAGATTCGAATACGGCTTATTTTCATAATTCGGTTAAGAGTAGTGCTGCTCGTAATCGCATTGAAATGGTTCGTGACTCTCATAATGTGCTTCATGATGGTGGTTCTGTGCCTGGAGCTTTTGTTGCTCATTATGAGCAGTTTCTTGGCCAGGTAAGTGATTCAGGTGCTTTTAATACTTCTAACTTGTTTGTTCGAAAGCTTAGTGCTATGAAAGCTGCCCATATGGTTAGAGTCATCTCTGATTCTGAAATTAAAAGCGCGTTATTTTACATGAGTGATGATAAAGCGCCTGGTCCGGATGGTTTTACTGCTGCTTTTTTTAAGAAGTCTTAGGATATTGTGGGTGCTGATTTTACATGTGCTATTCGTGAGTTTTTCTCTAATGGAAAAATTATTAAAGAGGTTAATCATACAATCATTTCTCTTATCCCTAAGGTTTCTATCCCAAATAAGATTACTGATTATCGCCCCATCTCTTGTTGTAACGTTATTTTCAAATGCAATAGCAAGATAATTGCTAACCGTATTAAAGGGGATTTGGGTGATTTGGTTAATATTAATCAATCTGCTTTTGTTCCGAGTCGTAGGATCTCGGATAATATCTTATTGACGCAAGAGTTGATGAGAAATTACCATCGAAATTTTGGTCCTCCAATATGTGCTTTTAAGGTGGATATCCAGAAAGCTTATGATACGGTGGACTGGCAGTTTCTTCGTAACATTCTGATTGGTTTTGGATTCCACCGTTTAATGGTTTATTGGATTATGACGTGTGTTTCTACTGCTTCGTATTCTATTTGCATTAATGGTAATATATATGGCTGGTGATGACGTATAGTCCCCAGCCGGGTCATGAACCCGACCCACAGGTACTACCGGTGTCCGACCCATCACAAATGGGTTGGATTAATATCATTTAAAACTTATGGGCTTCGAATGAACAGTAGCCGCATACATGTGTGCGGCCCACGGCCCGTCGCGGCCGATACAAGGTTAGACAGAATCATAATCTTATTATGATTAGGATTTACCCCAAAGTGAAGGATATGCACTCACCATAATTATAAGATAACAATCAAACTAATTATGGTACTTATCCTTTGCTTGGGGCCGAAGCATCGGTGACAGCCCATTAGGGTTTCACCGCCTATATAAGGAACCCCAAGGGTTCCACAAAGGTAACACATTCTACATACTCTCAACTCCCATCCGATTCTTAAACCCTAACCGGTTACTTACTCTCACGCCGGAGTCTAATCGTGGGATACATTCCCATGGTAATCCTAACACGTGTTGTTTTAGTGTGCAGGATCCCAACAAGACATTTCACTTGGTGCAGGAGCCGGAACCCAGCCAACCCGAATTAAGCCTAATTCGGGTCTAGCAAGGATCATCCAACTTTTGTATCAACAAGTTGGCGCCATCCGTGGGACCCATACACTAAGCTAGAGCAAATCTCATCTCGATCTATCTCGATGACGAAAGGACATCCGCAAGGAAATCCCAGGAACACGAACCCTGCGAATCAGAAGTCCACAGGGGACGGGATACTCATCCCCACTCAATCCCCTAACAACCAAACAAGTGGACTGAATAACCGTAGTGTTTTTTCCATGGGTAGGGTAGGTACGTCCGCTAATACCCCACCACCAACCTCAACTATGGACAACCCTGATCCAGGGAGTGCGCCTAAGGCCCCCAACAACGAGCCGCGTAGGCCGTCAACTGAAGAAGAAGTGGAAGTCGAACCACTTAGTAAGGAAGACCTCTCTTGGGTTCTCAAGCAAAACTTTGAGAGGATCGTCTCGGGTATTGCATCGAGGCTAAACCTAGGTAGGAACATCCAATCTAGGCTTAACTTTCGCAGGGCCGTGCCCGACACTTCTCTTCAGAGGAAGAAGAGGGCTCGACCCCATGAACGAAACCTCTTTAAAGAGAATTCCCAACCTCGGAATGTGTTTGAACGCATAGGGGACCATTTTATGCAGGAACTACTACAGTCTCGTGAAGAAGGAGATAGATCCGACGATTCAGCCGAACGGCCGGACTTAGGAGTTAACCATAACTAATCGCCGCACAAGCGTGTGGGATAGGGTGAATACCGGGAAGAAGGCTCCTAGCTCTTCTCGCAAGAGCGATCCTTAGCCGAGCAGCGGGGCACCGCCTCCTTCCCCGGTCCCTCAGGAGAAGATTCAGATGACCATCCACCCAAGCATCGCCAACCTAGGCGTACTCATCCACTGCCGTCGGACGATGAGGGGTACTACGGTGGCCCCTATTATCGTGAGGCGGAAGAGGAAGATCTCTTCCGCCCGTGGTGTGACCCCAATCTCACCCGTCCGTGGTGTGATCCCAAGGAAGATCCTTTTACTCTCCGCATACGGAACTACTCCGAGGATAAGAAGCGTCGCATGCCAGTGTGCGTCAAGACTTATGATGGGTCTGGTGATCCGGATGATCACCTAAAGATATTTGACACACAAGAGAAAATTGAACGATGGCCCATGCCCATATGGTGCCAGATGTTCAATTCAACCTTGATTGGCAACGCCCGTGATTGGTTTGAGGGACTTCCTCCCCGAAGCATTGATAGCTTCACTAAGCTGCGCACTGCGTTCAAAAACAATTATACTCAGCGAAAGAAGTATAATAGGGATCCGGTCTCATTGGCAACCGTCAAGCAACGGCCTGGAGAATCTACGGAGGCCTTCACAGAACGCTTCAATGACGAGTGTACGCGCACAAAGACAATGCCGGAACTCCTAAAAATTTCCGATTACATGCATGCCATAACAGACAGGGAATTAATAAGGCGCCTCAATGACAAGAGACCGGAGAGGTATAACGACCTCATGGAAAGGGTGAGGAACTATATAGAAGGAGAAACCGCGGTAGCCACGACCTATCCTATAAAGGGAAACAACTATCGATCGAACGACCAGTCCAGGAGACAATCGGGTGGTCAAAACAACCAAGGCAGTGGAAGGGGCTCGGACTACAAGAGCCAAAACAAAGGAGGACGGTCGGAGGACAAATTCACCCCCTTAAAGATGACTTACCGGGACATCTTGTTGACAGAAGGGGAGAACTTCCCAAGACCTCCCCCAATGACGACTCCGGTGGACCGACGTCAAGGAAATCGCTTTTGCGAATTCCACAACGACAAGGGCCACAGCACGGAGGAATGCATCCAACTCAAGAAGCACATTGAGTCACTGATCAAGTCAGGCTAACTCAAACACTTGGTCAAGGATTGGAAGGACGGAAAGGATAACAAAAAGCACGATAAGAAGGATCATCAAAAGGATAAACCTTCGACTATATACATGATCCAGTCCTGGCAGCGCCACACAAAGCAGAAAGTTAGTCAAAAGTTTTCACGCGGCAGAGAAATCTTATTCCCTCCCATTACGACAAGTGACGTGGCCGATGCACCTCTCACGATTGAGGTAATCATTGGGACACACAATGTTCGCCGTATGTATGTGGATGGAGGGTCATCGGCGGAGGTGCTATACGAACACTGTTTCGTACAGCTGCGACCAGAAATAAGAAGCCAGTTGGTACCGGCCACGTCACCGCTCATTGGCTTTAGTGGAGACACCATCTGGCCAATAGGACAACTGCGTCTACTAGTGACCATTGGGAATGAAGAACATTCCACCACGGCGTGGATGAACTTCATGGTGATACGCTCACACTCTCCATACAATGGGATCATAGGAAGACCAGGCATCTTGGCCATACGGGCAGTACCCTCCACGGCTCATGGAATAATTAAATTCCCTGTGGAAGGGGGAATTGTCACCATCTACAACTTAATCATACCAGCGTCCGAATGCCACGCCGTGGCAACACCAACCCCACCTGTTCCCGTTAAGAAGGGATCACCACCCCCCAATTGGAAGGTGGCAATCCATCCTGATTATCCGGAACAAGAGGTGTCCATAGGGGGGACGCTCTCGGATTGTGGCAAGAGGGCCATGTGTTCTCTCCTAAAAGCAAACCTGGATGTATTCACATGGGAGTCCAAGCATATGACAGGCGTGCCGCGTGTGATATCAGAACATAAACTTCAAATCCGCCAGGGGTATCCTCCTGTTAAGCAAAAGAAGCGTGGTCAAGCACCAGAACGTAGCCAAGTAATACTGGATGAAGTATGAAAATTAGTAGACGCAAAAATTATGCGTGAGGTATACTACCACGAGTGGTTATCCAACCCGGTCATGGTCAAGAAGCATGACGGGAGCTGGCGCATGTGCGTGGACTTCACGGACCTGAACAAAGCTTGTCTACAGGACTGCTATCCGTTACCAGAGATTGACTGGAAGGTGGAATCCCTATGTGGGTATCCTTTCAAGTGCTTCTTAGATGCGTACAAAGGGTACCACCAGATCCAGATGGCGGAAGAAGATGAGGAGAAGACGACGTTTCATACTAGTCAAGGCGTGTACTGTTACACAAAAATGCCATTCAGACTAAAGAACACCGGGGCAACATATCAACGACTTGTTGATAAAGCCTTCGACTCACAGATAGGCCGCAACCTTGAGGTCTACGTTGACGATCTAGTCATCAAAAGTCATACGGAGGAGGCACTTCTCCGTGACATCCAAGAGACGTTCGACACATTGAGGAGAATCAACATGAAACTGAATCCAAAAAAATGCACGTTTGGGGCGACTGAAGGGATGTTCCTTGGATACATGATCGATCATCAAGCCTTTCCCGGAAACGCGGTGATACAGTTACCATCTCCTCAGACGAGAAAAGAGGTACAATCATTGAATGGAAAGCTGGTCGGGCTAAACAGGTTCTTGTCGAAGTCCGCGGAGAAATCACTACCTCTATTCAAAACACTCAAGAAGTGCATCAAGAAGGGGGATTTTCGTTGGAAGAAGGAAGCTGAGGAAGCTTTTAGTCAGATTAAACAACATCTTGCAGCTCTTCCCATGCTAGTGGCTCCCCGACCTAAGGAAGAGCTCATTATGTATCTATCGGCTACACACGGAGCAATAAATGCAGTACTTATGACGGATAGGGACACAGTCCAGACTCCGGTCTACTTCATAAGTAGAACACTGCATGGGTCGGAGTTGAATTATTCCTCTATGGAGAAGTTGGTGTTAGCATTAGTATTCGTCATAAAGCGGTTACACTGGTACTTTCAGGCGTACCCAATTATGGTTATTACTGATCAACCAATCAAGCAAATCATCTCCAAACCAGACGTGGCCGGTAGGCTACAGAAGTGGAACATTTTGTTAGGAGAGCATAACATCTCCTATAGACCAAGGACAGCGGTCAAAGGCCAAATCTTGGCAGATTTCTTAATAGAGAAGCCAGATGAGGACGGACGGGTCGTACAACGAGAGGAATCTCCAGCAGGACCATGGGTCTTGTTTACTGACGGATCCTCGTGCACGGATGGGTCAGGAGCTGGCCTCATCCTTACGAATCCGGAAGGAATGGAGTTTACCTACTCCTGCGCTTTAAATTCACAGCCACTAATAATGAGGCGGAATATGAAGCGTTGATTGCGGGTTTAAAAATTGCCACTAGAATGGGAGTCCGCAACCTTGAGGCTTACGTGGACTCACGGCTTGTCGCGAACCACATTCTAGGAGGTTACATAGCCAAGGAGGATAACATGGTTCGATACTTGGAGAAAGTCAAGTCACTCATAGCTACTTTCAGCAAGTTTTCTATCAAGCAGGTACCAAGAGGTGAAAACAAGAAGGCGGATGCTCTTAGCAAAATTACGTCTACAAGTTTCGCCCACTTATCCAAGCAAGTCTTGGTAGAAATATTAAAGGAAAAGTATATAACAGAAGGGGAAATCGCAGCTATAGTTGAGGAAGATGGGCCTACATGGATGACCCCGATCATCAGCTATTTAACGGATGAAACCCTTCCGGATGATGAAAAGGCGGCACGGCGTATCAGAAGGAAATAGCTGCACTTCGAGCTTCGAGAAGGTATTTTGTACAAGCGGTCTTTCTTACAGCCGTGGTTGCGATGCGTCGGGCCACGACAGGCTGCCTATGTAATCAGTGCGATACATGAGGGGTCATGCGGCATGCACGCACGACCCCGATCCGTAGTAGCACGAGCTTTACGCACAGGATATTATTGGCCTACTATGCATAGGGATGCACGCGACAAGATTCGTAAGTGTAGTGATTGCCAAGTGCACAGGCCGGTGCCACGACATTCGCAGCAAGAACTGACACCCATCAAATCCCCATGGCCATTCTATAAATGGGGGATTGACATTGCAGGGCCTTTTACAGTTGCTGCAGGGGGAGTTAAGTTCTTGATTGTCGCAATTCACTACTTTACACGCTGGATAGAAGCTAAAGCGGTCAAATCCAATTACGGGCAAGCAAGTTAAAAAGTTTGTTTAGGAAAATATTGTGTGCCGCTTTGGCTTACCAGGAGAAATCATCTCGGATAACGGGAAACAGTTTGCGGACAATCCATTCAAGGATTGGTGCGCGACATTAAACATCACATGGCGCTTCACATCCGTTAAGCACCCACAGACTAATGGTCTTGTGGAACGGGCAAACAGAAGATTTGGCAAAGGCATCAAGGCACGCTTGGACGAGCGAAGTGCCAAATGGGTAGACGAGTTGCCGCATGTTCTATGGGCGCATAGGACTATGATTAAAACAGCCAATGTGGACACTCCATTCGCGCTGGCCTACAGGACCGAGGCTGTTATACCAGCAGAAATTGGGATGCCAACCATCCGCACGACGGAGGTTAATGTCGTCACGAACGATGAGCAACTCCGGATTAATCTGGATTTACTGGAGGAGAAAAGAGAAATAGCGACCATCAATGAGGCCAAGTCCAAGGCACACATGAAGGCTTACTACGATGCCAAGGTTAAAGGTGTTTCCTTTCGACCGGGATATTTTGTTTATCGTGCTAACGGGGCAAGTCGCGCGGAGAATACAGGAAAGCTGGGCCCCAAGTGGGAAGGGCCGTATGAGGTTACGGAAGCCTTAGGACGGGGCGCGTACAAGTTGCGTGACATGGATGGCCATGACCTGGAGCGCACATGGAATATCTGCAATCTTAAAAATGCTATCTTTGAAAGGCTACGGCTTCTGCATGGACACTTCGCTACATATTTGGCTTCAACGAAGATCCGTGTATTTTTTTTGTTTTATTGCTTTCCAGGTTCTATTTGTTTTAGGATTTGTTATTCTTGTCAAAAAAAACAATAATCGTAAACGTTCTAATAAAACATCATGGTGCCTAGCTAGCTCCACGACTCGTTCTTGTGCAAATTATTGTCATATTTTAAGATTCCTTGTGCAAATTATCGTCTTATAGATTTAGTTATTATTTCTATCATACGCTATCTCTTATTCATATGCATTCTTTCAAAACCGTACATGTACTATTCGCCTCCAGGCGAGGTAAGAGGATTAAGTGAACCTAATAATTCAACTTGTCACCTAATAGGGATGCAACCCCAGTGACGTAGATCATGTATCCTTGCTAGACACCTTATTCGCAAGACGTTGTAATAAGTTTCTACATGCCACACTTACGTAGTGCTGTGCATGGTAAAGACGCACGCCGCACGTCTAGTAAAATATAGACTTGGTTTTATTCTAGGTAAGACGTGACATGTCATGCAATATAGATACAGGATATCTAAGGAAAATAAACAAGTTTCAAATTCAAAACACAAAGAAGCCGTGGTCATCACGGAATTACATAAATATAACAAGTTATAAAAATATTATCAGTTCTAGCCATGTACATTCACGGACGAATAAGGTACGAATATTTGCAATATAAGTTACAGAGGTGGTAGGAACTCTCCTATTTCCCTTTTTCCTTCGGCAATCAAGGCACGTAGGACCTCGCCGGGAGCATTTTTACCGTCCTGGGCCCTAGTCATGTTGGCATCCAACGCCTCAGCTAAGAGCTTCTCACCCTTTATCACCTTTGAAGTAGAGTCATATGTTGGCAGGGTCAGTTGGATGGGGTTGGCTGTGAGCTTAGACATGACTGTCTCGTTGGGAGCATCCTTCAGCGACTCAAGGTCGTCTAGGAATGTGTGCTGGATTTCCCCAAGGGCGGCCATAGAGGCGGTCATCTTATCTTCAGCCAGAGGGTTATGGTAGGCGTGTTGGGCGATGTCTTCATTTTTTCTTATCAACTCCACAGCCTTGATCAAACCCTCGTGCCTACCACGGTCAATACCGTCCGATACAACATTCGCAAAAGCCTGCAACAAGTAAGGAGCCTCCATTACCTGGGTCACAGAAAGGCGCATCCCATGGCCCACCATCCATCTACGCCCGTCTATGGCCATGAGCAAGGGAAGGCACTGCACTTCGGCACAGTCCGTTGCTATCCTGCTCAGTTCTCCCTCTGCTATTGCAGCTCGCTCTTCCATGATAGTCTGCGCATGGGTGAGTTCTTCCTTGAGCGTATCGCGTTCTTGAGCAATGGTGAAGGCTTGTACTGTTGCGGCTTTAGTGGCGGCTTCGGCTGCGGATACCTGTAAATAATACTTGGAATTACTACAAGACAATATGGGTCTTATATGAACAAATGAGTATCAATAGAAGCGCGTACCTTCTCATTAGATGCAGCTAGGAGGGCTTCCAGCTCAGCAATGCGTCCTTCGCGGGCATTTACGTGGTTGGCTTGTTCCTTGAATGTTGATTCCGCTACAACCAAGGCTGCCTGCAAGGACGTTATAGTCTTCTCATGTTTTTCCACCAGTTCCTCTTTGCGAGCAATCCTCCTCTCAGCACGGCTCACGTTAGCCAAGGCCCATTCCAGACGATGTCGTAGGGCCGCGCCGACTGTCACCTGGTGCGCCGTGGCTACATCATACTGCTCCAACAGCGTCTCGTGCTCGAGTTCATCCAAGTCTTGTGCCAGCGCTGGAGGAGTTATGTGTTCCATAAATTCTTTGCACTCAGACTCCCCCTCTAATCTTGTTAAGCTGGACAAGTTCCAGGATGGACGAAGGTTGGTGTCAGGTCCCTCAGAGCATGGCTCCTCTTCATGAGTTAAAGGAGGGGACGAAGGTCTCATTGATATCACGGGTGAGGGTTCCCTTTCCACCTCCTTCTCTTGTGCTACTATTGAGGATCCGCCCTACTATTGAAACACACTTATGAGTTTTTTGTTAATGGATTATGTCCTAGGAAGTATGGTCGGCACTTACGTTGTGTCGATCAAAGGTCCTGTGGTAGAAGGAGCCACGACATTCACAGGAGTTACTTTCCAGACTTGGTCATCCACATGCGACGAGGGGTTGCCTTGAGGCATGGTGGTACTGCTTCCCTCTTGGAATTGTGGGTGGTCCTGCCTTAGTCTCTTTTGGGAAGCATTGTATTCCCCCGCCTCAGCCTCCACAATTTTGGCCACTTTCCTAGTGGTCTTGCGCTTTTTGGATTTGGGCTTTGATGGCTGAGGGGGATCCAAAATCCTGTATTGTTTCATCTTCTCCGCCGTCACAAATAATGGATGGATATGTGTGTTGTTCCTCTTCATCTTGGTGCGGTACGGCATTCTCCAGCAGCAGCTCCTCACCGTCTTCATTATGGAAATCTAGGGGGACTTCTAAATCACGGGCTCTTCCTCGGCCGACCGCTGCTCAGTCGTTTCTTCCAAAGGGATGGTCATGATAGCGGTGGCATCCAGTAGGGGGGTGGGGGGTTCGCCTTCTTTTAATGGTCGCGACCCTTGAGGAACTTTGCTTGGATCACCTTGGCGTAATAATCCGAACAACTTCATCTCTGCGGACATTTGTATACATACGGGTTAGTGATTTCACAAGTTCTGTAGGACACGTTCGCATCTAAGATATAGAAGACCTACCCTGTCTACGCTCGGTCAGGAAGCATGTATATCTATCCTCCCTCCCATAATAGTTTCGGCTGATCCCTACTAGGCAGAGGAAATGCTCCGGCAGGCCCCTATAGGATCCAGTGCGGTGGGTGTCTAAATTTTTTAAGTCCTTACTACTATAGTCCTTGGATGAAGGAGGGTAGTTAAAGCGCACTTTGGTTTTACGAACAAATGGGGCGGGGAATACTTTCTCATCTACAAAAAAATAGTGGTCGTACCAACTCTTAAGGGAATCTAAGGGTTTCTTATAAGTCATGGGAGCGGTCACGGATCGTTTCTTAAATGATAGCCACCCATTCACCATTTGGGTGGAGTAAAAAGCCCTAAATAGATTCACGGTCGGGGTTACCTCACATGTATAGCAGGTAATCTCAAACTCGTTGATCTTACACGCCCCTATGCAATGAAGTTGGGTTATGTGGAAGTCGTAGTACAAAAGAACATCTACTAGGAACCTAGACAGGGGATGCGGTAGTTAGCCGAGTCAAATAGGCGCGTATACACGCCTATCTTTCCTCTCGGAGCATCCGTAATAGCTTCAACATCACCTGGATAGGTGGGGTGTACGCTTTCGGGAATGTAATACTTCGACAGAAAGTCTATGTATTTTTCCACAGGCATCACATTGAGGACGTCTGTGATGATGGGGTTATCTTTCACCATGATTTATAAAAAGGATTAGAAAGGCGCGGTGATCTAACCTGCGGTGGTGAAAATCCGTGGGATAAGAAGAGAGGGAATGAAGAATTGAGGTCAAATATAACAATGGCGGAAAAGGGTATAAACTGTGTGTTTACACAGTAGCACACACCAACTCTTTTATAGGGTTTCCTCGATTTACGAGATAACATGGATGTTTGACACGTGTAATCCACTACGCCTATCTAACGGTGGGGGTTTCTGACACTTGTGAAACGTCAGAAGGGGCCCACGGGTCATTTCTTACCCAGTTTTACATGGCTCAAGGGTGGGCCTGACTGCTGCACTTTTGCAGACAAGGTGTCCGACTAATGACTGCCATTAATGCATTCATTAATATTTTCCCGGTCGGCCTTTCTGGAAGCGGGTATGTTTGAGACAGCAATGTTTACGGGACATTCATTAGTCTAGAGGTCACGCCTACGACTGTAACAACTAGACTGGGGGGACATGATGACGTATAGTCCCCAGCCGGGTCATGAACCCGACCCACGGGTACTACCTGTGTCCGGCCCATCACAAATAGGTTGGATTAATATCATTTAAAGCTTATGGGCTTCGAATGAACAGTAGCCGCATACATGTGTGCGGCCCACGGCCCGTCGCGGCCGATAGAGGGTTAGACAGAATCATAATCTTATTATGATTAGGATTTACCCCAAAGTGAAGGATGTACACTCACCATAATTAGAAGATAACAATCAAACTAATTAGGCACTTATCCTTTTCTTGGGGCCGAAGCATTGGTGACAGCCCATTAGGGTTTCACCGCCTATATAAAGAACCCCTAAGGGTTCCATAAGGGTAACACATTCTACATACTCTCAACTCCCATCCGATTCTTAAACCCTAACCGGTTACTTACTCTTACGCCCGAGTCTAATCGTGGGATACATTCCCACGGTAAGCCTAACGCGTGTTGTTTTAGTGTACAAGATCCCAACAATACATTTCACTTGGTGTAGGAGCCAGAACCCAGCCAACCCGAATTAAGCCTAATTCGGGTCTAGCAAGGATCATCCAACTTTTGTATCAACAACTGGTTTCAATGAAAAAGAGGTCTCCGACGAGGTGATCCGTTGTCTCCGTATCTTTTCACTTTAGTTATGGAGATTCTTTCCCTCATGTTGCAGCGGAGGGTTCTTAATGTGAAGGAGTTCTATTTTCATTACCGATGTGAGCAACAACGTATTATAAACCTATGTTTTGCAGATGATCTTTTCTTGTTTGCTAGGGGTCACTTGGATTCTGTACAGGTTATTATGGATGCGTTGGAGGAATTTAAGATAGCTTCGGGTTTGGTTCCAAGTATCCCTAAGAGCACTGTTTTCTTTTGTAATGTATCCACTACTGTTAAAAGTAGTATTTTACATATCATGCCTTTTGCTGAAGGCGTGTTACCTGTCAGATACCTTGGTGTTCCTCTCCTTTCGTCTAGGCTTCTATATAGGGATTGTAAAGTCCTTGTAGAAAAGCTTGAGAGTAGAGTAAATGATTGGCGCAATAAGTTTCTTTCTTTAGCAGGAAGACTCCAGTTAGTTCGTTCAGTGCTATTATCTATGCATATTTACTAGGCGTCTGTCTTTGTTTTACCTGTTCAGATTATTCATGATTTGGAACAGCTTATGAGAGGCTTCTTATGATGTCAAGGTGAAATGAAGAAGGGTAAGGCTAAAGTTGCTTGGGACTCTGTCTGTACCTCGTTTTATGAAGGTGGCCTTGGTATTCGTAAGCTTTCTGATTTTAATGTTGCTTTAACGGTTTCTCATATCTGGTGTATCCTTACTCGTAAAGAATCTTTATGGGTTAAATAGAGTTATTCTTACAAGTTAAAGGATAGAAGTTTTTGGGACATTCCATATATTTGTGATATGAGTTGGGGCTGGAGAAAACTTCTCTAGATTAGATCACGTATTCGTCAGTTTATTTGGTACAAGATTAATAATGGTAAGGTTGCTTCTATGTGATTTGATAATTGGGCAGATTTGTGTCCATTACGGGACGTTCTTACGGTTCGTAGCATCACAAGATCGGGGCTATCTCTTTTCAATAAGGTTAGGGATCTTATCATTGATGGTATTTGGCAGTGGCTGCATGAGTGGAATGCTAGATTTCCGAACATTGTCTCTATCCAAGTCCCTGTTATTAACGATGATAAGGATGATGATTTGATGTGGCAGGATATAAATGGGGTTTTACATCCTTTTTCAGTTTCATTAGCATGGGATTCCATACGGTATAGGGATTTGATGGTTAATTGGTACCATGCTGTTTGGTTTGCTCATTGTATTCCTCGTCAATCTATTCACTTGTGGTTAGTGGTTAGAAGAAAATTGAAGACTCAAGATCGGCTTAGGCAATGGGATGCTGGCCCTTTGGTGGATTAAAGCCTTCTTCGATGTCCTCTGTGTAAATTGGTTCCGGATTCTCATGACCATCTTTTCTTTGAATGTTCTTATTCTGTGCAGGTTTGGTCTAAGGTTCGGGTCCTCTGTGATATGGATAGCGTCCCCCTCGAATTGATGATATATTAGCTTATGTTATTCCAATTTCTAAGGGAAAGTCTTGCCCTAGCATTCTTGCACGTCATGTGTTGGCTGCTACTGCGTACTTTATATGGATGGATTGTAATTCAAGACTTTTTAAGAAAAAGCAGATGGCGGTTGATCAGCTTGTTCAGATTATTTGTGATACTATTCGATTGAAGTTGATTTCATTTCGTTTTAAGAAGTTGTCTACCAGGTCGAGTTTACTGCTTGACAAATGGAGGGTGCCGAGCTTTAGAGTTTTTCACGATGGGATTACCGGGTGAGGGTTGTACTCTTTTTTCCTTGTCCAAGGTTTTTCCCATTGGGTTTTCTTTGGCAAGGTTTTTTAAGGAGGCAGGCTCATTTGGATTTCGTTTGCTCCTATCGTGGTATAGTTGGAAGCTGAAGAGAATGCGTGTCTTCATGTTTGCATCTTGGTTTCTATCCAGTTTACTTGTATTGTAGTTCTAGTTTAGTTAATGTTTATGTTATTGCATAAACACGTGTTAACATGCTACCTGTAGCATGCGGTTAATGTGGTATCTCAGCCACATTCCTTTGTACTTCAACGTTTTTTGGTTAATATATTTACCAGGGAAACCCTTTACAAAAAAAACAGTACTTAAGCCTAGAAAGTCTAAAAACACAAAACCTACTTATGCTTTTGACTACTTAACTAGAACAATGAAATATAAGAGTGTTTGTAGTCTAACTAGTAAAAGTACTTATCAAACACTTAAGTACGTAGGTCCCACAAGATCTGAGCCAAATGTGGCGTGGGTCCCTGTTAAACACTAATGTGTTTTTGTGTACGTGCAGGAGCATCTAACTAATGAATTGAAGGATAAATGCATAGTTGATAGTGGACGCTTAGGGCACATGACAGGGAACAACGATTTCCTAGCTGAATTTGAGGAACTTAGAGGTGGACCAGTAACCTTTGGTGGAAGTAAAGGCAGGATTACTGGCAAAGGGAAATCAATACAGGAAAATTGGAGTTTGAAGATGTGTTCTTTGTGAAAGAACTGAATGAGTTCAATCTCTTCTCTGTATCACAGATGTGTGATCAGAAGAACAAGGTGGTGTTTACAGATTTAGACTGTTTCGTACTGTCCAAACACTTTGAGATGCCAAAAGAATCTCAAGTACTGCTTAAAGTACCCTGACAAGAAAATATGTATACCTTTAATCTTCATACTATTATTCCAACAGGTGGTATTACATGTTTGATAGCTAAAGCTTCTAAAAATGAGTCTAACTTATGGCATAGGAGGTTAGGTCATGTGAACTTCAAGAACCTAAACAAACTTTTTAAGGGAAATTTTGTCAAAGGGTTACCTACCAAATCTTTTCAAATGATCTCACATGTACTGCATGTCAAAAAGGAAAGCAACATAGATCCTCTTGTAAGACCAAGACTATTAATTCTATGACTAAGCCTTTGCAACTCTTACATATGGATTTGTTTGGTCTAGTTTCTGTTAGGAGTATTAGTCACAAGACCTTTTGCCTAGTTATAACTGATGATTTTAGTGGGTTTTCTTCTTAAAGCTTAAAAGTGAAAACAATGAATTACTTAAAGACTTTGTTACCTTAGTTGAAAAACAGTTCAATAAACAAGTCTTAGTCATTAGACATATAATGGGAAATAATTTAAGAATACTGAATATGATGAATTCTGTAGGTCTAAAGGAATCAAGAGGAAAATTAGTAATCCTACGACTCAACAACAAAATGGGGTAGTTGAAAGGAAAAATAGGACATTAATTGAGACTGCTAGGACTATGCTACATGTTATGTGCTAAATAGAGTTTTAGTAACCAAGCCTCAAAACAAAACACCTTATGAACTTTTGACTGGTGTTAAGCCAACCATAAATTACTTAAAACCTTTTGGGTGTCATGTGTCTATTTTAAATACTCTTGATCATTTGGTTAAGTTTGATGGAAAGTCTGATCCATGATATATGATATTCTTTGTAAAGCAGGGCATATAGAGTTTTTAATTTGACATCAGGGAAAGTTGAAGAAAATATCCATGTCAATTTCTTAGAGAATAAGCCCAATGTCCCAAGAATAGGTTATGCTTGGATGGTTGATTTGGATTATCTAACTAACTCCATGAATTACTATTCTATGCAACAAGAGTGTCAAACTAACAATGTAGGTAAAGAAACTAGCACAACTAATTCAGGTACTCAGAAGGAAAGTCCTTCTTCATCAGACCCTCAAGATGATGATGAGGTTCATATCTATGTACCACATTTGCCTACTATCTCACACACAGTTGTTAACCCACAACAGAAGCAACAAGTGATACCAAATGATGCTCAAGCCTCACATGATGAACTCTAGAGGCTTATGGATCAAGAAAAGAACGCTAGAGCAAGTGCAAAGCATTCAAAGAAGAAAACTTGGAATCACGAAGCTCAACAGTACATTTGCAACCTAGCGGTACTTCATCTACAAGTACTGCTAAGCCAAATTCTAAAAAATCTGTTGATTCACTAGAAGACATTCTTTAAGAAATGGATAATGAAGATGGTTTTACTAGTCCCAAGGAAGGAATCTTCTCAAATGCTTCCTATGATGAGCATGGTGCAGTGACTGACTTCAACAATTTGGAAACTGAAATACCAGTCAGTCCTGTTCCCACTTATACAGTCAATAAAAACCATCCTATAACTCAAATTATTGGAAAACCAAAGTTTACTATGCAAAACAGAAGACAACTTCAAGCTAGTGTTGAAACTCATGCACTTGTGAGGTATGTCAAACAACAGCAGAGAACAAATCATAAGGAAACTCAGCATTGTGTCTTTGCCTGTTTCTTATCACAAGTAGAGACTAAGAATATTTCTCAAGCTCTTGATGAAGAAAGTTGGGTAGATGCCATGCAAGAAGAATTAATGAAATTTGAGCTACAAAAATTTTGGATTCTTGTGGATCTCCCTTCTAGAAAGAGAGTAATTGGTACTAGATGGGTTTTCAGAAATAAAAAGGATAAAAGAGGTGTTGTTGTGAGGAACCAGGGTAGGCTTGTTTCTCAAGAATATAAACAAGAAGAAGGGATAGACTATGATGAGGTTTTTGCACCAGTGGCAAGGATAGAAGACATTATGTGACAATCCGTCAATTTATGGTTGATATTTTATTCTCGAATATTATTTAAAAACATTATTTTAATGTTACATTATGAACTCACTTATTTTTGGGAAGAAATTTGGATTTACGTCTTGAAGTAGCATCGACTACGTCTAAACCGGAGGATTCAATGTTACGTGCTTACGTTTACATAGACCGTCTTTGGTGACAGTCCGACATTTCAGAAAATAAATTTATCCGCGAATATTATTTTGGAGTTTTAAATTTGTGTTGGTTCATAAACTCACAAATTTACGAGAAAAGATTAGGACTTAAGATTTTATTTTAACGTCCTTTACGACTAAACCGGAAACCTTAGGATTACGTATTTACGTTTTCGAACTCCGTTTTTGATGAGACAATTTTTATTGGATTTGTTTTGTGACGTTGATTCATAATTTATAAAAACGTTTTTCGTAAAACGACCCGAGGGCACGCAAATCGAGGAAACTAGAATCGAGGAGTACCCGTAAATAAATGGGGATGAGACAAGTGGGACACTTGTCCCACCCCCAAAACCGGCCAACACTTAGCTACAACACATCATATGATGTGTCAAGGTGTTAGCTTAACACTTACATGTGTAAGCTAAGCTTACAAAGTAAGCTTCCACCTACACAAAACCATCTAAGCTAGAAACCACTTCCTCATTCTCCACTCATGCAAACCACAAGGAGTTCATGAAGCATGGTGGTCATGAAGATGGTCTTGGTACATCACAAGTTTCTCCATCAAAAATCCATGTTTTGATCAACCTACATCATCATGGTGGTATAAAGATTGTCCTCCTCATCTTCTTGTTAATTTGATTATGTAAACATGTATTTTATTTCCTATTGTATATGTATATGATGATTATATGATGATAAAAATGTTATGTGGGGATTTGTTGTTGATAATCATGGATAAAAAGATGAAAAACTATAAGTAAAAATGGGTAAATCTTCTTTAAATGATAGGCTGTATAAAAACAGTAAAGAACCATATGGTAAACTGATAAAATGATGAAGTAGAATGGATTTACAGTAAGCTATGGGTGTCGTACACATGTGAGAGTTGGCCATGCAATGGAATCATTGTAATGAGTGAGATATGATCAAAACAAGTTTAGGGTATAAATCTGAGGTTACTGTTTTGGACGATTTTTAGAAAATACTTAAAAGATGATTCAACGGTAGCTATAGAAGAGTTAAATGTAGCACATATCATGTAGTTTATGTGATAAAAATCTGAGCTTCTATCTCCATATAGAACTCAAGATATGGCAGTTTTGGTGAAAGTGAAGATAAAAATCAGATTTTTGAAAAATAAAGTATAATACTATTATATAAGCACTCAAAATTATATTGTATAAAATGTAAAGTTAAAACCCACTAACTCATGAATTTTATTTATATAAATATGTTAAAGGTTGAATAAGTGGACATTTTATAAAAATGGTAACTTGTTATGTTTTATAAGATATAAAACTATAAACATGATTTTTACGACTTTTTCGGCTATTGCCGTAAAATTAACGTTTTTGTTAAATAAAACTTAGATGGTTGGACCCGTCTAATGAAAACTTTATAAAACTTATATACTTATATATAGACATGTATAACAAGTAAAAACCGATAAAACCCGAACTATAGGACATACGGACGTTAACGGACTAAATTAACGTTATTAGACTAATAATGCAACAAAAATGGACTAAAACACTTATAACCTTATTATTGGGCTTAACCCATTTGGGCCCAACATGGAAAGTATATATACTGATAATATAGGAATAAAATGGATTAAAACAAGTTAAAGAACTTATAAAAGTTTATTGGACTTAAAACGCGTAAATAGGTAAAACGAGAATATGTAAACCCACTTGATCATCATATATATATAATCATCATATGTATACATAATTGTTATTTTTATTAAGTCATTGGACATGAGTCTAAGACGAGTATTATTTGTCTAGGTTTCCGTGATTGAAGCACGTACCGTACGTCCGAGTTGCCGATAACCCGCCTTCCCACATCAACGTGAGTTCATAGCCTCACACTCTTTTAAATGTTTTTATAAATGTTTTATAAACCCGCGAAGGAGATAACATGTTAGTTTTTATAAAATAGGACACCATTTGTCCCGATTGCTTGTTTATTGATTTTGGACCCGAATGATTGAATGACCCGATTGTATGACCCGATAAATGATTAATGGACCCGATAGATGAAATAAAATGGATTATTAAAGTTAGGTTATGTCACTAAAAGTCCCATTAGCATGAATTGTGAACTACCGGGAGTTGGTAGACGCTTATGCATTTAATAGTACTATTTGGGGACGATCACCCCAGTTCGCGCCTTGACGGCTGATCCCCGTCGTGCCACATTGATTGGTAAGCGAATTTATGTATGAGAAGATTTCCATAGCGTGACCTTTGTGACGACACGCTACTTTAGATGGGCAAAATTTGTATCGGGTTAGCTACCCGTTGTTGGTTTAGTAAGGTAACAATGTCATGCGGCTTATAATAATCCAAAACTAACGAAATACTATTAGACGCACCGAATTACGAAGTATTGCCTGACTAGCAATACGGGGTCATACTATTGATATTATGATTGTATTTTGGTTTTCATAACTATATTCATATAACGGTTTTTATTTGATTTTATACAACGTCATAAGACGTATTGTATGATGTTTTTACGACATTGGCTCGTATATTGATTTTTAAGGCAAATGCCTATATTATGATTTTCGATAAGGATTTGTATAAAATGACTTTGGCCATTTAATGGCCTATTACAAAGATTTGTATAAAATGATTTTGGCTATTTTACGGCCTATTACAATGATTTGTACGAATTGATTTTTGGTACTAATTTTATACCAAAGTTATATTGATGGAATTTATTAAACTCTATGAATTCACTCGGCGTTATCGCTGACCTTTTCTTTTAACATGTTTTATCTCAGGTACTTGAAGGTAATTCTCGGGAAGACGACAAGAATTCATGGCCCGCACTTAAACAATATTTTTCCATTCAAATACTTTGTAAAACTTTGTATGAAATATAATGACTTGGGACCGATGTAACTTTGATATTTATGAATGGAAATGATTTATTATTAAACGACGCGATTTTTATGCGTTGTCTATGATGTGAGTAATGTGCTATCCCGTAACACCAACGAGTCTTCCGCTGTACTGAGCTGTATAAATTTGGGGGTGTTACAGTTTGGTACCAGAGCTCTCGTTATAGAGAACGAAAGATTTTTAAAACCAAGGTTTTGAATAAAACATTTCAAAATCTTTTAACTATAAACATTTTTCTAAAAATGTCTAAAAATCTTTTGACTATAACGGTGCCGAAGAATTCCCGAGTTACCGACAAGGCCAGACTGAGAAGTGTTATTTTAATATATATATATAACTTGGATTATATATATATGATGTAATTTTATTACATGATTGTTTGATGATTATTTTGATTTTTATACGAGGTATTTATACGACGTCGATTGTCACAAGTAACCCTAAATCCCCTAGTAAATTAATCGAAGCTATTCTCGTAGGAATTCTAGCTATCCTAGATCTAAACCAAGTTGTGGATATTTATGATCCCAACAAATGGTTGATATTCGTAGAAATATAGATATTAGTTGATCGTGATATTGAAGTAGAATTGGCGAGATTAAATCTGATATCGATGTCATGACGATCTTTCCTTATAGAGTGGAGTTTGACAAAACGTTATCACCTAGAAAGATGTCATCTGATTCGTTGTCACCCAATTCTGAAACTTGAAATCGAAAGGGTGAATGTTGCACTTGAGGCTGTCATTGGAACCATTACCCAAAAGCCTCATGCCACTAATACCTTTCCGAGAAGTCTAGTTGAATGATCAAGTCATTTCATATTAATGACTCATTTGATAATTGTTGTTGTAAGAGCTAATAGGATTGGAAATTAAGTGTTGATTCATATTGAGATTGTATTGCCTTTACAAGGCCGAAGAATAAGGTTGTAAGTATTGGATAATGAGGTAGGATATCGAATTGAGTATAAAATTGGTTAAAACTTGGATAAAGTAAAATTTAACTTGTATTGGAATATGAGATTGTTAAGAGGAAATCATTAAGTCATGTGATTGAATTATAAGGTTTTAATTGATTGTTAGTTTGTGTTAAGGGTTGTTCCTAGGCCATTGTCCACTGACGAGGATGCCCAGTGTCCAAGAAATAAATTGAAGAAATCTTCTTCTGAATTGAGACCGATGGATCTTTCGGGACATGTGGAACACCTAATGACTCTTGTAGATTAGTATTCATTGTGGTATCTTTTAAAAATAATCCCTAACTTAACTGTGACATCAGTTGGTAAGATGAGTTCTGAGAATTGTATGACATAGTGACACGTAATGTGTTACGGTACAATTTTGACTTGTTTGTGATTAATGAGAAAGACTACCTTTGATTGCTAAATCCTGCATGTATCGATGTTATCTATCTTTTATTGCTTCATCCTAATGTTCGCATTAGTGATACAACCATTGAACAAGTACTCATCTCGAATTGAGTTAAGTTGTGGATTATTCTCTTTGTATTCTTGAGTGCCATCGAAGTCATGAACCTCATGATTATTTGGCTAAGCTCATTTCCTATCATATCGTAGTTAATTCTTGGTGAACAAGCTTTCATCACTCTTTTGCAGATCACTCATTGTTTTTATAAGATAAAACAGTATCATTTGAGGAAATTGAATTTTCATCACTATAAGGATTATTCAAAGTGAGATTTATAAGTAATTGTTATCGAAATGAAGTTGTTTATAAAACACCTTGGAAAACTTAATTGTTTTCATAACAAGGAAAATCTTTGTAAATATATTCTTGATTCTTATTTAAGAATTAAGCATGAAAATGTTTTTATTATAAACATGATGATAAAATTTTGACGAACTGAGTATTGCATCGTTAATCTTGAAATTGTATATAGTTGTGCGCCTACATACAATATAGAATGGACCATGCAAGACTGACTAGTAGTCACCATAAAACTAATGAATAAACACTACATTTTCTTTGAGGATTGTGAAAGATTAAATTTTAATGAGATCTGCAAGAAGTGAAAAATAAGGACACATAGTGTTAGGGACACCTACATATGTGCCTGTAGCATCTATTCTTCTGAGTTGAATTTACTCATCTATGGAAATTGTCTTATTTGACAATTGATATTCCGTTCTTGTCCAATTCTCCCGTAGTGAGATTCTTAGGAAAAGTATATGATTACCGAGTGTTGATACCCGACTGGATGTATCGACGTTCCTATCATTTCTTTTGAATTGATTTCATTTGAATGGCCTGGGTAATGATCCGAGGAGCTTTCGAATGCGTACTCAAATTATGAAAACATGGGATATATTCATATTCATTAAATGTTTTCGTCTGTATCTGATTTGAAATTCTCTCGCGTAAATTATGAGTTGACCTTACTCTTTTGATAGTAGTTGTGTCTCCAGATATCCCTGAAATTGTGCAGGATTATGAATTATTATTAGTCTTTTGAGAAGATCACATCTTACCGACGGCAACGAAACTGGAAGGTTAGTAATGCCAGTAGAATGGATTGATTGATTATGACATGAAGACATTTTCTTAATTGATGGGAACTCGAGTAGAATTCCTCTAAATGATAAGATGTTGATTATCAAAGGTGATCTAAATAATTCTTGATGGATGACCATATCCTGCATTTAGACTTGAAATTATATTGTGATTGGTTGTGAATTAGTCATAGATATTATAATCTAGAAAGAACCTAATATTGAATTATTAAAAGATGTTTCTGTTATTTGAAACTTTAGTAAGTATTTGTTGATGGTTTACCTAGACTTTTGCCATTAAGGCAAGTTGAAATTTGTATTGATTATATTCCCGGTGTTGCACTTGTGGCTTGTACACTATACGTCAGCACCATCTAAATTAAAGGAATTACCGTACAACCGAGAGAGTTGTCGGAGAAAGATTTTATTATACCAAGCCTGTCATCCTGAAGAGCTATGGTGTTATCATTCCTTATATTTATAGATTACTGTGACTGAGTAAATTGACAATCGAAAACAATATCCATAACTCGAAATGGAAGATTTGTTCGATCATTTACAAGGTTCTAGCGTATATTTTAAAGACTTTATCCACGACATGGTTATCATCAACTTCGCATATGCGAAAACGATTATCTATTCCAATCACTACATCCGGTACTTGTAATGAACATTATGAGTTTCACGTAATGTCGTTTGGATTGACCGATGCACATGTAGTATTCATAAATATGATGAATCACGTGTGTAGGCTGTAATTTGATAAATTCATGCTCGTGTTCATTAAGGACTATTTGTTTGTTTATAAGAATAAGAATGAGTTAATAATTATTTATAGATTGCCCTGAATTGGCCGAACAGTAAAAACATGAACCTTGAATAATTGATATGTAATTAAGGACTTAAACCCTTACATTATTTGACTATGTGATTAATAGATAATGGAATATAAATTGACTCTTAAAAATTTAGAAGTCATCTAAGACTTTTGAGTTATACTAAAAAGAAAGTGCAGATATAATTTGACAAATGTTTTAACAAAGGATTTTTAAGGGATTATTCCCTTATACACAAATCATTTAACTAAACTCTTGTTTAGGGGTAAATGTTTGTGTATACCTCAAGACAACCTAAGAGGGATTGAGGAAACCATTTAAACCATGACTTAAAATTTTGAAACGACACTTTTTACTTTTCAAACTAAAGAAAATTTTGACCAAAGTATAAACAAAGATTTTTCAAACGTTTACGAATCTTATTAATTATTTTCGATAAATCAACCAAAAATCTTGTTAATTAAATTCAAAATTTATTTTTGAACATTTTACATAATTGGTCGAACTAAGAAATTTAAAACTTTTACGCTTCATAAAAATTAACTAATAATTATTTAATTAATTATGATAATTATCGACGCTTTAGACGACGGATTGAGTAAAACGGATAAAAATGAAAGTTGAGACGAAACTGAAACATAAAAGATATGAAGAAAGAATTTTGAATAAATACAGTTATGATATTTAAATCATCAGGAAAGTGAACGTAATTATTGACGCATAATATAGAAAGAATATCTGAGTGAATTGTGGACATGATAATCACATCATCATGAGAAGTGAATATAGATACTGACGTGTTATATAAAACGGATAAAGATCCAATTAGGACATGTTCCTTAATAATGAAGGTGCAAAATAAATTGCCGAACAATATAAAAATAAACGAGGTTGGTAAAAAAAACAAAAAAAGGATAATATAGATAATAAAAAGGGGTTCACGACTAATATGAACCATTAAAAATTGAGAAGCCGATAACGTTAAACATTTTAAAGACCACTTATGGTTGCCTAAATATGAAAGATTGTGAGATGTAGTTACATTGGAAATCTTGTAAGTATAAGTATTATATGTATGTCATTTTTGACTAAAAGTATCTTTGTCAGAAGAAATTGTACTAATGACAAATTATGAAGGCAGACATCACCTCATACATTAGTAAACGTCTAGCTATTGCAAAGGTCATCATCTGAATTTGATTCGATTTGGGTCATCGTCGACAGACTGACCAAATCTGCTAATATCATTCCCGTTAATGATAAATGCAAAAGAGTTATGTAAACATAGTGTGCCTGTATCGAACATCTTTATCAAGATCCTCGCTTCGCATCGAATTTCTAGAGATTGGCTCAGAAATCATTGAGAACGAACCTTGATGAGAGTACTATGTATCACCCAATCGAAGGGACGAGGTAAAGTAACGATACAAAGTAATATAAGTGTTGTTTTATGTTTGAATGAATGACCTTCGGTAATAAACCGTATAATCGTTTTCCTTTGGAGAGATTATCCTTGATAATCATCGTATTAGGATTGAGATCGAATCTTGTTATAATCTAAATATTAGAGCATCTGTAAGCAGGAGTTGAGATGAAGACACCCGACATACACCCATTGTGAGTTGGACATGTCTCTTAGGTTTAAGGTTTCCTATAATGGCGAACCTATCCTTACAAAATACCCGACCCGCAAAATCTGAAATGATTATTGAAATTAGGATCTGATTATTGACTGCCGGTAGTGGGCAAGAGGTTATGTGAATGTGAAATGTAGATCTTGAAGTGCCAAATGGGTAGCGAAGTTATGCCACAATTTCTAAACTTGGAAAAAGGAATTCATGATCTGACAAATCATGGGATATAAGTCCCCGTTGTATGGGACCATTGAGATGATGTAAAAGATTGGTTTGAAAGGCATATAAGATGGATCTACCCAAGGACTTCAAGAGATGCGTGAATTATGTTTCGTATATCGAACTTGATGGAATATCTATCAAGTGAGAATCTGATTGTTTCTTAGTAGAGCTTAGATCGGCGAAAAGTTGCATTCATCAAAAACCCGTGAACATCATGGGTAGAGAAAGTAAGTCAACATTAAGCCTGATCTTATTCCCGTAGTTATGTTTGATGAAACTCGCGTATTATAATGGATTACACTTGTGAGAAAAGACCGAGTGTGGTGGAAATACCCACATGGCTTTAACTCTATAAGAAGCGAGTAGTAAGATGATCTTTCAGGACAAAGATCCTGTTTAGGGGTAAATGCTGTGACAATCCGTCAATTTATGGTTGATATTTTATTCTCGAATATTATTTTAAAACATTATTTTAATGTTACATTATGAAATCACTTATTTTTGGGAAGAAATTTGGATTTACGTCTTGAAGTAGCATCGACTACGTCTAAACCGGAGGATTCAATGTTACGTGCTTACGTTTACATAGACCGTCTTTGGTGACAGTCCGACATTTCAGAAAATAAATTTATCCGCGAATATTATTTTGGAGTTTTAAATTTGTGTTGGTTCATAAACTCACAAATTTACGAGAAAAGATTAGGACTTAAGATTTTATTTTAACGTCCTTTACGACTAAACCGGAAACCTTAGGATTACGTATTTACGTTTTCGAACTCCGTTTTTGATGAGACAATTTTTATTGGATTCGTTTTGTGACGTTGATTCATAATTTATAAAAACGTTTTTCGTAAAACGACCCGAGGGCACGCAAATCGAGGAAACTAGAATCGAGGAGTACCCGTAAATAAATGGGGATGAGACAAGTGGGACACTTGTCCCACCCCCAAAACCGGCCAACACTTAGCTACAACACATCATATGATGTGTCAAGGTGTTAGCTTAACACTTACATGTGTAAGCTAAGCTTACAAAGTAAGCTTCCACCTACACAAAACCATCTAAGCTAGAAACCACTTCCTCATTCTCCACTCATGCAAACCACACACATTTTCTCTCTACTCTCTCTCTATGATTTCGTCTATACTTCACCAAAAACACCTCCATTTGATCCAAATTTAACCACAAACTATTGTTATAACTTACATATGTTAATCTCCTTCAAAAGAGATGAAGATTGGTGGTGATTTTAACATCCAAGGAGGAGTTTACATGGAGTCTTGGGGCTGATTTTCCACAAGGAGTTCATGAAGCATGGTGGTCATGAAGATGGTCTTGGTACATCACAAGTTTCTCCATCAAAAATCCATGTTTTGATCAACCTACATCATCATGGTGGTATAAAGATTGTCCTCCTCATCTTCTTGTTAATTTGATTATGTAAACATGTATTTTATTTCATATTGTATATGTATATGATGATTATATGATGATAAAAATGTTATGTGGGGATTTGTTGTTGATAATCATGGATAAAAAGATGAAAAACTATAAGTAAAAATGGGTAAATCTTCTTTAAATGATAGGCTGTATAAAAACAGTAAAGAACCATATGGTAAACTGATAACATGATGAAGTAGAATGGATTTACAGTAAGCTATGGGTGTTGTACACATGTGAGAGTTGGCCATGCAATGGAATCATTGTAATGAGTGAGATATGATCAAAACAAGTTTAGGGTATAAATCTGAGGTTACTGTTTTGGACGATTTTTAGAAAATACTTAAAGGATGATTCAACGGTAGCTAAAGAGTTAAATGTAGCACATATCATGTAGTTTATGTGATAAAAATCTGAGCTTCTATCTCCATATAGAACTCAAGATATGGCAGTTTTGGTGAAAGTGAAGATAAAAATCAGATTTTTGAAAAATAAAGTATAATACTATTATATAAGCACTCAAAATTATATTGTATAAAATGTAAAGTTAAAACCCACTAACTCATGAATTTTATTTATATAAATATGTTAAAGGTTGAATAAGTGGACATTTTATAAAAATGGTAACTTGTTATGTTTTATAAGATATAAAACTATAAACATGATTTTTACGACTTTTTCGGCTATTGCCGTAAAATTAACGTTTTTGTTAAATAAAACTTAGATGGTTGGACCCGTCTAATGAAAACTTTATAAAACTTATATACTGATATATAGACATGTATAACAAGTAAAAACCGATAAAACCCGAACTATAGGACATACGGACGTTAACGGACTAAATTAACGTTATTAGACTAATAATGCAACAAAAATGGACTAAAACACTTATAACCTTATTATTGGGCTTAACCCATTTGGGCCCAACATGGAAAGTATATATACTGATAATATAGGAATAAAATGGATTAAAACAAGTTAAAGAACTTATAAAAGTTTATTGGACTTAAAACGCGTAAATAGGTAAAACGAGAATATGTAAACCCACTTGATCATCATATATATATAATCATCATATGTATACATAATTGTTATTTTTATAAAGTCATTGGACATGAGTCTAAGACGAGTATTATTTGTCTAGATTTCCGTGATTGAAGCACGTACCGTACGTCCGAGTTGCCGATAACCCGCCTTCCCACATCAACGTGAGTTCATAGCCTCGCACTCTTTTAAATGTTTTTATAAATGTTCTATAAACCCGCGAGGGAGATAACATGTTAGTTTTTATAAAATAGGACACCATTTGTCCCGATTGCTTGTTTATTGATTTTGGACCCGAATGATTGAATGACCCGATTGTATGACCCGATAAATGATTAATGGACCCGATAGATGAAATAAAATGGATTATTAAAGTTAGGTTATGTCACTAAAAGTCCCATTAGCATGAATTGTGAACTACCGGGAGTTGGTAGACGCTTATGCATTTAATAGTACTATTTGGGGACGATCACCCCAGTTCGCGCCTTGACGGCTGATCCCCGTCGTGCCACATTGATTGGTAAGCGAATTTATGTATGAGAAGATTTCCATAGCGTGACCTTTGTGACGACACGCTACTTTAGATGGGCAAAATTTGTATCGGGTTAGCTACCCGTTGTTGGTTTAGTAGGGTAACAATGTCATGAAACTTATAATAATCCAAAACTAACGAAATACTATTAGACGCACCGAATTACGAAGTATTGCCTGACTAGCAATACGGGGTCATACTATTGATATTATGATTGTATTTTGGTTTTCATAACCATATTCATATAACGGTTTTTATTTGATTTTATACAACGTCATAAGACGTATTGTATGATGTTTTTACGACATTGGCTCGTATATTGATTTTTAAGGCAAATGCCTATATTATGATTTTCGATAAGGATTTGTATAAAATGACTTTGGCCATTTAATGGCCTATTACAAAGATTTGTATAAAATGATTTTGGCTATTTTACGGCCTATTACAATGATTTGTACGAATTGATTTTTGGTACTAATTTTATACCAAAGTTATATTGATGGAATTTATTAAACTCTATGAATTCACTCGGCATTATCGCTGACCTTTTCTTTTAACATGTTTTATCTCAGGTACTTGAAGGTAATTCTCGGGAAGACGACAAGAATTCATGGCCCGCACTTAAACAATATTTTTCCATTCAAATACTTTGTAAAACTTTGTATGAAATATAATGACTTGGGACCGATGTAACTTTGATATTTATGAATGGAAATGATTTATTATTAAACGACGCGATTTTTATGCGTTGTCTATGATGTGAGTAATGTGCTATCCCGTAACACCAACGAGTCTTCCGCTGTACTGAGCTGTATAAATTTGGGGGTGTTACACATTAGGTTATTTTTGGCCTTTGCATCATAGATGGGATTTATATTCTATCAAATGGATATGAAAGGTGCTTTTCTTTATGGCACTATTTCAGAGGAGGTATATGTTTCACAACCTCCAGGTTTTTTAGATTCTAAGTTCCCCAACAGAGTCTATAAAGTTATTAAAGCTCTTTATGGTCTTCATCAAGCTCCTAGAGCTTGATATGCAACTTTGTCCAGTTTTCTTTCAGAACATGGATATAGAAGAGGGACCATTGACAAGACTCTTTTTATAAAAAAGAATACTAAGGATATTATATTAGTTCAGGTATATGTTGATGACATCATTTTTGGTTCAACCAAAAAGTCATGGTGTAAATAGTGAAGCTTTAATGAAAGGAAGATTTCAGATGAGTTCTATTGGAGAACTTACTTTCTTTTTAGGACTTCAAGTCAAACAAAGGAGAGATGGAATATTTATTAGCCAAGAAAAATATGTTGCTAGAATCTTAAAGAAATTTTCAAGTATGGATACAAGAAGTGCAAGTACACCTTTTGAATCAAACAAGTCCCTCTTAAAAGATGAACATGGTGAAAATTTTGATCTTCATTTGTATAGATCAATGATTGGTTCCTTGATCTATCTTACTACTTCAAGAACAAATATTATGTTTGCTGTGTGTGCTTGTTCAAGGTTTCAAGTCAATCCAAAGGTTTCACATCTACATGCTGTGAAAAGGATTTTTAAGTATCTTAAAGGTCAACCTAATTTAGGATTATGGTACCTGAGGGATTCTACATTTGACTTAGAAGCTTAATCAGATAATGATTATGCTGAAGCTAATCATGATAGGAAATCCACAACATAAGGTTGTCAATTCCTAGGCAGAAGACTCATATCATGGCAGTGTAAGAAGCAAACCAATGTTGCTACTTCTACAACTGAGGTTGAATATGTAGCTGCTGCTCATTACTGTGGACAAGTACTTTGGATTCAAAATCAGTTGTTAGATTATGGTTTCAAATTTTTTTTCTTTTGGTAAAAGGAGTTACCCCGGTAAATATATTAACCAAAAAAACTAATGTTAAGTACAAATGGAATACGGCTGAAGTACCTTATTAACCTCAAGCCAAAAGATTGATCAACAAGTGCTTATGATAGGCCATAAACACAGCAACACTAAGCTAACAGTACAAATCGAAAACTAGTGCTAAAAACAGCATTAGCAAACTCCAATAAGAAGAACTCTTGGAACCAGGCGACCACCCCACAACACCAGCAGCAATATAATGGAAGTAAAGGATCTAGATAAGGATGCCTCCTTAAAAAAACTTTTTGAGAAAAATCCTGTGGGAAAAACCCCAAAAAGGAAAAATGAGTACAACCCTTACCCAGTACACCCATCATGTGAAACACTTGAGGATGGAAGTCTCCGCCGATCCAAAATAGCTAAAGACCGTGTAGTCATCTTCTTGAATCTGAAAGTAATAAGCTTGAGGCGAACAGTAGAAGTAATGATACTAACAAGTTTATCCACAGAAATTTGTTTCCCTTTGAAAAATCTAGCATTCTGTTCCATCCAAACAAAGTATACAGTAGCCGCAACAACCAGACGAGCAATAATACTTGTAGTAGATTTTCCTTCGGATATTGGTATAAGAAATGCCAAGACATCATCCAAACAAGGAGGAATCGAATCCATACCACAAAGCACTCTAACTTGCGTCCAAACCTGTGAAGAATAGGAGCACTCAAAAAATAAATGAGTATGAGAATCGGGAGTGACTTTACACAAAGGACACCGAAGTAGGCTTAAATACATGGCAGGCCCAACATCCCATAGCCGCAAACGATCTTGGGTCTTCAGTTTCTGCATAACAACAAGCCACATATGCAACGAGTGTCGAGGAATACAATGAGAGAACCAAACAACATGATACCATACCACAGCCTGGCGCCTGGTTCGCAGCGTATCCCAAGACAGAGCCACAGAAAATGACTGCAAAGAACCACCACCATCACGCCATACCAGTGAATCCGGCCGCCCCTCATCTAGAGCGGGAATAGGGATAGAGATAATAGTAGGAAATCTGTCCACCCAATCAGTCGGCCATTTCCAAGCGTTGTTCTCAATCAAGTCATAAACAGTATCATGAAGGATAAAACCAGACCTAACAATATTGCGTATCGAAAGAGTATCCCGTAACGGACACTCAGCAGCCCACCTATCAAACCATATAGACGCAGATTTACCATCATGAAGCCTATACCAAATAAACGGCCGCACGCATGTCCTAAGCTGAAGAAGCTTACGCCAACCCCAACTTACATCACCAATACAAGGAACATCCCAAAAGCTCCTACCCGTTAACTTATACGAATGTATCCATTGAACCCATAAGGATTCCTTACGCGTGAGAAGACACCAAATATGAGATGTAATAAGAACAGCATTAAAATCATCAAGCCTTCGAATACCAAGACCACCCTCACGTTGGGGAATGCAAACATCATCCCAAGCCACCTCCGCCCTCACCATTTTCATCTCACCATGACACCATAAAATATTCCTCAAAAGCTGCTCAAGATCATGAATAATCTGAACAGGCAGGATAAAAACTAAAGCCCAGTACAGGTGCATAGATGATAGCACATATTTAACAAGTTGAAGTCTCCATACAGTAGAAAGAAATTTGTTACGCCAATCCTGGACCCGACTCTCCAATTTTTCAACAAGGACTTTGAAATCCCTATAAAGCAGCCTAGACGAAATAAGAGGAACCCCAAGATAACGCACTGGCAATATGCCTTCCGCAAACGACATAAGATCCAGAATACTTGCTTTCGCATCAGGTGGAACATTACAGAAGAAAGTGGTACTCTTAGGAATAGTTGGAACCAAACCTAGCACATTTTTAAACTCCTCCATAGCATCCATGATGGTGCGAACCGAATCCAGATGCCCCCTAGCGAAAATAAATAAATCATCTACAAAACATAGATTCATGGTTTCAACTTCATGAACACCAAAATCTACATTGATAATGAAAGTACAATATGCATTGTCAAGAATCCAGTCTTGCACTCCAAAACCAAGCATATTGAAATAAGACATCACTTTATAAGAGATGCTTATGACAAAAAGCTTATTCAAGTTTTGAAGATCCATACAGATAAAAATTTAGCTGATAACCAAGGTATTTGAAACTAAGAGATTTGAGTTCTTGGTAACACATATTGGTATGCTAAACCAATAGCTACTGCATATATGTTAAGGGGAGGTAACAACTGTACATTTATTATTCTAATTGTTATTGTATAGTGTTTGTTTGTGTTTTTGATGTGATTATAGGTTATTAGATTAAGATAAAAGAGGTTACGACGATAGTGGAATGCATGAACCGTTCTTATCTTAGAGGTACCGTTTTGGAACCAAGTACCGCTAGGCAAATTTGAAGTACAGTGTATGTTTCATGTAGCGCTACATAACCGTTGTACCGTTGAGGGTCTCTTTTGTAAATTTGGCGGTTTCTTCGCTCTTGGATTTGTTATTCATATAAATACTAACCCCAATTACACAGTTGATTCACCTAATATTTTGTTTTTATATACCTCGATTCTATAACCTTCTCTCTAATTTTCGATCATCAAAAATTCTAGTGGATACTCTACAAGTGATATATAAGCACAACCAGGTTGCTAATATTACTTAGAATGATGATTCTCTTGGTTTTCATGAGATACTTGACTTTCTATCTTGAAGTCACGTACGTTTTGCACTTACTATAAGTCGTGTTGTCTATATTCCTGTTGTTACACAATTTTGGAATACTGCTATTATGGGTACTCGTTATAATCAACCTTGCATAAGGGCTAGGGTTAATAATAAGAACATTTATGTAACTGAAGTACTACTTAGGGCTAGTTTAAGACTCGATGATGCAAATGGAACTAGTATGTTGACTAATACTGAGATACATGATGGCCTTTTAGCCATGGGTTATGAGGGTGGTAGGAAAAGTCTAAATTTCTTTAAAGGTTTATTTTCACAACAATGGAAATTACTTTTTCATGCTATAATTCATTGTTTAAGCTCAAAAAGTACATCTTTTGATCAAATCTTTGCTACTTTGGCATCAGATCGTATTTGGCTAGCAAACAACATAATTTTTAAATTTTCAAAGTTAATTTTCGAAGGCATGACTAGGAATTTGGAAGGGTCTAAAATGTTTTTAATGTATCCAAGATTTATTCAGGTTTTAGTCTAAGACCAAATCCCAAACCTACCAGACTTAACACATACATGGGATTTTCCCTCTTTCACCAAGAGAACTTTTTCTTTCTTGACAAAGAATGGTAGCTCTTTTTAGGGATAGTAACACCATATTTTGCTTGTATGTTAGCCCACCCATATCTTTTGCTATGTAACGGGCTTTGATATAGGATTTTACCTATATCTTTTGTACTTAAACGGTTTTTTGGAGTAATATATTTCACCGGGGTTTAGTCCCATTTACCCAAAAAACATCTCACCCAACTAATCAAGAAGGTGAGCAACCTAGCTTAGCTAGTGATTCTCAGCAAACTCCTTCTAATCAGAGTCCCTAACCATCTAAAGACTCACCATCTTCTTCTCATCATGGTGGTAATTAACCTAATTATGGTGAGATGATCCATACACCTACTGCTTCAATTGCTGCTAGTGGTTCTCCACAGGTAATAGAAACAGAGGTGGTGGATGTTGCAAATTTAACTGCTTTGTGCACAAGCTTGTCCAAGCAGGTACATGTTTTGCCGAAGGAAAATCTTGAACAAGATAAGAAAATTGCACACTTGAAGGCCAATCTAACAAAGCTAAGGAATAATATTATTCCTTGGATGAGGCATCACGGGGCAATTCAGCAAGCCAATCTTAAGAAGCAAAAGCTCAGAAACTCTAGAAGGAAGAAACTGAATGCAACCAAATAGGGGAGGAATAATGAAGAACATGGACCTTCTTCTGATATTCAAGCAAACTCTAGAAATGACATCAATTTTTTGAAGCTGATGATGGCATTGAGAATTATGTGGATAATACATGCTTGGAGCATACACATATGGAGCTTTAACATGATGAACCACAACCACAACCATCGGCTCATGAGGAAACACGACCCTCTGCTAATGAATAAATGGTGGAAACTCAGCCACAACCCCAATCACCAAAACTACATGCTAATTGGAGTAGTTTTTATGAGAAGCTAGAGGAAATAACTTTTAAGTTTCCTGTGTCTACAACTCCACCACAAAGACAATTCCACTTTCATGAGAAACAGTCTTTCCATGTACTGTCAAGATCAAGGATAAATGCTGAATCAGATAAGACTGAGGAGTTAGATATTGAGAAGACAACTTCTAAAGGAGATAAAGTATCTGGAGATACTTTGGTGATAGGAGAAAGAGATGTGTCTACAATGGGTGCAGTAAATACTGCTTAAGAACCAAGTACTGCTCAGCTAATTGCAAGTACTGCTAGTGAAAAAGCTTCACTACCATCTTCTGAAGAAAGCCAAACTCTATCTTTTGGAGAAGATGAGACATTATCACAAGTGCTGCTTGATCTCAAAGAAAAGAGCTCAGCTGAGAAGGCAAGGCTAGTAGAAGAAGAAGAAAAGAGCTCAGCTGAAAAGAAATGAGCCAAGTAGTAACTGATGCAACAACCACAAACAACAAAACCCTAAAAAACAACAATGATGGCAAGAAAAAAATTTCATCCTGCCTAAAAGATTTTCTCTTCTTTTTTAATCAGAATTCCTTTTAATGATGTTGTTTTCTCATTTAATCTTCGATTAGGCTTGAGTTAACAAAGTCCTTATTTGGTTAATAGTTTATTAAGATCTGATTAGTCATTTTTTTTTATGCCGCCTTTGTTTTCTTCTTATTACACAGTCGGTGCTCGGTTATTTAAATTCTAATCCAAGGGATCGCTGGTGGTTGTTTTGGTTGGTAGTTTATTTGGTTTTGTTTATTAAGAAGTTAGGGTTTAGGCTTTTGCCAGTTTCTTTTTAGGGCTTGTTTCTTCGTTTGGTTTGATTAGGATTTCGTTTGCTTCCATGGAGTCAAGCGATCCCACTATGCCTGATCTAGCAGTTACAACTACGATTATTAATTATATTCAACCATGTAACCTGCATGAAATTGTTAAACTGTTTGGTGTTTGTTTAATTACAGCAAAGGATGTAGGTGATTTTATGCATGATCTGAAAACTAATAAATATAAGCTTTGGTCGTTGATTTCACGTGATCGCTCCAAGGATATCTTCAACTTGCTATGTCAGTTCGAAGCCGATCTGCGTGATTTAGATACTCTAAGGTTACTGATATTCCTGTTGTCTCCTCGATTGGGGTAGGGTTTAATGGACAAAAAGGTGATAGCGCTAGGGTTTCTTTTAACCCTAATATCACGATGCGAAGAACTGTGCCCATGTCAATTGATACCCAAGAGCAGCTTGGTGTGTTTTTAAGTGTTTCATCTCCTATGGTTACTAGACTTATTGATGAGGAGGCACTTGAGTACTCGCATTTGCCTTCTAAGGATGGTGATGAATCGTTTTAGGATCAAGCTAGGGCTTCTAATACAGGTTCAGTTTATGCGACAAGCAGTGAGTCGCCTATGACTCGTTCGGTGAGTGTTTCTATTCCTTCTAATACGTATGCAGGGGTGATCGCTCCTAATTCCTTTCTGAAAGGTTGTTCTGAATTTAGACATCATGTGGATGAAAAATCTTATGATGGTGTGAATATTGTTATCCCCCGCAAGATAGTGGAAATAAATGAATAATCGATATGAAAATACCTTGTATGGTTACTTCATCGGGAAGAGACTTACCTTTCCGGATGTGGAATATTTTGTTAAAACCAATTGGGCGAAACATGGGGTACGTAAGATTATGATGAATGAAAAGGGTTTTTTCTTTTTCAAGTTTGATAATATTACTGGTTTGGAGGCGGTTCTGGAAGGAGGTCCATGGATGATTAGAAATTCACCAATTATTTTATAAAAATAGACGGTAACTACTAGCCCTAAGAAGGAGGAACTAACTCATGTACCGGTTTGGGTTAAGTTTCATCAAGTCCCATTACAGGTTTTTGATGAGGATGGTTTGAGTTTTATAGCAAGTTATGTTGGAAAACCAGGTATGTTAGATTCTTACACAAGTACTATGTGCAAGGATTCTTGGGGTGGGTGTAGCTTTGCTAGGTGCCTCATTGAGATTGATGTGAATTCTGAATATAAGGATACTGTTACGGTTGGTATTCCTTCGCTTGAAGGGGAAGATTATACTATAGAAACCATCCATGTTGAATATGAGTGGAAGCCTCCATGGTGTGAAACTTGCAAAAGTTTTGGTCATACGTTTGTGTCGTGTCCTAAGAGGGTCATTGTTGACCCTAAGCCGACTGCTACTAAGGAGGGTGCTACTGTTTCTAATGTGGATAAAGATGGCTTCCGACAGGTGAGCAGGAAACATAATAACAAAAAGAACACTAATGTTATCCCAAAGGGAGTTTCGGTTGCAAAAGGGTTTAATGTGGCAAAGGAGTTTAACTACAAACCAAAAGCTCAAAGTAATTCTGGTGCAAATGGGTCGAATGATAGACGTATTAAATCTGGTCCATCTACCAGCAATCATAATCAAGGGGCGAATGATAAAGGTAAATCTTCTCTTGTTGTTCCTTTGTATAATTCTTTTCGGGTCTTGTTGGGCATGATTTGGACAACAATGATGCTCTGGATGATGAAGATGACGAGGTTGTTGAGAACATTTTTGATGAGTCGGTTCACATTTTTAAGCAACAAACAGGGGCAAGCACTCTTGACTCTACTGATTTAAATGTTTAGTATAGCCTCTTGGAATATTAGGGGTTTGAACCAATCCCCTAAACAAAAAGAGGTTCGTCAGGTGGTTCGTGAGAATAATCTGAGTGTTTGTGCTATTTTGGAGTCGCATGTTGATGCTACATGTGTTTTTCATGTTTGTAGAAAAGTGTGTAGACGGTGGCGATGGAATTCTAATGGTGGTATTTGTGCTAAAGGTACTTGTATTATTCTTGGTTGGAATGATGATAATGTTGATATAATGGTTTTGTTTCAGACAAGTCAGGTTATGCATTGTCAAGTTAATACCCGATTGGATAATATAACTATTTTTTGCTCTTTCATTTATGCGGATAACTCATATCAAGATAGACGTGTTCTTTGGAGTAATCTTGTTGTTCATGCTCACTTCATGCGTGATAAACCATGGGTCTTTCTAGGGGATTTTAATGCTGCTCTTAATCTTGAAGATCATTTGTTTGGGGGTATCGCCCCAATATCTCTATGCGTGAATTTAAAGAATGTGTGATGAATATAGAGGTTAATGATGTTAATGCTACGGGGTTTCATTTCACTTGGAATGAAAAAACCGAATGGTGAGGATGACATTCTTAAAAAAATTGATCGCATTATGTCTAACATGAAGTTTGTTGATGATTTTCCAGGATCTTTTGCTATTTTCTAACCTTATACAATTTCGGATCATTCTCAATGTGTGCTCCGAATTCCGGAAGTCGCTAGGCCTAAGCCAAAGCCGTTTAAATTTGCTAATTTTCTTGTGCACAAGGATAAATTTCAGGTTATCGTGGCTGATGGTTGGAACATGAATGTTGAGGGATGTGCTATGTACCAGTTGGTCAAAAGATTAAAGGGTCTCGAAACCCCGCTTCGTAAGTTGTTACATGATCAAGGTAACTTACATACTCGTGTGACTGTGATTCGTGGGGAGTTTGATGCGATCCAGAATTTGATTGATTCTGATCCGCATAATTTGGACCTTAGAGATGATCATGCTCATTTGCTTATTGCTTTTAAGGAAGTTTCTCTTGATGAGGAGCGCTTCTTAAAACAGAAATCTAAAATTGAATGGTTGGATGCGGGTGATTCTAATACAACTTACTTCTATAATTCTGTTAAGTTTAAAAATGCTCGTATTAAAGGGGATCTTGGTGATTTGGTTAGCATTAATCAATTTGATTTCGTTCCGGGTCAAAGGATTTCTAATAATATCCTTCTTACCCATGATTTAATGAGGAATTATCATCGTAATAATGACCTCCTAGATGTTCGTTTAAGATTGATATTCAAAAAGCCCATGATACGGTGGACTGGAGCTTTCTTAAATCTATTTTGACAGGGTTTGGTTTCCATCCTATGATTACTTGGATTATGACGTGTGTTACTACTACTTCTTTTTTGTGTGCATCAATGGTCATTTGTATGGTCAGTTTAATGGTAAGTGTTGTCTGAGACAAGGAGATCCTCTTTCTCCGTATTTATTTACGCTTGTTATGTAGGTCCTGACTCTTATGCTACATAAAAGGGTGTCTGCTTCTGAGAATTTTTGGTTCCATCATCTATATGAAAAGCAGCGTATTATTAACCTTTGTTTTGAAGATGACTTATTTCAGTTCTCGAGGGGTCATTTTCCTTCTGTTTCTATTATCATGGATTCCTTGGAAGAGTTCAAAAATGTGTCTGGCCTTGTTCCTAGCATCCCTAAGAGTACGGTTTTTTCTTGTAATGTCCCTGGTGGTGTCGAGGCTAGCATTTTAAGCCTTATGCCATTTTCGGAAGGTACTTTACCGGTTCGTTATCTTGGTGTGCCTCTTATCTCGTCTAGACTCCTTTATCGTGATTGCAAAATCTTGGTTGAAAAGTTGGAAAATCGAGTTAATGATTGGCGCAACAAATTTCTTTCTCTTGCGGGGCGTATGTAACTAGTTAGATCGGTTCTTGCTTCGATGCATATTTATTGGGCTTTTGTGTTTTTTCTCCCTGTTAGGATTATTAATAATCTTGAACAACTTATGCGAGGCTATTTATGGTGTCAAGGTGAGATGAAGAGGGGTAAATCTAAAGTTGCTTGGGATGCTATTTGCATGACTCTTAATGAAGGAGGCCTTGGTATTCGTAGACTTGATGATTTTAATGCTGCTTTAATTACTTCGCATATTTGGACCATTTTAACGGATAGGGAGTCCCTTTGGGTCAGATGGATTTACGATTACAAATTAAATGGTAGAAGTTTTTGGGATATTCCTTGCCTTGGTGATGTTAGTTGGGGATGGCATAAGCTTTTACAGATTAGATCGCGGGTTTGTCCTTTTATTTGGTACCAGATTAATGAGGTAAATCTGCTTCATTGTGGTCAAACAGGTGGGCTGATGGTTGCCCTCTTAGGGACATAATTTCAGCTCGTCACATTAATAGGTCTGGTTTCACGTTATCAGACAAGGTAAGTGATTTAATCTCTAATAATACATGGAGATGGCCTATGGATTGGTATGCTCGTTTTCTGAATATTGTCTCCATTCTTGTTCTGGATATTCATGTAGCTCGACCTGATAAGCTTGTTTGGCGGGATTCCATGGGTAGGTTTCACCCATTTTCTGTAGCAACGGCTTGGGATTCTATTCGAAGTAGGGCCACTTTGGTTGATTGGTTTCATGTGGTTTGGTTTTCGCATTGTGTTCCTAGACACTCTATCACTATGTGGCTTGTAAGAAGCATAAATTGAAGACTCAAGATCGACTTAAGCAATGGGACAGTGGACATACTGTAGCCATTTCCATTCTTAGGTGCCTGTTGTGTAAGTTGGTTGAGGATTCTCATGAGCATTTTTTTTAATGTTCTTATTCCTCTCAGGTTTGGTCGTTGCTTCGGAATAAATGCGGTATGAATAGTGTTCCAGCTCGGTTAAATGCTATTGTATCGTTTCTTATTCCTTTATCCAAGGGTCGCACTACTGTTAGCGTGATTGCTCGGATTGTCTTGGCTACAACGTTTATTTCATATGGAGAGAACGTAATTCAAGGATTTTCAAACAGAATTACAGGACGACGGACGAGCTTGTTGCCTCTATATGTGACAATGTTCTATTGTAGTTACTTACTTTCAAGTTTAAGAAGATTACCTCAGCTTCTAGGTCATTGCTAGATTTGTGTAAGATCCCTAATGTGTTTTGTGTTCATGATGGGAATGTCAGGTAAGGGTCGTACTCTTTTTCCCTTTTCGAGGTTTTTCCCTTTGGGTTTTTCTCGCAAAGGTTTTTTAAGGAGGCGGCCTTATCTGAATCCTCTTATCCCATTGTGTTATTGCTGGTATAGAGTGATGGTCGCGTGGTTTCAAGATTTCTTCTTGTTGGCGTTCGCTAATATTGTTTTCATGCCTAGTAGTAGATTTTTTGGCTAGTAGGTTTTGGTTATTTATATTCCTTTGTTTAACAAGTTGCATGTAGCTTGAGAATAATGTGGTACTTCTGCCACATTCCTTGGTACTTCAACGATTTTTTGGTTAATATATTTACCGAGGTAACCCTTTACTAAAAAATAGAAGAAGAAATGAAGACACAACAAGAAATTCTTGCCAGTCAAGCTAAAGACAAAGGTAAGAAAGTACAAGCTTCACAGCCCATTACAAAAGGTATTATTATTCAACAACAATCAAATGAAGATAAAAGAAGATCTTCAAGATTATTGAAGAAATTACCTAAGGTAAATCCAAAGGATAAGGGCAAAAAGAAATTGCAATCTGAGTTTGAAGGTGAAAGTGATTCAGATGATGGTATAAGCAAAGTCATGAACAAGTTTCATCAAATGGAGCATGATGAAGAGGTAGCTCTTAGGTTACAAGCACAAATGCGTGAAGAAGAGTTACAAGAATAACTTGCAGCCAAGAAACAATTGCTTGAAGCTCAGAGAGTGCAGCAAGAATGGAACATAGCAGAGTATGATATAATTCAGGCTGGACTATAGGCAAGTGAACTTCTAGCAGAATCTTTGATAGCTGAAGAAAAGGATGCTTATGATGAAAAAAAAGGATAAATTAATTGATGATTTGGTAAAGGAGCAACAAAGATTTTTTGCTAAAAAGAGAAGAAAAGAAAGGGTTAAACCTCCAACTACTATGCAAATAAGAAATCAGATGATGTCCTACCTCAAGAAGGTTAAGCATTTCACCTATGCTCAATTAGTCAGAAAAACTTTTGATGAAATAAAGACTTTGTATGAGCAACAGAAGAGGAGAAAACTAAACTTTGTTGAGATTAGATCTGAAAAAAAAAGACAAAAAGGACATTGAAGATGTCAAGAAACATCTACAACAACAAAGGAAATTTGGAAGTACCCCCAGACTTGATGCAAGTACTGCTGGACAAAAAGAAGCATCTCGACCTATCAAGACTACATATGCTAGAAAGAACAAAAAGGTGAAGGAAGTTTCAAAGGAAGCATAGACTACTCAAGGGATGGATGAGGGAAATGCAGCTCAAAGTGTTGAAGAGACTGAAAATATACAAGTTGTACATACACATTCAAAAGTACTTGAAGAAGCGGTACATACATATTTGGAGAAAGGATCCATTGAAATTGAAGGAACCTCCAAGGGTATTAAGAGAAAGAGGTCAACCAGGAAAAAGCAAGAAGCTAGGAAAAAGACAAAATCTACACATCAAGATAGTGATGATGATGAGAGCTGTAGAAAGTACTTGAAGATAGTCAAATTTTGAAGATCACTGTATTGATACATAAATCTTTGGAAAGAAGTCATCAATCATAAGGTGGACAGGTGCTATGAGACAAGGACTGGAAGCTCATGGAATAACTATAACAGATGGCACATTTAGGATGTTCAGGTTATTAGAAGATATTCTTCATATTATTGTCAGACGAGACATTCAAGACCTTAACAAGTTTGTTTAAGGAGGGAGTGAAGGTCAAGAAGAAGTATCACTATTGGGAAGAGAATTGAAGTTTATGTATGAACCACACAACTGTGATCAAAGAATGTTGAAGAATTTAGACAATCAGGTTCCTACTTACTGGAGATATTATAGATCATGCGGAATACATACACTAGTTGTAGATAATGTGACATACTATATGCTTCAAGAGAAAACATATCCTTTTGGAAGAAGGTTGTTAGAAAGAATGTTGGAACAACAACTAGAGGTTTTAGAGGAATCTAATGGTGCTTTAGAGTTGATTAGGTTGATCAAACAACAAATCAAGGATTTGGAGAAAGAATAAGAAGCTGAGAAGGAGCCTTAAGTGTTTGACTCTTAGTCACAGTTCACAAATGGTTCTAAGTTCACCATGTCTAACAAACATAAGAAGTGGCTAGTCCATAAGCAAACGGTTTGTGGTAAAGACTTCTCAAATCCGTTGATAGCTGGTAGTTTGCTAAAAACTACATGGTCATTAACTCACCATACTTAGAAGTGAAGAGTTAGCTAGTCCTAGGGAAAATTGTTCTAGGTAAAGACTCTATCAAATCCGTTAAATGGTTCACAGTTTACCAAAAATTATAGGGTTATCAGTACACCTTATTCTTTATGAATAAAGTATTGGCTATTCCAGAGTGTACGGCTAACTGGTAAAGAATAAATCAAATCCGTTGATAGCTGATGATTTGCTAAAATCATGATGCCAATACATATTGGTTTGTTGTTAACTGTTTTATTTCAGGTGAGAAGACATAAGCAGGAATGTTGATTCATAAACAAACATGTTCAAGGAGATTCATGTATGTTCAAGATCACAAGGAAGTTTTGTCATCATCAAATACGAGAAGACTGTGGGTCCAAAAGCTTAAAGATGACAGAGTTCTATATGTGAAGGCAACATAGTTGCTGCAAAGAATGTTCACAAGACACAAGAAGATCATAATTTGAAGAAAAAGATGATATTCATGAAGACTTGAAGATTATCATATCAGAAGAAGATCTGCATAAAGGGTTTGGCTACATTCAGTTGGTTTACAGGTACAAGATTACCAAAGAACAATCCAAGTTTGAAGTGAAGTTTGAAGACATGTATTTTATATAATCAACACACAGAGAAACAAGAAGACAACTAGTTATCATTCTTGTTTACAGGAGGATTGTTGGGAATTATTTGTAAAGTACCAAGTACCGTTAGTACAAGTACAAGTACTGTTAGTGTTAGCAAGTACCGTTAGTGTTAACACGATATATGTCAAGTACCGTTTGTTATAATGTAAGTATTGCAAAGAAGATTAGGACGAATATTATCTTTAGAAAAGATATGTCATAGTTATAGTTAGAGTATATCTTATGTTATATACTTAATAGTTTAGAATACTGATAATATATCGTGTGTGATATACTTATCATAATAGAATATTCTAGGGTTCCTTACTCTATAAAAGGAACAAGGATACAATGAGTTTCTTGTACCACATTAAAAAGTTGATTAATAGAAAATCGAATAGTTGGAGTAATTTTGTTCTTCTTTGCTTTATAAGTTAGATTCCACATAACTTGTTTAGTTGAGTAAGAGTTCTCAAGTGCTCTAGTTTGATTACAAGCTATTGTAAAAATTCTTAACATAATATAGATCCATTCAAAAGGGATTAACACATACTTTAACACAAATGTTCTTATCAACAAGTTGCGTTCCAATTACGATGATGGTGTTATTGTGTTCCCTGGTCTGATGATGTTGTTGAAAAGTTTAGTTCTAATTTCATTTTTTTAAATAGTTATTTCTTTATTAATAAATTTTGTGGCCAAGTCCAATAAGCCTTCTACTTACACCTTAGACAATATATTAGGTTTACTTCCCCCACAAAAAAGATGATAACCATTGGGTCATGGCTGAGCTACATTCTCATTCAAGTGTTGATAGGTGTGAAAACACCCATCCTTTTACTACTTAATTACAATAATAACCAAGCCAAAACGTGTATTTTATGTCATTTATGTCGGAATTATGCGTGGTTTGTGTTTTTGTTGTGATTTAGGACGAAAAGGTGAAAAGTGGAGAAAACACGGGCATTCACGGGCTTTTATCGAAGAAAAAGACGAAAGACGAAGTCAAGAAATCAAGAGTGCAAAAAGAACGGAAGTCCAAGACCAATTCTGAAGATTTATCGAAGAAAAAGTCAAAAGAAGGAAGTCTACTAAAAACCGAAGAGCTCGAGTCTAATAAATAAATAAATTATAAGACGAGTTTAATTAATTCCGAGACAAAGTCGATAAAGTCGAAGAACTTAAAAGACGAGAAGACGTGAAGAAAGAAAGAAAGAGGAGGCAACACATACACCTCCCCATTTCCTATAAATACCCACCTAAACTCATTTAGGAGGGTTGGTTAGTTTTTAGTTAGTTTAGTTTTCCTTTCATTTTGTAGGAGATTCTAGAGAGAGAAAGTGACAGTTTCTCTCACTAGAATCCCAATCTTTTATCTTCCTTTCATGTTCTAAATCAAACATTTATCTTTGATAGTTTAATTCTTGTCTTAATCTTGATCTTACTCTACCTTTCTTAGCTCTCATTCATTTAATCCGAGTTTTCTACACGTATTGTTTTAATTTGATGATTGATTTATTAAAAAGTTTATCTTTTTATTAATCTTTAAGTTTTCATATGGAATGAGCTATAAGTTTGACATGCTTATTGGCTTATTTTGTGTCTAGCTTATTTGCTTTTTAGTTTTCTTAAAAAGTTAGTCTTTTTAAAGTTTTCTTATTTCGAATTTTAAAAAAGTTTTCAAATTTATGATTATTGATCTTTTAATGTTTGATTTTTATAGCTTAAAGTGTTTTAGTGCTTATTGTGTTAATTCTTATTTTTGATTAAGTGCTTTTTAGTTAATTTTTATAAAAAGTTGTTTTTAAATATTTTTATTATTTAGTATTCTTAAAAGTTTTTAAATTTTGGTCTATTAGCTTTTTCTTAAATTTGATTTGGTTAAGTTTTTAGATTAGTGCTTATTTGGTATTTGCTTATTTGCTTATTGTATGTCATCGTAATGCTTAAGGGTTTTACCAGTACGATCCAGTAAGTGTGATCGCATAAACCCCGAGGGTTTCTACTTGCGATCCATTATAGCGATCCATAGTACGATCGTCACCATGATCACACTCCATAATCCTTACCACGATCACTTGTTGCGATCGTGGGTACGATCGTGGGTGCGATCCGTGGGTACGATCCATGTTACGATCCAACATTACGATGGATCCAAACATGCATGTTATGATGGAATAATAGTACGATGCATAGTGCGATGTATAATAGTACGATGGATCCAAACATGCATAGTGCGATGCATGCATAATCAATAGTGTTGTGGGGGCTCAAAGTGTTGAAAACCTGAATTATAGCATGGTTGTGGCTCATAGTAGTTCATCGGTTGAGAAGAATTAGAAACCGGGTTTGGTTCATAATAATCCATTGGTGAAGAAAACTAAGGACATGGATTTTGCTCATAATAATTCATTGGTTGACAATAATAGGTATCGTGAGGACCCCCACAATTTTGGCAACATGGGTCGGGAGAAAAATCAGGTGCGTCTTGTGGATAGCTATTATCATTGTCATAATTGTACCCCGGTTCTTGCCCGTGACCATACGGGTATTGAACCGGGCACGAAACATGCCAATGAGAATCGCTTCCACAATAGATGCACGGGATGCGAAGATTGGCGAGTCAAAAAAGGTCCTAACAAGGCATGAGGGCTATATTTTGTTGCTAAAGATCCAAAAGTGATGTGAAGAATCATTTATCGAAAATCAATATGAAGGATCGAAACACACGACGAAAAGTAAAAACACCCCAAAAGTCATGGAGAAGCCTATCCGAAAAGGCCCTAACAAGGTATGAGGATAAATAGATCCAAGTCCAAAAAGGAGGCGGATCGTTGTATATCAGAGTCCAAAATAAAGATTGGAGAAAAATGAAGAAGTCTTGGTCCAAATATGAAGAATCTCTCAAAATTTCAAGTGAAGAAATTCCTATTATGAAGAGAAGACCATAATTTCATGAACCTCTCTCAAGGTTTGAAGTATGAAGTCGCTGCCAAATATCGGTCCGAGAAAGGTCTCAAATCGCGAAGCGAGTTATGCCAAGATATGAAATTTATGAGGTCCCGAGAAGCAGTTTTAAAAGATTTTGTCCTTTAGCTAACTATTGGTTAAATCGTTCACTTTATTTTCAGCCTAATAAACTATCGAAATAAGTCAACAATGCATCCTCGTGATCATTCAAGACAACAATAAAAATATAAGAGATACACCTAGGAATAAGGGAGTCTAAGTGAATAATTAGCCCACATGAGTTCATGTTAGTTTGCTAACTTATAATAACAATGATCTCGTTTTTAAGCTTGGTTTGGAGAATGTGAAAACTTGAGGATGATGACTATTCATGACATTTCCAAAACCCTAAGGTATGTTTTGTAAATGTCATAAATAGTCATCATCCTCAAGTTTTCACATTCTCCAAACCAAGCTTAAAAACGAGATCATTGTTATTATAAGTTAGCAAACTAACATGAACTCATGTGGGCTAATTATTCACTTAGACTCCCTTATTCCTAGGTGTATCTCTTATATTTTTATTGTTGTCTTGAATGATCACGAGGATGCATTGTTGACTTATTTCGATAGTTTATTAGGCTGAAAATAAAGTGAACGATTTAATCAATAGTTAGCTAAAGGACAAAATCTTTTAAAACTGCTTCTCGGGACCTCATAAATTTCATATCTTGGCATAACTCGCTTCGCGATTTGAGACCTTTCTCGGACCGATATTTGGCAGCGACTTCATACTTCAAACCTTGAGAGACGTTCATGAAATTATGGTCTTCTCTTCATAATAGGAATTTCTTCACTTGAAACTTTGAGAGATTCTTCATATTTGGACCAAAACTTCTTCATTTTTCTCCAATCTTTATTTTGGACTCTGATATACAACGATCCGCCTCCTTTTTGGACTTGGATCTATTTATCCTCATACCTTGTTAGGGCCTTTTCGGATAGGCTGCTCCATGACTTTTGGGGAGTTTTTACTTTTCGTCGTGTGTCTCGATCCTTCATATTGATTTTCGATAAATGATTCTTCACATCACTTTTGGATCTTTAGCAACAAAATATAGCCCTCATGCCTTGTTAGGACCTTTTTTGACTCGCCAATCTTCGCATCCCGTGCATCTATTGTGGAAGCGATTCTCATTGGCATGTTTCGTGCCCGGTTCAATACCCGTATGGTCGCGGGCATGAACCGGGGTACAATTATGACAATGATAATAGCTATCCACAAGACGCACCCGATTTTTCTCCCGACCCATGTTGCCAAAATTGTGGGGGTCCTCACGATACCTATTATTGTCAACCAATGAATTATTATGAGCAAAATCCGTGTCCTTAGTTTTCTTCACCAATAGATTATTATGAACCAAACCCGGTTTCTAATTCTTCTCAACCGATGAACTACTATGAGCCACAACCATGCTATAATTCAGGTTTTCATCAATCCTCTCAGCAAATTAGTCTTGACCAACAACTCACTTCTTTGAACCATATTCTAGAAGGTCTAGCTCAACTCCGAGCTGACTTGCATCAGGAAAGGCAACCGTTGCTTGATGTGGACGAAACCTTGAAAACCACCGACACCTTTTTGAGCCAATTTAGTCGTTTTCCCTTCTTTTCTACAAAAAAATGTTTAATTACAGCGTGGGATAGAATTGGTGAAATTGAACATACTCGGGGCGATGAACAACAAAAGTTGCTGCATGAGCTTCTTAAAGATGTGGAGGTTATCAAGGAAGAGTTAGCCGACTACGTCACTCCTAACTGGACTCGTCCCATCTATTATGACGATGACGATGACGATGATGCCTACACTTTCAACCAATCTTCTGAAGTTGCTGCTCCTACTCTCGATGTTCCTACTGCATCTAAGGATCTAGATTCGTTGAATGAGCTTAGTGATGTTGGTCTCGACAAGGTATTGGATGATGAGGTTTGTGACTTACCTGCTATGGAGCCTGAGGACGACGTTGCTCTTATGGAAGAGGTCGATCCTAGTGATGACGATTCTTCTCTCCGCTATGAGAATTTCACTTTTGAAATTTCTCAATCTCCACCGGGAGATGCGGGTGATGACGATTTATTCTCTCCGGCTTACGAGAAGTTCACCGATGAACTTGATCTGATGGATGAGGTGGAAGACGTGCTTCTTCGCGATAGATTACGGAAAGTGCACCTTCTTATTGCTCAAATCGAAGCGTTGACTTCTCCTCCCCTTTCCGAGTCTTTGCCTCCATCTATTCCTCCCGTTGAAGATAATGACCCATTGCTGGAAGAAATCGACATTCACTCCATACCACCAGGTAATGATGACGATGACATGGAGGGGGATATTATTTTTGGTAATTTGCTACTTGAAAGTATTGACCCAAGTCCCCCTCCCGAGCACCTTTCATCCTCCCCTTTAGCCACTATCACGGAGGATGAGTGATTTGACCCGGGAGGTGACATTGATTTTGCTATGATTGATAACAATACGGCTTTGCCGCTTGCTCAACATCCATTGTCTTTGGGGGAGGACAATGTTCTTACTTTACCCACCCCACCTCCCGTGGATCTTGATTTCACATACTTTACGTATGTTGAAAGAACCTTTCTCCCATACATGACTTATCCCCCGGCCTCTCCTTTGTTGATGTCAACCGGGAACGAGGATAAGGTCTTTGATCCCGGTATTACATTCGAGGCTTCCTCATGGACCATTTAATTAGGGGACGAGTCAGGCTCGTGACTCGGTTAATATAAACAAGCGCTTTTTGGGAGGCAACCCAATTATCTATCTATTTTCACCATAAGTGTAGGGGGAGCCCCGTGGTGTTTCTTGCTTTCTTTCTTATCATGTGCAGGGATTAGAGCTTCAAAGAAACACTCTTGATGACTTTTGACGAACCGTGATTCCGTGTTCCCTTCTTCCCGGTTCTATCCTAAACTCTTTTCGATTCACTATTTTATATTTCTTAATATTAAAATAGGAATCTCTTTAGTTTTCCCTTTCTTAGCGAGATTTAAACAAAGTGCACAATGTCCTAAGTGTGGGGGAGTTTACTACCACATGCTTAAACATTGAGGACAATGTTTATATTAAGTGTAGAGGGGACTTCTATCGAAGTTAAGTGGCCTTTTCCTTGTATTTGTCCTCATTTTAACCGAAAAATTTGATTTTTCGACATTTTTCAAAATTTTTAATCTATTTTGGCCTAGTAGTATAGTTGTTTTTACCTTTTTATAGTTATTTTCTTTCCTTATTAGAATAAATTTTTAATAAAGTGGTTTTAATTTTCAAACGTTGTGAATCTTTTGACTCAACCCGATTTTACTTGTCTAAGTTTACTCTAGCTAGTATCCTTAACGTGTTTAAGTCAAGTTTTGTTAGGCTTTTATATAGGGAGCTATAAAACGCGAAAGTCTTAACTCTCACGGGTTAAGAACAAGAACTTTTCACAAGTTCCTATAATTGATCCTAGAGAGTCGTTTATCAAGGGAACTTTAAAATGCGATTTCTAAACTTGAAAAAGTCTAAGAATTTGCAAGATCCTATAGACGACTCGAAAACCCAAAACTTTGATTTAATAGGCTAAGCATCCACGAGTCTCATTCTTTGGGATTTTAAATTGTGGAGAACGAGAGATAATAGAGTCGATTATAAGTTTGGTATTCTTTCGTGAATTTATGTTAGTTAATTATGAGCCTATTCTCTCATCGCTTGTTAATAAATTTATCTGCAATAAATAAGGTTGTACGATTTGAAAAGTTACTTAACTTCTAGCCCAAGATCGTTTAAAAGTTGCTCGGTATGGATTAGAGTTCATAGCCAAGGCATAACTTATTGAAGCGGGATGAGAAGATTGGCAAGTCCGAAAAAGACCTAACAAGGTATGAGGGCTACATTTTGTTGCTAAAGATCCCAAGTGATGTGAAGAATCATTTATCGAAAATCAATATGAAGGATCGAGACACACGACGAAAAGCAAATACTCCCCAAAAGTCATGGAGAAGTCTATCCGAAAAGACCCTAGCAAGGTATGAGGATAAATAGATCCAAGTCCTAAAAGGAGGCGGATCGTTGTATATCAAAGTCCAAAGTAATGATTGGAGAAAAATGAAGAAGTCGTGGTCCATATATGAAGAATCTCTCAGAATTTCAAGTGAAGAAATTCCTATTATGAAGAGAAGACCATTATTTCATGAACGTCTCTCAAGATTTGAAGTATGAAGTCACTGCCAAATATCGGTCCGAGAAAGGTCTCAAATCGCGAAAAAAGTTATGCCAAGATATGAACTTTATGAGGTCCCGAGAAGCAGTTTTAAAAGATTTTGTCCTTTAGCTAACTATTGATTAAATCGTCCCACTTTATTTTCAGACTTAATAACTATCGAAATAAGTCAAACAATGCATCCTCGTGATCATTACAGACAATAATAAAATATAAGAGATACACCTAGGAATAAGGGATTCTAAGTAAATAATTGGCCCACATGAGTTCGTGTTAGTTTGCTAACTTATAATAACAATGATCTCGTCTTTAAGCTTGGTTTAGAGAAAGTGAAAACTTGAGGATGATGATCATTCATGACATTTTCAAAACCTGAAGGTATGTTTTTTATTTCTTTACTTGTTTCGTAATTTTCTATCTCTTTAATAAAGGCCAAGACGGATTGATTATGATGAAAAGTGTAATCGTGCTTTGTAACTAATGCATTGCATGAGGACATTGAAATGGTTAAGTGTAGGAGATTTGATAGGTGTGAAAACACCCATCCTTTTACCACTTAATTACAATAATAACCGAGCCAAAACGTGTATTTTATGTCATTTATGTCGGAATTATGCGTGGTTTGTGTTTTTGTTATGATTTAGGACGAAAAGGTGAAATGTGGAGAAAACACGGGCATTCACGGGCTTTTATCGAAGAAAAAGACGAAAGACGAAGTCAAGAAATTAAGAGTGCAAAAAGAACGGAAGTCCAAGACCAATTCTGAAGATTTATCGAAGAAAAGTCAAATGACGGAAGTTTACTAAAAGCAGAAGAGCTCGAGTCTAATAAATAAATAAATTATAAGACGAGTTTAATTAATCCCGAGACAAAGTCGATAAAGTCGAAGAACTTAAAAGACGAGAAGACGTGAAGAAAGAAAGAAAGAGGAGGCAACACATGCACCTCCCCATTTCCTATAAATACCCTCCTAAACTCATTTAGGAGGGTTGGTTAGTTTTTAGTTAGTTTAGTTTTCCTTTCATTTTTGTAGGAGATTCTAGAGAGAGAAAGTGACAGTTTCTCTCACTAGAATCCCAATCTTTTATCTTCCTTTCATGTTCTAAATCAAACCTTTATCTTTGATAGTTTAATTCTTGTCTTAATCTTGATCTTACTCTACCTTTCTTAGCTCTCATTCACTTTAATCCGAGTTTTCTACACGTATTGTTTTAATTTGATGATTGATTTATTAAAAAGTTTATCTTTTTATTAATATTTAAGTTTTCATATGGAATGAGTTTGACATGCTTATTGGCTTATTTTGTGTCTAGCTTACTTGCTTTTTAGTTTTCTTAAAAAGTTAGTCTTTTTAAAGTTTTCTTATTTCGAATTTTAAAAAAGTTTTCAAATTTATGCTTATTGATCTTTTAATGTTTGATTTTTATAGCTTAAAGTGTTTTAGTGCTTATTGTGTTAATTCTTATTTTTGATTAAGTGCTTTTTAGTTAATTTTTATAAAAAGTTGTTTTTAAATATTTTTATTATTTAGTATTCTTAAAAGTTTTTAAATTTTGGTCTATTAGCTTTTTCTTAAATTTGATTTGGTTAAGTTTTTAGATTAGTGCTTATTTGGTATTTGCTTATTTGCTTATTGTATGTCATCGTAATGCTTAAGGGTTTTACCAGTACGATCCAGTAAGTGTGATCGCATAAACCCCGAGGGTTTCTACTTGCGATCCATTACTGCGATCCATAGTACGATCGTCACCACGATCACACTCCATAATCCTCACCACGATCACTTGTTGCGATCGTGGGTACGATCGTGGGTGCGATCCGTGGGTACGATCCTTGTTACGATCCAACATTACGATGGATCCAAACATGCATGTTATGATGGAATAATAGTACGATGCATAGTGCGATGCATAGTGCGATGTATAATAGTACGATGGATCCAAACATGCATAGTGCGATGCATGCATAATCAATAGTACGATGCATAATAGTACGATGCATGGAAATGCATGCTTATTGATTTAGCGCCAATTTGAGCAGCTAGGCTGGCTGCTTCCAGCAGCTAGCCTGCCTGCTTGTTTATTTAATAGTATTGTTCTGTAATTGTTTAGTTTTATCTGAAAGTTGTTCCGATTTTATTTTTTAAAGTTACGTATTATTAGTTGAATTTTTCTTCCAATTTTAAAATTAATATTTTTTCGTAAAGTTCAAGATTTATTTTTCATTTAGTACCCGCTTTAGGTTCTGCCTCGTTTAGCTTTAAAATACCATTTTATTTTTGTTCTCTCCTTTTTCATTTAGTAAACTTTATTTTCGAGTCGATAGTTAATTTCGTCTTTTAGATTTATTTTTATTAATTGTTTCGCTTTAAATTACGTTTTATTATTTGTTTTAATATTCATTTTAATATCGTTTTAACTTTTAGTTTTTAATATTCACCTTGTTTTACTTTTATTATTTGTACTTGTCTTTAGCTTGTTTTTAAGTACCTTTCGCATTTACTTTTTAATTAGTTATAGATAATCAACTTCCCTTTTTCTTAACCAAAAACAATTGAGTCACACATTTAACCGGAAATCAATTCGTTAAGACACCGAGAAAACGAACTTTAATTGCTTAAATTTGGATTAACAAAATCCGAATTTCAAGTGTCATAACCATTTGGGATAGCCTCCTTCCCGAGTGTATAGTAGAAACACAAGTTGAATATCAAAAATGGTGGCTGACAACTAAATCAACTATGCTTCTCGTATTCCCAAGTATCTCGAGGAAAATGAGGTAATGAGGAAGAAAGGCATTAATCCTTCAAATTATTCAATCACATTTCGTTATGTAGCTGATGTGCCTACACAAGGTGGTCCTCTAGGTGACTGTGGTATTTGGGTAATGAGAAATATGTTTATGCTGACAAAAAATACCACTGTGGGTGACTAATCCAATTCAAGAAGTATTAGCCTATCATGAACATTTAGCAGATTTCTCTTGGAGATAAAAAATTGCCACTACTTATTTAGAAAACAGTGGGAACATTTGACAGTCATGAGTTGGAACAATTCGTATATGTATTGTGGTTGTAGTCAGTAAACTTGTACTCACAACTATCTTTAGTTAGTATGTTAGTTGTAGTGAGTAAAATTGTATGACACTTACTTGTAATAACTTTTATTTATATGTATGCTAATTGCCAATTTCAAATTGGCATTTTTCCCCTATTTGGTGAAACTAAATATTGTAACTAGGTTGTGTTTTATCATAAACAGTATCAAGAGATATAACCTATTCCAAAAGAAGAAATTTAATACAACATTGAAATTTTGAAAACATTACATAAACATGATAACCATAGAAATCATTGATGTATAACTTTACTTAATGGACGGCTAAGAAGAAATAGTGATTCCTTGTAGGGGCCAACCATAAACGAACCAACTCTTCCTTCAACAGATAGGTTGTTTTTAAAGTTCTGCATACCGCTATTCCATATTTCTAGTATGTAAGGAAGACCTTGTGGGTTGACACTTAGTTCAAATATTGGATCTTCGTTCTTTATAAACCCTAAAACTTTGGCACATACTCAATTATCTTTTCGAGAAAGAATATCACTCGAACCAAATAAAGCAACCCATCAACCACCAAAAATAACTCGTCCATTTAGAAAAACAACATTTCCTGAAATTATTAGACAGTTTCTTAGTTAAGAAATTGTGTGTAGAGGTGGAATGGTAGATCTTATCTCTTTAGGAATGTCTTTAGTATAAACTGGTGATTATCCAAATCAAAGGACAAAATCATGTGCCTTTTGTGAACTTGACCAAGATCATAACACATACTTTTCTTAACACACCCAATATTTTTTTGCAGCCACCACCGCCTGACTACCCCTCTTTATTCGGATAGATGCACGGAGCGGATAGTTAGTTTCCATATCCATCCATACACGAGATGTCATTGAAAACACTGAGACTGAACATGTACCTTCACCATTGATCAACTTATTTATTTTCACAATGGTTGGTTCCTGAGTGGCTTGTGAAAAACGAAAACCAAAAACTTTTTTAAAAAATAGAGCCTCTTTCCACGGTGTCAATATTGTTACAGACTTTTCCATTGTTGGGTCCCACTAGACCAATGCAACTTCATTGTCACATATAAAACACCAAACGCCTTCAGAAGTGGCAAGTGGCTTGATCGTAAGAGAATTGAAAGCTGAATTAAAAAGTGTGAATGTTAAACCACCATCCACCTTATACATGAAACCACCATTAACTTGATTGAATTGTAAAATAAATATGCAAGTATCAACCTTGTGAATCGTATTGACGAATGAAATCTTGGGTGTCGATGCAAGCTTTAGTGTCTGATGCACTCTGTTTGTGGTATGGATTGAACAAGTTTCAAATTTATAACACGAGTTACCAGAATAAACTAAAAATGTGCGGGCAAGTATGACCCTTTAGTTTATGGTATAGTTTTAATGGTAAAACCATATCGTTCACGGGGATCTGGAAAACCTATTATCATTCAAAATGACACAATAATCTTTCTTATGTACCAATATGAAGATAAATAGAAACAAGTAAATTATGATGAGATGTAATATGATTAAAAGTAACACTTGGTAAATACTAGTTTGGGAATCCCATATGGTATGATTGTGATAGAAATGTAAAAAGAAGATTATTATAATTAGATGGTTAATCCAGTCTATTGTTTTCAAAATTTTAATCTTTGCCAAGACTTTAGTTAAAGAAAACAAGCATTAGAATCAATCACTTAATTCAAGACTTAATCTAATTTCAACTCACTTGATTCGCGACTTGTTTCACAAACTAGTTAACACTTACAATTATGTTTCCTAGTAATTAAAACTTATTAATAAATGGTCAATACAAAAGATAGCCAACCATAGACAAATCGACTATGACTTGTTTTTAGAAAATTCCCCTTTCGACATATGAAATCTTTAGCAACAAATTAAGTTTTTATAACCAATGTCACATGAAAAACAATTACTAATGGTTTAAGGGAAAAACTTGAAATTGAATTAAACAAATATCACAATCACAACCACATCATCTTACCAAGTGTAAAATGAAACTAGCCCTTATATAAAACATGAACATAAACACAGAATAAGGTCTTTAAAAGTCATAATCAAGAGTCTTCCAAAGTGGAAATATAATACTAATGATTGGGGTAGCGATCCCTTAGAGTTTGGCATAGTAAATTTGCTTTTCGGGCTCCAAAAGTGACTTTTCTTGCACCACCTTGCTCAAATCCGAATTTCGGTTTTTGGACAAAAGAGAGAGAATTTATTTGGTTAATATAGAAGTAACTTGATGGTTATTAAATAGTATATTGAATTGGTGACCCCATGGGTCTTATTTATTGAAAAATTTATGGCTAGGACTTCAATGCTTGGCTTAGAGCCAAAGGCATTTGCTTGGTGCCAAAGGGATTCTAGAACTCCAATTAGAATGATCATGTGGCTTCTTTAGATGATTCAATAATAATAGTTACTTATAGGAATTTCTGTCGTGGCTGCTCAAGAGTAAGGTGCATGTGGCTGCTGAAGAGTAGGGAGCCTGTGGCTGCCCACTTCTACTGGTGACTGCTATCCAGCTGAATTGATGGCATACTTTTTACTAAAAGTGGTTTCTTTATTTCACTTGTGTTTTTGAAGTTTGGGATCATTTTTACGGCTTGTATATCCTTGAAAACACTTTTTCTTGCACCTGGAATTGATCTTCAAAGGCTTTTAACTCGTACACGGGTATTATACTTGGGATCTTTGTACTTATACTAATCTTTGATTTTACGTTTCTTTCTTCGTCTTCTTAACTGTTTTCCCTGCATTTGGCTACACAAAGACTTGCAATATGCACAAGAGTATGGAAATATAACCAAAATACATGTACAAAAGCACGTAAACTCTCCCAAAAACATGTTGGATTGGGCGTTATCAAATCCCCTCACACTTAAACTTTGCTTGCCCTCAAGCAAAAAAAGAAGAAAATAAAATCCAAAGGTACATGTGATAACATTCGATGCAAGTCTACCAAGTAAAAGTACAAGATGTGATTCATCAGCTTAAGCTTTTAGGTTGAAAAAATCGAGACATAAAGAAAATATCCATAATAGTCGAGAATTATATTATTTCTAACTACTACTACACTATGAATTGAAGCAATATGTATCACAACTTAGCACATTAGCTAATCGTTACCTGTTATTCCTTCTTCTTCCTTCATCTTCTTATTGTTATAGCTCATTGGCTATTTATTTGTCTTTTTGACTCTTTATTTTTTTCTTTTATTTTTCACTTGGCTAAACTTCTAGCCATGTGTCAACATAATTGCAAAGTTCATGTTTAATGAGAAACATTGAGCTTTCAACATTCTCCTAAATTGGATTTCTCATATATCTTATCTTATGAGACTTTGACTTGGTTAAGGTTGTCACAAAAATATATCTCAAATTTTAAAAAATTATTGGTGGATAATTCTAGTTATTTATATACATTTGCTTGAATCTTTATTTTCTAGGGCAAAAAAGTCTACAAAAAATTTTAAATTAGCCTGAAAATATGACAATTAAGCATTTTTCTCGTTTCTAGTTATTCTAGTTATTTATATACATTTGCTTGAATCTTTATTTTCTAGGGCAAAAAAGTCTACAAAAAATTTTAAATTAGCCTGAAAATATGACAATTAAGCATTTTTCTCGTTTCGTCTACAACCCCCTTACACTTAAATTTAGTATTGTCCTCAATATGATAAAAATGATTAAAAATAGGGAAATAAGAGAAAACTAGAATAACGGGCATACGACACATCATGAAGAATACACATGAGTCTTGGCTTTGCCTTCAATTTGTAGTACATACAAAAAAGTAAAAACACACAAAAATACGAAAAAACAATACTTTTGGATTTTGTAGTTCTATAAGACGAAACATGTTACACCCACTCACATTAAGTGAGACATTGGTTAAAAAATTTTGGTTGTAATCATGAAAACAATTTAAAAATCACACTAAAACACACGGTTTGCCTCCCGAGAAGCGGTTATTTTATTATTGAGTTATTAGCCAAAATCATACCTTTTTTAGTTTTGTTTATCTTTATTGAGTGGAAATCCCTCACTCAACTCATCGTAGTAGTCGCCCTGGGATTAGTCGGCTCGCAATGTCGAGTCGGAAACCTAGGTATACCCAAAAATATAGTTTAAAACGGTGTCTATTGACAATGAAGCTTCCTCCATGTTTGTCATATAATTCCACATAACCGGACGGGTATCCATGTTTAACTATAAATGGGTTGTACTACTTTGGTTTAAGCTTTGGAGCTTTGAACTTATACTTCATGTCGAACAAGAGAACTTTACCTCCTTTCTTGAATTCTTTTCTTATTCGAAGTTTTTTTTGTCATGATAAGCTTTGGTACGAGCTTTGTAAAGTTTCATAAGCTTGGAGTCTTAATTCATCGAGTTCATGCAATGGAAAGAATCGATTTTCTCTAGACACTATGAGATCTTGGTTAGAGCTTCTTAATGCCCAATTAGCTTGGTGTTCTATTTCGAAGGGCAAATTGCATGTTTTACCGTACAACAAATGCTATGATGTTGTGACAATCTAACATTTTCAGGTAGTAAATTATTTTCTCGTATAATATTTTGAAACTTATTTTTGTGTTGGTTGATGAACTAACAATTTACGGATTTAAATTTGGGCTTACGTGCATAATTTAGCGTCCTTTACGACTAAACCGGAAACCTTAGGATTACGTATTTACGTTTTTGAATCCGTTTTTGATGAGACAATTTTTATTAGATTCGTTTTGTGCCGTTGATTCATAATTTATAAAAACATTTTTCATAAAACGACCCAAGGGCACGCAAATCGAGGTGGTGTTCTCTTGCCCGTCCCATGTTAACAACAAAGGAGGTGATTTTCTTGTGTCGTAGGGCTAATTTCTCAACAAACTATCTTGGTGATTGATGATCTTGGAGATATATTTAGTGTTCATCAAGTTATTGTCATCCAAAAACAAGATATAATCTTGGTTGGTAAAGAAGATCATCCTTTCTATTTCTCTTGTTAATTTTGTAAAGATCAAATGTATTTTCTTTCTTGTTGTATATGTATATGATGAATATATGATGATAAAAATGTTGTGTGGGGATCAAGTGTTGATAAATATGCTTAAAAAGATGAATAACCATAAGAAACAATGCTAAAATCTTGCTTAAATTGTTGGCTGTATAAAAACAGTAAGTAACCAAGTCTTAAACTGATAAAATTGCATGGTGGAATCTATTTACAGTAAGTGTTAGATGTCATACACATGTGAGAGTTGCCAATGCAATGGAATCATCAAAATGAGTGAGATATGATCAAAACAAGGTAAGTGTGCCAATCTGAATAGTCTGTTTTGTAGGGACTGTTAAGGATAGTTAGACATGTAATGAGCAGTAGCTATAACCAACTTAATTGTAGCACATAACATGAAGTTTATGCCATCCAAAAATGAGCTTCTATCTCATTATAGAACTCAAGATATGATAAAAATGGTGAAGATGAAACTAAAAATCAGATTTTGAAGAATTAATGTTTAATACTATTATATAAGCACTCAAATAATATAGTATAAAATGTGAAATTAAAACAGACTAACTTATAAATTTCATTTATATAAATATGTATAAGGTTAAATAAATGGACACTTTATAAAAATGGTAGTTGAATAAGATTTATAAGTTATAAAAACTATAAACATGATTTTACGACTTTTTCGGCTATTACCGTAAAATTAACGTTTTTCGCCAATTAAAACTTAGACGATCAAACCCGTCTAATGTAAAGTTTTTAAAAGTCATATACTGATGTATAAGTATCTAATACAAGTAAAAACCAATAAAACCCGAACTATATGACATACGGACATTAACGAGCTAAGTTAGCATATTTGGACTAATAATTTAACTAAATAAGTTAAACACTTATAAAAATTACTTATTGGGCTTAACCCATTTGGGCCCAACATGTAAAGTATAATACTGATAATAAAAGTATAAAATAGATTAATACAAGTTAAAGAACTTATAATAAGCTTATTGGACTTAAAATATGTAAATAGGTAAAATTAGTAAACTAGTAAGAAGTTACCAATACATAAACACTAAAATGAGTAAATAAGAATATATAAACCTACTTGATCATCATCATATGTACAAAATCATCATATGTATATTTGTTATTTTGATAAAGTCATTGGACAAGAGTCTAAGACCGATTATTATTTATATAGGTTTCCGTGACCGAAGCACGCCCGTAGCCGATAATCCGCCTTTCATTATCAACGTGAGTTCATAGCCTCACACTCTTTTAAATGTTTTATAAAATGATTTGTAAACCCGCGAGGGAGATAACATGCTAGTTTTTGATAAAAATAGAACACAAGTAGTCCCGATGGTATGCTTAATGATATGGACCCGAATGATGCTATGACCCAAATAAACGAGATAAAAAGGATTATTAGTAGTTAGGTTATGTCACTCAAAGTCCCATTAGCATGAATTGTGAACTACCGGGATTTGGTAGACGTTTATGCATATGATAGTACTATTTAGGGACGATCATCCCAGTTCGCGCCTTGACGGTTGATCTCCGTCGTACCACATTGATTGGTAAGCGAATTTATGTATGAGAAGATTTACATAGCGTGATTTTTGTGACGACACGCTAACTTAGATGGGCAAATTGTTTGTCGGGTTCGCGGCTCGTTGTTGTGATAGTAAGGTAACAATGTCATGCGGCTAATAATAATCCTATATAATCTAAATATCCGATATGATACGATGTTAATAACGATAATAATATTACCTATAATGGTAATATTGAGGCTACGGTCTCATGGACGGTTTAAGATGTATGCTTGATTTATACATTGCCTGACTAGCAATATGAGGACTTACTTCCGATATTATACTTGTGTTCTGATTTCAACGATTGTTTTATATAATGATTTTATTGAACTCGATGAATTCACTCGGCATTCGCTGATATGATTTTTGCATGTTTTTATCTCAGGTGCTTGAAGGTAATCCGGAAGGAGATCGACTCTGATGGCCCACATAATAATAAAAATGTTCATTCGATCTATGTTTTGTAAACTTAATGACCTGTCTAATTTGGGACATGTTGTACACTTTAAAACTTTTTATCGAATGAATGTATGTTGAACCTTGTACGACCATTTTTATGTGTTGTCTATGATTGGAGTTATTGTGCTATCCCGTAACACTCTAAAAGACCCTTCCGCTGTACCGATACGAAATTTGAGAGTGTTACAGTTTGGTATTAGAGCTCTCGTTATAGAGAACAAAAGATTTTAAAAACCAAGGTTTTGAACAAAACTTTTCAAAATCTTTTAACTATGAACATTTGAGAAAATATTTGAAAAATATTTTGACTATAACGGTGCCAAAGATCTCCGACGTTACCAACAAGCCCTATTGAGAAGATATATATTTTGATATATATAATTTAATTTATATATATGTATATATCATGATTTCAGTATGTAATTGTTTAATAAGTATGCTATCCTAATACGAGATATATATATAAATGCAGATTGTTATGGCTGACCCTAATATTCCTATAGAGAACCATGCTATTCCCGAACCTAATGTAGATGATGATCCTTATTTAGACTTAGTATATTATGATATGAATGATGATGGGGAGGAACCATTTGAGGATCCCGGGCCCGAGATAGGACTAGGAGATCAGATTGCCCCTTAGGTTGATATGGTAGAGAATGAGATTGATAATGTTGATATTGAGAATGATGATGGTCAGATTGGGTTAGATAATTTAGATGATGAGATTGACGACGAGGATGTCGAGGAGGATATAGGTATCGACGATGAGGTTAATGATGATGAGGAAGCCGAGCTTATTTACCCTTATGATGTTCCAGAGGGCGAGCCCTTACCCCCACCAGTTTATTTGTCTGATTCTGAGGTTGAGCTACCTAGGGATGAAATGTCTGAATCGTCTTAATCTGATTCTGAATCAGAGGAGGATGAGGATGATAATGCACCTGACAATACTGATGGTATTTCTACTCGTAGACGTGTGATAGGAGAGTCGTCTAGTGTTCGAGAGGCTACTCATATTGATGGTCTTTCACCATGGGCCTTGAGACGTGATTTTAATGCTTCCCGTGTTAAGAGTAGTATGACAGAGATTGAATTAGGTGTTGTTCAGACTCATGTTGCTTATTTGGAGTCGAAGACTAAGGTTGGTGAGAAAGAGCGGGAATTGCTTAGTTTGGATTTAACTGATGTAGAGCGTGGTTTGAATGAGGCTTTTAGGAGGTTATCTGTGTTAGAAAGTGGTGAGTTTGCTGCTATGAAGAAAAAGGTAAATTCTATGGAGATTCAGTTGAATGTAGCTCGTGCGATGCATGAGAAAGCTGAGAAGGAGTTGAATATATCTGTGGGTTGGAATAGTAGATTTTATACTGACATGGTTGAAAGAGGAGTGATCCGTAAGTGCCCAGCTGAAGATGTGTCTAATGATCGTCCGACAAAGATATAAAAGACGATGGATGATGGACCATCTGGCGGTTCTCAGTAGACCAGTCTGTGTTTAGTAGTGACCTTTGTATCTTTTGTACCTTTTGTAACTTTGACCGAACCGACTTGTTAGTAGTAAACCTGGCATAAATTTTGAGTATGTATAGTGCTAGAACTTTGATATGGGATGTAATTATGACAATGCTTTTGTTTCAAATCCAATGAAATATGTATCTTGTCTTGAATTCCATATTGTGCCTTATTTGTATCTTGATCATGAATACAAACCATATTATATGAATCCTTTGTTGGGTGAATGCTTAATACTTTGAAATTGTGAAATTATAGTACTATGCCGCCCAAGAAAGCTGTGACTGAGGATGATGTACGTAGGATTATTACGGAGCAAGTTACCGCATCTATGACTGAATTTATGGAAAATGCTAGAAATGAAGCTGGCGGTAGTGGAGCTGGCGGTAGTGGAGCTTGCGGTAGTGGAGCTGGCGGTAATGGAACTGGCGGTAGTGGAATTGGTGGTACTAATGTGAATGTGAATGCTAATAATGTGAATGCTAATGCTGGAGGAAATATAGGAGGACTTGGAACTAATGCACCTGAAGTTGGTGGTTGTACTTACGTGACGTTCATGAAGTGTGAACCTCTACCTTTTAGTGGAACTGAAGGTGCTGTAGGATTAAGCCAGTGGATTGAGAAGATTGAGTCGGTGTTTCGGATTAGTAAGTGTAAGGAGGAAGATAAAGTGACTTTTGCTATGGCTACTCTTAAAGGTCGCGCGTTGACTTGGTGGAACGGGAGAATTGCTTTCATGGGTATTGATGTTGCTAATGCTACTCCTTGGGCTGAAATTAAGAAGTGGATGACTTTGGAGTTCTGTCCCCGTAATGTGATCATTAGGTTAGAACAAGAGTTGATTCATTTAAGAATGAAAGGTGTGGACATTGATAGTTACACAAACCGATTCCATGAGTTGGCCTTGCTATGTCCTCGATTGGTGGAACCCGAAGAGATCCGAATTAAACAATATATTAAAGGGTTGACCAAGAATATCCGGGGGACGTGACATCATCTAAACCACTGACCATTGATGATGCTGTTCGAATGTCTTACCAACTCATTGGACAGATAATTCAGGATAGGGAAGATGAAGCCCGTGTTGGTGAGAAAAGAAAGGGTGATGGTGATCGTGTAGATAGAGGTGATAATAGGAAGAATTTCAATCTTCGTCGGAACCAGAGAAAGGGGAATGCAAATGCTCTTACCAACAACACACCGTGCAACGATGATAGATGTCCTAAGTGTGGCAACAAGAGGCATGCTGGCGACTGCTGGAAGTGCCGAAATTGCGGAAAGCTTGGACACAAGGTTGAAAGGTGTAAGAAGGGAACCATTTGCTTCAATTGTAATGAAGAAGGTCATAGGAAATCAGATTTCCCCAAGTTGAAAGCGATTATACCTGGAAGAAACCCCCAGGGTGGTGTTTATCAACTTGGAACCATCGAGGTGAAGAAAGAGGATCCCAATGTCGTTACTGGTACGTTTTTACTCAACAATCATTATTCTGTTGCTTTATTTGATTCGCGTGCTAATAGGAGCTTTGTATCCACTAAAATTAGTGCCCTTATTTACATTGAACCTGTTGAGATAAATACCAGTTACGAGGTGGAATTGGCTGATGGTAAATTAGTGAAAACTAATAAGCTATTAGAAGGATGCTCTCTAAATCTCTTGAACTATTTCTTTCCGATTGATTTGATGTTGATAGAATTAGGTAGTTTTGATATTATTATTGGTATGGATTGGTTGTCGTTGAATAATGCTACTATTTTATGTGGAGAGAAGAAGGTTAAGATTCCTCTTAGGAATAGAACGTTAGTAATTGATGGTAATCGAAGTGAATCCCGTTTGAAAATCGTTTCATGTATTAAAGTACAAAAGTACATCAGGAACGGTTGTGAGCTATTCTTAGCTCAAGTGACCGGGAATGAGTCTAGGGAGAAACGATTGGAAGATGTACCTATTATTTGTGAATTTCCTGAGGTATTTCCTAAAGATTTACCCGGACTTCCACCGATAAGGCAAGTAGAGTTTCGAATCGATTTAATTCCTGGTGCTGCATCGGTGGCACGTGCGCCATACCGATTAGCCCCTTCTGAATTAAAGGAGTTATCTGACTACTTAAGGAGTTGTCTGATAAAGGTTTTATTCGACCGAGCTCGTCGCCTTGGGGAGCTCCAGTCTTGTTCGTTAAGAAGAAGGATGGATCTTTCTGTATGTGCATTGATTATAGGGAACTAAATAAGTTGACAATTAAAAATCGATATCTTTTACCTAGGATTGATGATTTGTTTGATCAACTACAAGGATCTAGTGTCTATTCTAAAATAGATTTACGGTCAGGATATCACCAACTTCGCGTCCGTGAAGAAGATATTCCTATAACTGCATTTAGAACTCGTTATGGACACTATGAATTTCAAGTAATGCCATTTGGGTTAACTAACGCACCTGCGGTTTTCATGGATTCAATGAATCGAGTGTGCAAGCCCTACTTGGATAAATTTGTGATTGTGTTTATTGACGATATTCTAATCTATTCTAAGAATGAAGATGAACATAGAGAACATTTAAGGATTATTTTGAGTTTGTTAAAGGATGAAAAGTTGTATGCTAAGTTTTCAAAATGTGATTTTTGGTTAGATTCTATGCAATTTCTTGGTCATGTGATTAACAAGGATGGAATTCATGTTGATCCTGCAAAGGTTGAAGCCATTAAGAATTGGTCTGCACCGACAACGCCAACGGAAGTGCGACAGTTCTTAGGATTGGCTGGCTATTATAGGTGGTTCATTAAAGAATTTTCTTTAATAGCTAAACCCTTGACTAAGCTTACCCAGAAGAATAAACCTTTCGTTTGGGGAAGTGATGAAGATGGAGCATTTCAGACATTGAAGCAAAAATTATGTAGTGCGCCAATTTTATCATTACCCGACGGGAGTGAAGATTTTGTAGTATATTGTGATGCATCTCTTAGAGGTTATGGAGCTGTTTTGATGCAGCGAGAAAAAGTGATAGCTTATGCTTCTAGGCAATTAAGGAAGAATGAGGAGAATTATACTACTCATGATCTTGAGTTAGGAGCTGTAGTCTTTGCTCTTAGGTTGTGGAGACATTATCTGTATGGCACCAAGTGTACGGTATTCACCGATCACAAAAGCCTACAGTATATTCTCGATCAGAAGGAATTGGACATGAGGAAACGAAGATGGATAAAATTGTTAAGTGATTATGATTGTGATATAAAATATCACCCAGGAAAAGCCAATGTTGTTGTCGATGCATTAAGTAGGAAAGATAGAGAGCCTATCAGGGTACGTTCTCTAGTCTTGACCGTGCACAATAATTTGCCTGAGCAAATTATAAATGCGCAAATAGAAGCTTATGAGAAAGAAAATTTTGTTAATGAAGGGTTTCGAGTAGAAGGAGATCCTTTAGAGGTTAGAGCCGATGGAGTGAAATGCTTAAGAGTTCCATGTAGATACCTAAGTTTGGAGGCTTAAGAGATATGATTATGTTAGAATCCCATAAACCTAAGTATTCCATTCATCCGGGATCTGATAAGATGTACCATGATTTGAAGAAGTTGTACTGGTGGCCGAATATGAAAGCTGGTATTGCTATGTATGTTCTTCAATGCTTGACTTGTGCTAGAGTCAAAGCTGAACATCAAAAGCCATCAGGACTACTTCAACAACCAAAGATTCCTGAATGGAAGTGGGAGCGAATTACGATGGACTTTATCACCAAGCTTCCTAGAACATCATCTGGAAACAATTCGATTTGGGTCATTGTCGACAGACTGACCAAATCAACACACTTCATTCCGTTTAAAGAGCAGTTCTCACTGGAGAAGTTGACTCGTATATACCTTGATAATGTTGTATGTAAGCATGGAGTGCCTGTATCGATCATTTCAGATCGAGATCCTAGATTCGCATCGAATTTTTGGAAATCTCTCCAAAGATCTTTGGGAACGAGTCTCGACATGAGCACTGCTTATCACCCCCAGACTGATGGGCAGAGTGAAAGAACGATACAAACACTAGAAGATATGTTGAGAGCTTGTGTGTTAGATTTTGGTAAGAATTGGGATAAACATTTGTCTTTAGCAGAATTTTCGTATAACAATAGTTACCATTCTAGTATTAAGGCTGCACCGTTTGAAGCTTTGTATGGTAGGAAGTGTAGATCTCCTGTATGTTGGAGTGAAGTTGGGGATACCCAGCTCACGGGACCGGATTTGATCCGGGAGACTACGGAGATGATAGTTCAGATTAAGAATAGGTTGTTGACTGCCCGTAGTAGACAGAAAAGTTACGCGGATATGCGGCGGAAGCCGATGGAGTTTAAAGTGGGTGACCGAGTAATGTTGAAAGTATCGTGAAAAGGCGTTATAAGATTTGGAAAGCGAGGAAAATTGAATCCCTGTTATATTGGACCCTTTAAGATTTTATCTAGAGAAGGTCCGGTGGCTTACAAACTAGAGTTACCCCCAGAACTTCATGGTGTTCACAACACATTCCATGTATCTAATCTGAAGAAATGTCTAGCAGTGAGTGATGAGAAATTTTTTTTGGATAAGATTCGAATAGATGGGAAGTTGCATTTTATCGAAGAACCCGTAGAGGTTATGGATCGTGAGGTAAAGCAACTGAAACAAAGTCGGATACCTATTGTCAAGATCCGATGGAATTCAAAGCATGGACCGGTATATACTTGGGAACGAGAGGACAAAATGTGGAAGAAATATCCGCACCTCTTTGATTTCAATAAGAAACGGACATCAAAATGAAATGGATCACGAGGACGTTGATCCCTTTTAGGAGGAAATGCTGTGACAATCTAACATTTTCAGGTAGTAAATTATTTCTCGTATAATATTTTGAAACTTATTTTTGTGTTGGTTGATGAACTCACAATTTACGGATTTAAAATTGGGCTTACGTGCATAATTTAGCGTCCTTTACGACTAAACCGAAAACCTTAGGATTACGTATTTACGTTTTTGAACTCCGTTTTTGATGAGACAATTTTTATTATATTCGTTTTGTGTCGTTGATTCATAATTTATGAAAACGTTTTTCGTAAAACGACCCGAGGGCACGCAAATCAAGGAAACTAGAATCGAGGAATACCCGTAAATTAGCGGAATGGGACAAAACAAGTTTATCCCACCCCACTAACACATGGGACGGCCAAGAGGACACCACATCCTTTGATGTGGCATCCTTACACTTAGCTAGCTTACACATGTAAGCTTAGCTTCACATTAAAGCTACTCATATCCACCAAACTATCAAAACCACTATCATTTACCATTTTCTTCCATTTTTACATGCAAACAACTCACACATACTCTCTCCCATCCTCCATTTCCATCCCACTTCACCATCCTACACCATCATTTGATCTTTTCTAGCCACAAGTTACATGTTATCTAGCCATATTATGGAGAAACCTTGAAGCCTTGATTGATTGGTGGCCATATTAACAACAAAGGAGGTGATTTGCTTGTGTCCTAGGGCTAATTTCTCAACAAACTATCTTGGTGATTGGTGATCTTGGAGATATATTTGGTTTTCATCAAGTTATTGTCATCCAAAAACAAGATATAATCTTGGTTGGTAAAGAAGATCATCCTTTTCATTTCTCTTGTTATTTTTGTAAAGATCAAATGTATTTTATTTCTTGTTTTATATGTATATGATGAATATATGATGATAAAAATGTTGTGTGGGGATCAAGTGTTGATAAATATGCTTAAAAAGATGAATAACCATAAGAAACAATGCTAAAATCTTGCTTAAATTATTGGCTGTATAAAAACAGTAAGTAACCAAGTCTTAAACTGATAAAATTGCATGGTGGAATCCATTTACAGTAAGTCTTAGATGTCATACACATGTAAGAGTTGGCCATGCAATGGAATCATCTAAACGAGTGAGATATGATCAAAACAAGATGAGTGTGCCAATCTGAATAGTCTGTTTTGTAGGGACTGTTAAGGATAGTTAGACATGTAATGAGCAGTAGCTATAACTAACTTAATTATAGAACATAATATGAAGTTTATGCCATCCAAAGATGAGCTTCTATCTCATTATAGAACTCAAGATATGATAAAAATGGTGAAGAGGAAACTAAAAATCAGATTTTGAAGAATTAATGTTTAATACTATTATATAAGCACTCAAATAATATAGTATAAAATATGAAATTAAAACCCACTAACTTATAAATTTCATTTATATAAATAAGTATAAGGTTAAATAAATGGACAATTTATAAAAAAGGTAGTTGAATAAGATTTATAAGTTATAAAAACTATAAACATGATTTTTACGACTTTTTCGGCTATTACCGTAAAATTAACGTTTTTCGCCAATTAAAACTTAGACGATCAAACCCGTCTAATGTAAAGTTTTTAAAAGTCATATAATGATGTATAAGTACCTAATACAATTAAAAACCGATAAAACCCGAACTATATGACATACGGACATTAACGAGCTAAGTTAGCATATTTAGACTAATAATTTAACTAAATAAGTTAAACACTTATAAAAATTACATATTGGGCTTAACCATTTGAGCCCAACATGTAAAGTATAAATACTGATAATACAAGTATAAAATGGATTAATACAAGTTAAAGAACTTATAATAAGCTTATTGGACTTAAAATATATAAATAAGTAAAATTAGTAAACTAGTTAGAAGTTACCAATACATAAACACTAAAATGAGTAAATAAGAATATATAAACCCACTTGATCATCATCATATGTACAAAATCATCATATTTATATTTGTTATTTTGATAAAGTCATTGGACAAGATTCTAAGACCGATTATTATTTATATAGGTTTCTGTGACTGATATGTGTGAAAACACACATCTTTTCTACCACTTAATTACAATAATAACCGGACCAAAACGTGTATTCTATGTCTTTTATGTCCGAATTATGCGTAGTTTGTGTTTTTGTTGTGATTTAGGACGAAAAGGTGAAAAGAGGAGAAAACACGGAAATTCACGGGCATTTACGGACTTTTATTGAAGAAAAAGACGAAAGACGAAGTCAAGAAGTCAAGAGTGCAAAAAGAACGGAAGTCCAAGACCAATTCTGAAGATTTATCGAAGAAACAGTCAAAAGACGGAAGTTTATCAAAAGCCGAAGAATTCAAGTCTATTTTATTTGAAGAATTTAAAGACGAGTTCAAAGAAATCCCGAAGCCAAAAGTCCCTTAAGTCCAAGTTTAAAGAAGATTAGAAGAAAAGGACTAAGTATGCAATTAATGAAGATTAAAAGAAGGAGGGGCTTAATGACGAAATTAAGAGAAAAGGAAAGAGGGGAGGAAGCTTCCTTAATCCTCCCCTATAAATAGCCATTAGTTGTTAACTTTTCATTTTGTTGGCTAGATTGACAAACTAGTTCTTCCACCTTTATTTTATGCACCTTTTATTACTTGCACATTTAAATACATGTTTTGCACCTTAATTACCTTTTAATTTCAAGTAAGTGTTCCTTTAATTACTCGCACCTTTACTTTATCTTGTTAATCTTCTTCTACCTTTCTTTAATCTTTGATTTTTATGCTTTTTATCTTGTTCACTTGTTTAAAGATTTCATTTTTATGCTTTTGATTGTTTTAAATCACTTATTTTCATAGCTTATTTGGTTTATTTTCAAGTTTATATAGTTTTTACAAAAGTTATTTTTATATAAAAAGTTGTTTTTCTTAAAGTTTATCTTTTTCGTGTCTTAAAAGTTGTTAACTTTCAGTTTCGTAGTTTATTTTTACACGATTTTACTTTAGGATTTAGTCTTGTGCTTATTAGAATCATAGCTTATTAGATTAGCTTAATTTGTGCTTTTTCCACTTTATTCCGATCTGACCAATCTGAAAAGGGTTTTACATTCCAACCATAGCTACGTAGCTTGGTCGGAAAAGGGTTATAACATTCCGATCAAAAGGACTTTGGTATTCCGATCTGTGTATGTTTGAGTATTCCGATCAGGGGGTTGTGACAGGATTCCGATCTGAATCCATCTTTAAACATTCCGATCGAGGTGCTTGGTTGGCATTCCGATCAGGGTAAGAGTGACACTATTCCGATCTAAGGTTCCGATCAGCATTCCGACCAGGGTTTCTACTATATTCCGATCAGAGGAAAGGAAACATTCCGATTGGGGAGGGTGAAACATTCCGATCAGAGTGAGTGACAGTTATTCCGATCAGGGGTTTATTCATTATTCCGACAGGTTTGGTTGTTATTCCGATCGTGTTGATCGGAATATATTCCGATTGGAGGCTATTTTCTTATACTTTGCCTTGTTTTATTTTTACATTCTCATTTTAACACTTGTCTAATTTTAATTTCCGTCACGCTTTAATTTTTAGTCATTTAATTAATTTACTTTCCGTCACGTTTTTAAATATTGCACCTTTCTTTTAATTAGACTTAGATTTAATTTTCACGCTCTTTTAATACTTGCCCTTTACTTTAACGACATTTAACTTTAAGTCTTGCACATTTAAATTTAAAAACCAACCAAAAATATTTGTTTCCACCAAAATAAAACTGAGTCACACATAGAGAACCTAGATCAATTCGATTAGACCAACACAACGAATCTTAATTTTCTTACGGGGTGTCAAAAGCCTTGTATCAAATGGCGCCGCTGCCTGCTCTTTTCGTAAAGATTAACGGTTTTTTGTGAGAGACACGTTGCTTTTTGGGATCCGTTCACTTGTGAGCGTTACTTTTCTTGCATAAAAAATTCCAAAAATCATAAAAATTAAAAAATTGTTAAAAATACATAAAAATTAAAAATTTCAAAAATCCAAAAAGATTTTATCTTTCTTGTGTATATATATTGTCTTTGTGTTTGGATTTGTTTTCTTTTGCATTTTCAGGTGTATTCGTACTAGATCTTCTAATTATCAAGAGCCCGAGCCTCAAGAAGATTTAGCTATGTCAGGTGTCAACAACAACAACCCACCGCACCTCAATAATAATAATAATAACAACAATGTTCTTCCACAGCCCGATCTTCGGACCATGGAGGAACTTTGTCAACCAACCATGTTTGGACGAGGAGGACCGATTGCGCCGATGCAAATCAACGCTCCTGAGTTTTCGTTGAAGCACCACATGATTCAGCAAGTACAAACAAACCCATTCCGTGGACTGCCTGATGATGATGCCAACAAACACCTCGACAAGTTCATTACAATCACTCAAAGCATGAAGTTGGCCGGTGCCACAATGGATGAACTTCGCCTACAACTCTTTCCACATACTTTATTACATCATGCCGAGAAATGGTTTGATCGTCTCCCGAAGAATTCTATTCACACTTGGGATGACATGACTCAACGCTTTTTGTCGCGCTACTTTCCACCATCCATGGTCACGAGTCTTCGCAATCAGATCAACGGTTTCATGCAAGACCCTGATGAATCTCTTTTTGATGCTTGGGAGAGATATAATGTCTTGATCGATAGATGTCCAAACCACAACATGCTCCCTGTGACCTTAATTGACACTTTCTACAACGGTTTGACTTTTCGAGATCGTGATACGATCAATGCAGCCGCCGGTGGCACATTCATGAAAAGGAGACCCGAGGAGTGTAGAGAGTTAATTGAGAACATGACTACTCACCACAAAAACTGGGATTCCTCTGCTTCTTCTAGGAACAACCCGAGAGTCAATGTCTCCTCCACCTCAGCAAACCCTGAGATGACCGAACTCACCCGTGTGTTGACTGAAATGAGCAGAAGTATGCAACTCTTGGCTTCAAATCAACAACAACAACAAGTTAAAGCTGTTGCTACTCCTTGTGAAACATGCGGCGGTCCTCACTCATACACCGATTGTCCTTCGACACAAGGAAATCCGGAAAATGTGTATGCTGCTTACGGTAATTATTCACCGGAAAATTACCAAGCTCGACAAGGGGATAGAAATTTGCTGAGTTACCGATCCAACAATTACCTTTCACCTGGTTTTTCTCCTCAAAACCAAAACTCCGCCAACAACTACAATAGAAGCAACCAAATCCCACCAAGAGCTTCTAATCCTTACCACCCACCCGCTCAACAAACCCCACCCAGTAATCCGGATGTTGAGGCCATCATGAGAACCCAAGGTGAGCAAATCAAGAATCTGCAGAGCCAAATTATCAATCTTAAAGGAGATATCACAAAGCAAGGAAATGAGATAAGATCCGAGCTTCGAAATGATATTCAATCCTCCTTCAGCAATCAAACCAATGATTTGAAGAATATGCTTGCTAGTTTCTTGCCTCCTGCTCAACCTTCTTCTTTGAGTTCTCTACCTTCAAACACCGTCACCAATCCGGGAGCTAATGTGAGTGCTATTACTACCCGTAGTGGAGTCACCATCGTAGGACCACCAATTCCACCCTCATCATCTACACCTCCTCCACCACCATGTATCCCTACTCCTCCTACACCTAGTATTAGTGCACCATTACCGTCTCCGCCTCCTCATGACGATATCTCTCGGAAGGATCCTTCAACATCCCAACCTTTACCAACTACACCTTCACCTTCCACCTATAAACCTAAAATCCCATACCCTTCTCGCTTAGGCAAGACCAACGATCTAACAAAGGAGGACGCTCAAGTGATAAAATACATCAATATGATTTCTCAAATGGGCTTCAACATTAGTTTTCTTGAAGCACTTGTCCACATGCCCAAATTTGTTAAAGCATTTAAGGAATTGCTTAACAAGAAGGAGAAGCTGATTGAACTCGCCAACACACGCTTAAATGAGAACTGCTCTGCAGTTATTCTTAAAGAACTTCCGGAAAAGCTTGGAGATCCCGGTCGTTTTGTGTTGCCTTGCATGTTCAACAAAACTGAAGAATTTACTGCCCTTGCTGATCTCGGGGCTAGTATTAATTTGATGCCATTGAGTGTTTGGAAAACACTATCATTACCCGACCTCACTCCAACAAAGATGACTCTTGAACTTGCAAATCGCACTCTCGTTTACCCTGTTGGTATAGCCGAAGACGTGTTCATCAAAGTTGGCGCATTTACTTTCCCGGTCGATTTTGTCGTAGTTGATTATGAAATGGACCCTCGTATTCCTTTAATACTTTGTCGGCCATTCTTGAGAACCGGACGTGCTTTAGTGGATGTTGCCGAAGGAGAGTTAATCTTAAGAGTCGGGAATGACTCACAAATTTTCAGAATGGGGAAGCTTACAGGCAAATACTATGGACGAGAATCAGTGAATATGATTAATGTGCTCGATGACTTTACCGTCTATGACAATCCTCTATTCGAGTCTTCCACTGATAATCCACTTTTTCAAGATGATGTGGATGATTCTCTCCCTACTTTGGCAGCTTCTCCCATTTATGATTCGCCACCGGTCTTTGATGCTTATGATAATGATTCTAGCTCAGACTCGGATGATTATGATGACCTTACTTCTGAGTATCCCGAGCTGCCCACATATGATGATTTTGATGAGGCCGATACTCTTTCGAGCGATTCTTCACACGATGAAGATCCTCCGCCATCACTCGATCCTACTTTGGACGATTACTCATTTGAGGAAGATTTCTCTGAATTTCTCAACACTTACTTCCCTCATTAGAGTGATGCACCTCCTTTGGACTTTGAAGATTATCGTCTTGATCCTACTTTGGATCTGAAGCACATTCTTTCAAAGGAGAAGAAACCGGTCGACACCAATATCCGTTGCACATATGATTTGACACCTCTTTGTCCTCCTTCTGAGGACGAGGTTGTGCTTCTTTGCGGATCTTCTTCACACTCGGCTGAGCCTGAGTGCTATTTTCCCTTAAAGGAAAAGGTGTTCGACCCCGGTATTGAAGTCTTTAAGCCATCTCAGTATCCACCTGATGAAATAAAAGGAAATATCTTTGGAGCTTATGGAAATCTGCTTGCACCACTTCAACCTTGTTTCCACCGTGCTCCATTGCTGCTTAAGGGAACCTTGCCTACTCTTCTTTGGCTTGCCTTGTTCGCCTTAAGCCTATGCTATTTGCTCGATGAAAACTATGTCTTTGATCCTGGTGGATATGTCTTATGCTTCTTCCGTTGATGATCAAGGTCGAGTCAGGCTAATGACTCGGTTAACAAAAATCAAGTGCTTCTTGGGAGGCAACCCATGCATCCATCTTTTCGCTTTCTTTATCATAAGTGTAGGGGGGCCCTTTGGTTTGCTATTTCCTCTCCTCACTTCTTAATCAGGGATCGAGCTTCAATGATCCACTCTTGATGATTCTTGACGACCCGTGATTCCATGTTCTACTTCTTCCCGGTTCTATCCTAAACTCTTTTCGATTCACTATTTTATATATTTTCTCAATATTAAAATAGGAATCTCTTTAGTTGTCTTTTCCTTAGTGAAATTTAAACAACGTGCACAATGTCCTAAGTGTAGGGGAGTTTACTCCCACATGCTTAAACATTGAGGACAATGTTTATCTTAAGTGTAGGGGGGACTTCTATCGAAGTTAAGTGGTCTTTTCCTTGTTTTTGTCCTCATTTTAACCGGAAAATAAATTTTTCGACATTTTTCAAAATTTTTGATCTATTTTGGCCTATTAGTTTTTCCCTTTGTATAGTTATTTTCCTTCCTTATTAGAATAAATGTTTAATAAGTGGTTTTAATTTTCAAACGTTGTGAATCTTTTGACTCAATCCGAGTTTACTCTAGCTAGTATCCTTAACGTGTTTAAGTCAAGTTTTGCTAGGCTTTTATATAGGGAGCTATAAAACGCGAAAGTCTTAACTCTCACGGGTTAAGAACAAGAACTTTTCGCAAGTTCCTATAATTGATCCTAGAGAGTCGTTTATCAAGGGAACTTTAAAATGCGATTTCTAAACTTGAAAAAGTCTAAGAATTTGCAAGATCCTATAGGCGACTCGAAAACCCAAAACTTTGTTTTAATAGGCTAAGTATCCACGAGTCTCATTACTTGAGATTTTAAACTGTGGAGAACGAGAGATGATAGAGCCAATTATAAGTCCGATATTCTTTCGTGAATTTATGTGAGTTAATTATGAGCCTATTCTCCCATCGCTTGCTAATAAATTTATCTGCTAATAAATAAGGTTGTACGATTTGAAAAGTTACTTAGCTTCTAGCCCCAGATCGTTTAAAAGTTGCTCGGTATGGATTAGAGTTCATAGCCAAGGCATAACTTATTGAAGCGGGACGCAAAGATTGGCGAGTCCGAAAAGGTCCTAACAAGGCATGAGGGCTATGTTTTGTTGCTAAAGATCCAAAGTGATGTGAAGAATCATTTATCAAAAATCAATATGAAGGATCGAGACACACGACGAAAAGCAAGAACTCCCCAAAAGTCATGGAGAAGTCTATCCGAAAAGACCCTAACAAGGTATGAGGATAAATAGATCCAAGTCCTAAAAGGAGGCGGATCGTTGTATATCAAAGTCCAAAATAAAGATTGGAGAAAAATGAAGAAGTCGTGGTCCAAGTATGAATCTCTCAAAACTTCAAGTGAAGAGATTCCTATTATGAAGAGAAGACCATTATTTCATGAACGTCTCTCAAGATTTGAAGTATGAAGTCGCTGCCAAATATCGGTCCGAGAAAGGTCTCAAATCGCGAAGCGAGTTATGCCAAGATATGAACTTTATGAGGTCCCGAGAAGCAGTTTTAAAAGATTTGGTCCTTTAGCTAACTATTGATTAAATCGTTCACTTTATTTTCAGACTAAATAACTATCGAAATAAGTCAAACAATGCATCCTCGTGATCATTCAAGACAACAATAAAATATAAGAGATACCCCTAGGAATAAGGGAGTCTAAGTGAATAATTGGCCCAAATGAGTTCGTGTTAGTTTACTAACTTATAATAACAATGATCTCGTTTTTAATCTTGGTTTGGAGAAAGTGAAAAGTTGAGGATGATGATTATTCATGACATTTCCAAAACCTAAGGTATGCTTTTTAATTTCTTTGCTTTGAATTTTTGTAATTTTCTATCTCTTTAATAAAGGCCAACATGGATTAATTATGATGAAAAATGTAAACGTGCTTTGTAACTAATGCATTACATGAGGACATTGCAATGGTCAAGTGTAGGGGATTTGATATGTGTGAAAACACACATCTTTTCTACCACTTAATTACAATAATAACCGGACCAAAACGTGTATTCTATGTCTTTTATGTCCGAATTATGCGTAGTTTGTGTTTTTGTTGTGATTTAGGACGAACAGGTGAAAAGAGGAGAAAACACGGAAATTCACGGGCATTTACGGACTTTTATTGAAGAAAAAGACGAAAGACGAAGTCAAGAAGTCAAGAGTGCAAAAAGAACGGAAGTCCAAGACCAATTCTGAAGATTTATCGAAGAAACAGTCAAAAGACGGAAGTTTATCAAAAGCCGAAGAATTCAAGTCTATTTTATTTGAAGAATTTAAAGACGAGTTCAAAGAAATCCCGAAGCCAAAAGTCCCTTAAGTCCAAGTTTAAAGAAAATTAGAAGAAAAGGACTAAGTATGCAATTAATGAAGATTAAAAGAAGGAGGGGCTTAATAACGCAATTAAGAGAAAAGGAAAGAGGGGAGGAAGCTTCCTTAGTCCTCCCCTATAAATAGCCATTAGTTGTTAACTTTTCATTTTGTTGGCTAGATTGACAAACTAGTTCTTCCACCTTTATTTTATGCACCTTTAATTACTTGCACATTTAAATACATGTTTTGCACCTTAATTACCTTTTAATTTCAAGTAAGTGTTCCTTTAATTACTCGCACCTTTACGTTATCTTGTTAATCTTCTTCTACCTTTCTTTAATCTTTGATTTTTATGCTTTTTATCTTGTTCACTTGTTTAAAGATTTCATTTTTATGCTTTTGATTGTTTTAAATCACTTATTTTCATAGCTTATTTGGTTTATTTTCAAGTTTATATAGTTTTTACAAAAGTTATTTTTATATAAAAAGTTGTTTTTCTTAAAGTTTATCTTTTTCGTGTCTTAAAAGTTGTTAACTTTCAGTTTCCTAGTTTATTTTTACACGATTTTACTTTAGGATTTAGTCTTGTGCTTATTAGAATCATAGCTTATTAGATTAGCTTAATTTGTGCTTTTTCCACTTTATTCCGATCTGACCAATCTGAAAAGGGTTTTACATTCCGACCATAGCTACGTAGCTTGGTCGGAAAAGGGTTATAACATTCCGATCAAAAGGACTTTGGTATTCCGATCTGTGTATGTTTGAGTATTCCGATCAGGGGGTTGTGACAAGATTCCGATCTGAATCCATCTTTAAACATTCCGATCGAGGTGCTTGGTTGGCATTCCGATCAGGGTAAGAGTGACACTATTCCGATCTAAGGTTCCGATCAGCATTCCGACCAGGGTTTCTACTATATTCCGATCAGAGGAAAGGAAACATTCCGATTGGGGAGGGTGAAACATTCCGATCAGAGTGAGTGACAGTTATTCCGATCAGGGGTTTATTCATTATTCCGACAGGTTTGGTTGTTATTCCGATCGTGTTGATCGGAATATATTCCGATTGGAGGCTATTTTCTTATACTTTGCCTTGTTTTATTTTTACATTCTCATTTTAACACTTGTCTAATTTTAATTTCCGTCACGCTTTAATTTTTAATCATTTAATTAATTTACTTTCCGTCACGTTTTTAAATATCGCACCTTTCTTTTAATTAGACTTAGATTTAATTTTCACGCTCTTTTAAGACTTGCCCTTTACTTTAACGACATTTAACTTTAAGTCTTGCACATTTAAATTTAAAAACCAACCAAAAATATTTGTTTCCACCAAAATAAAACTGAGTCACACATAGAGAACCTAGATCAATTCGATTAGACCAACACAACGAATCTTAATTTTCTTACGGGGTGTCAAAAGCCTTGTATCAGTGACCGAAGCACGCTCGTAGCCGATAATCCGCCTTTCATTATCAACGTGAGTTCATAGCCTCGCACTCTTTTAAATGTTTTATAAAATAATTGTAAACCCGCGAGGGAGATAACATGCTAGTTTTGATAAAAATAGAACACAAGTAGTCCCGATGGTATGCTTAATGATATGGACCCGAATGATGCTATGACCCAAATAAACGAGATAAAAAGGATTATTAGTAGTTAGGTTATGTCACTCGAAGTCCCATTAGCATGAATTGTGAACTACCGGGATTTGGTAGACGCTTATGCATATGATAGTACTATTTGGGGACGATCACCCTAGTTCGCGCCTTGACGGTTGATCCCCGTCGTACCACATTGATTGGTAAGTGAATTTATGTATGAGAAGATTTACATAGCGTGATTTTTGTGACGACACGCTAACTTAGATGGGCAAATTGTTTATCGGGTTTGCGGCCCGTTGTTGTGATAGTAAGGTTACAATGTCATGCGGCTAATAATAATCCTATATAATCTAAATATCCGATATGATACGATGTTAATAACGATAATAATATTACATATAATGGTAATATTGAGGCTACGGTCTCATGGACGGTTTAAGATGTATGCTTGATTTATATATTGCCTGACTAGCAATACGAGGACTTACTTCCGATATTATACTTGTGTTCTAATTTCAACGATTGTTTTATATAACGGTTTTATTAAACTCTATGAATTCACTCGGCATTCGCTGATATGATTTTTGCATGTTTTTATCTCAGGTGCTTGAAGGTAATCCGGATGGAGATCGACTCTGATGGCCCACATAATAATAAAAATGTTCATTCGTTCTATGTTTTGTAAACTTAATGACCTGTATAATTTGGGACCTGTTGTACACTTTAAAACTTTTTATCGAATGAATGTATGTTGAACCTTGTACAAACATTTTTATGTGTTGTCTATGATTGGAGTTATTGTGCTATCCCGTAACACTCTAAAAGACCCTTCCGCTGTACCGATACGAAATTTGAGAGTGTTACAGATGTTATGCCTATTGGAGTTTTATAAGTTTCGAGATGCCCATAGAGATTGTCCTTCACCATTTTTTCAAGTATTCGCTTTAAGGCTTTGTTGGTGCTATCATCTTGTCCACTCGCTTGTGGATGATAAGCAGTAGAAAAGAGATGACTGACTCCATAACGCTTTAGGGTTTCTCCATTTGCTTATTACAAAAATGAGTTCCTCGGTCGCTGATTATAGATTTCGACGTCCCATAGCGAGAGAAAAGATTTTTCTAAAAATCAGTTACGGCTCGTGCATCATTTTTTGGTAAAGCCTCGGCTTCCATCCATCTGGACACATAATCAATACTCCCTCCATCCTAAAATTATAGTCCCTTCCAAAAATAGATGTATGTAAAGTAACAAGTTTACCATATTGCACCTAGTGGTACTAGAAATTACAAGATATATATTAAGTTTTAATTAATTGCATAAGGGCAAGAATGTCATTTTACCAAAAAGTTAGAGAGAGAATGCAGTGATAGTGATGTATTCTAAAAGAAGTTTTTTGTCGGGGGACTATTAATTTAGGACGGAGGGAGTAGCAACTAAGATGTATTCGAACTTATGAGATTTGGGAAACGGTCCCATGAAATCAATTCCCCATATGTTAAAAACGTCGCTAACTTGGATTCTGTTTTGAGGCATCTCATCTCTTTGTGAGAGGCTACCAGATCGTTGACAAGCATCACAATTTTGGACTAGAGTATGAGCCTCCTTAAAAATTGTTGGCTAATAAAAACCATCATCAAATACTTTTTAGCGGTAGTGGAAGGACCCTAATGTCCCCTAGTCGGGCCATGATGACATTCATCAAGATTTTTTCTCGTTTTCAAACCATAAACATATATCCTAATAATGCCATTCTTGGCACATCTTGAAAAGATAGGGATCTTCCCAGAAATAATGTTTAAGATCGAGAAAGAATATACAAAGTTGGTGATAAGTTAAACCTTTTCTCAAAATTCTTCCAATGAGGGCATTTTCATAGTCTATGAACCACAAAGATTCTTCCTCGTCCGTAGAGATTCTCGTAAGAGTTTCACCATGTAAATTATCATCGATATCTTCATCCGTTAATTCTTCCAAATTTGAATTTTCAAGTTAGGCTATTTTTGTGCAATTAAGTTCGTTTTCCTCGACTCACTCGAATTGATTTCCAATTAAACGTAAGATTAATTGTTCTTGGTGAATAAAACTTTAATGGGTATTTTAAAACTATTTAAAGCCTACTAACTCTAATTTAAAAAGAAAGTATGTAATTAAATTTTTCTAATTAAAACTACTTAATCAAATTAAAACAAAACTATTTAGAAATCTAATTTAAACTATTTAAAATTAAAACTATTTGAAAAGAAATTACTATAATCCTAAAAGAAAATACTTTTAAACTATTTAAAACTTAATTAAACAAGTAACTAAAAACTATTTTTTACAAAAATATAATTTAACTAAAATCTAATTTATCTTTAAACTAATTTTAAAAACAATTTAAATTTATAAAATTAATTAAAATATTTTTTTATCTTTTTATTTTTTTAACTTTATAAAAGAGAACTTTGTAAAAAAAAGCTTTTAATTAAAAATTACTAAACAAAACTTAATAAAAATATATTTAAAGTTGACAGCTCAAACTTAAACACACTATATTAATTTAAAAGGCTGAGAATAAACATAAATAAAAGCCTAGGAGAGTTGGTAAAGTTGTTGGGCTGCTGAGCTAAAGGTCAGGGGTTCGAGACCCGTACCAAACTTTTTGAATGATTAATATATTTTTTTTATTTTTTTTATTTTTGGAATTAAAAAGTCTATCAGATTAAATGAATCTGACAGCCAAACAGCAACAACAAAATAAGCAAATCAGCTAAGATAAGATTATAAAAAAAAAGAAGCTGAGCAAAGTTCTATAAACCAAAACTTAACAGCAACTAAGCAACTAAAAAATAAACCAACTTAACAGCAATCGACAATCAGACTTATAAATCAAGAGCAGACTTATAAAGAATAAGCAAAGTAAACCAAATGATTACAATAAGCAAAGTAAACCTTATCAAACAATAAAACTAAAACCAATATAAACCAAAGCAATAAACTATCAGCAAGCAGATTAAGACTTCTAGACTAAAACTTAAATCAGATAAACAATTAAACAAAACAGAAAAATCACTATAACTTTTATCATTAACTTAAACATGAAAATTAAAAGTGAAAATGAACCTTGAGACGTAACCGTTGAGCAGAAGGATGGGCGTTGAGCCTCCTTAATATCTAAACCAAAACCGACTCCTTTACCATCAACACCCTCGAATCACGAACCAAAAGCTATATCCCTCGAACCACATACAAACTTTCGAACCAGATATTGTAAAATTCCCAGTGGGGGAAATTATCTATCCACTTTTTACTTTAATTATTATAATCCAAAATCAGAAATAAGATAAATTGCAATTAAAAAAAATAAGACACGATTTAAACTGAAAGTAAATTTTTTATTAATAACTGAAAATTAAATACAATACTTGAAAGAAAATTACAATTAACCTAAAATCTAATTTTTGCAAAAATAAAATTAAAATAAAAATGGCACCGAATTACAGATTTGATGGGGGGTTTTATAGCCAACCCCCATGGCTTCTTCAAGAAGTTATTGAGGAGTAATCTTTAATCTTGGCCGTCCATTCTTCATTCCTCTCTTTTTTTCTTGATCAACGGTGGATAATACACCCAAAGTCACACGATCGCCAGCCTGTCTTGAGGGTGTGTTTGTTGTGTTTGTTTTGAGCTGATGTGGAGGATGATTATTGCAGGATTGGTGGTGGTGAGGTGTGAGAGCCAATCAAAATAGGGATAGGAGCCACGTCAGGAGAGGACCACCAATATCTTGTTCCGGTTAAGGTGGGGATTTAATCCCCTTCGTGTGAATCACACGATTCCACAAGAAGCCTCAAAAGTTATTGGGTAATTTTTGATTTAGGGGTTTGGGGAATAGTGGTAAAAAAGAAAGCTGTGTGTATTTTTTTGTGTGGGAGAGAAAGAGTTGTGACCTTGTTTGATGACGTATAGTCCCCAGTCGGGTCGTGAAACCGGCCCACGGGTACTACCCGTATCCGGCCCATCATAGATGGGTGGGAATAATGTCATTTGAGCTTATGGGCTTGGATGAACAGTAACCGCACACATGTGTGCGGCCCACGGCCCGGCATGACCGGTACAGGGTTAAACAGAATCATATTCTATCTCTGAATAGGATTCACCCCAAAGAAGAGGATATTCACTCACCATAATTAGAAGATACAATCAATCTAATTCTGGTGCTTATCCTTTCCTTGGGGCCGAAGCATCAGTGACAGCCCATTAGGGTTTCACTGCCTATAAAAGGAACCCCCAAGGGTTCCACAAAGGTATTACGTTCTATACTCTCAACTCACTCGATTCCTATAAACCCCAAACCGATACTTACTCTCACGCCGGAGTCTAATCGTGGGAAAAATTCCCATGGTAAGTCTAACGCGTGTTGTTTAGTGTGCAGGATCCCAACCATACAGTTCACTTGGTGCAGGAGCCGGAGCCCAGCCAACCCAAATTAAGCCTAATTCGGGTCTAGCAAGGATCACCCAACTTTTGCATCAACAAGTTGGCGCCATCCGTGGGATCCATTACACTAAGCTAGAGCGAAATCTTATCTTGAATTCCCAATGACGAAAGGACATCCCCAAGATAATCCCAGGAACACGAACCCTGTAAATCGGAAGTCCCAAGGGGAAGGGATACTCATACCCAATCAATCCCCTAGCCGCCCAGTGGGCGGACCAAACAACCGCGGTGGTTTTCAGTCCATGGGGGTGACGAGCACGATCTCCATAACTCCCCCACCTACTTCAACCCTGGACAACCCTGATCCAGGGAGTGCGCCCAATCCCCATAATAAGGAGCCGCACAGACCATCGATTGAGGAGGAAGTAGAAGTCGAACCACTCAGCGAGGAGGATCTCACTCGAGTTCTCACGCAGAACTTTGATAGGATCGTCCCAGGGATTGCATCAAGGTTGAATCTAGGGAGAAACCTCCAATCTAGACTCAACTTCGGCAATACCGGACCAAGAACCTTTTCCCAAAATCAGAGGAAGACCCGGCCTCAGGAGCAGAGCATCTTCGAGGAAACTCCTCAACCTAGGAATGTGTTTGAGCGCATAGGAGATCGCCTCATACAGGAACTAACGCAGTCTCGAGAAGGGGGAGAGAGGTCCGACGGTTCACCCGAGCGACCAGATCGGGAACTGACAAGGGCCACTCGCTGCACAAGTGTGTGGGATAGGATGAACACTGGGAAGAAGGCTCCTGGCTCTTCTCAAAAGAGCGGTCCTCACCCAAGAGAGGGGGCACCACCCCCTTCTCCAGATCCATCAGGAGAGGACTCGGATGACCATCCGCCCAAGCGTCGCCGACCTAGGCGTACCCCTCCACCGCCACCAAACAATGATGAATATTATGGCCGCCCCTATTATCGGGAGGCAGAAGCGGAGGATCTTTCCCGTCCATGGTGTGACCCGTGGGAAGATCCTAGGCTCACTCGTCCATGGGCAGACCCCAGGGAAGATCCTTTTACTCTCCGTATACGGAACTACTCCGAGGACACAAAACGTCACATACCGGCGTGTGTCAAGACCTATGATGGAACTGGTGATCCGGATGATCACCTCAAAATATTTGATACGCAGGCTAAAATTGAGCGATGGCCCATGCCTATATGGTGCCAAATGTTCAATTCAACCTTGATCGGCAATGCCCGTGACTGGTTTGAGGGACTCCCTCTACGAAGCATTGATAGCTTCACGGAACTACGCACTGCGTTCAAGAATAATTATACTCAGCGGAAGAAGTATAATAGGGATCCGGTCTCATTGGTAACTGTCAAGCAACGGCCGGGGGAGTCTACAGAAGCCTTCACTGAACGCTTCAACGACGAGTGCACGCGCACAAAGACAATGACGGAACTCCTGAAAATCTCCGACTACATGCACACCATAACAGACAGGGAATTAATCAGGCGTCTCAATGACAAGCGTCCGGAGAGATATGATGATCTCATGGAAAGGGTTATAAACTTCATAGAGGGAGAAATAGCGGTTGCCGCGGCTTACCCTTCAAAAGGAAACGGCTACCGATCAAACGACCAGTCCAGGAGACAGTCGGGCGGTCAAAGCAATCAGAACAATAGTAGGGGCTCAGACTACAAGAGCAAAAACAAAGGAGGACGACCGGACGATAAGTTTACCCCCATAAAGATGTCCTACTGGGAGATCTTGCTGACGGAAGGGGCAAATTTTCCGAGGCCTCCCCCAATGACAACTCCGCCGGGCCTCGTCAAGGAAATCGTTTCTGCGAGTTCCATAATGACAAGGGCCATGGCACGGAGGAGTGTATCCAGCTCAAGAAGCACATTGAGTCACTGATCAAATCAGGTAAACTCAAGCATTTGGTCAAGGATTGGAAGGATGGAAAGGACAACAAGAAGTATGACAAGAAGGATCCCCAAAAAGACAAACCTTCGACCATATACATGATCCAATCCAGACAACGCCGCACGAGGAAGAAAATTAGCCGAAAATTTTCACGCGGCAGGGAAATCTCATTCCCTCCCATCACAGCAAGCGATGTGATTGATGCGCCTCTCACTATTGAGATAAGCATTGGAACATACAATGTTCGTCGCATGTATGTGGATGGAGGTTCATTAGCAGAAGTATTGTACGAACACTGTTTTGTGCAGTTACAGCCGGAAATAAGAAGCCAATTGGTACCGGCCACGGCGCCGCTCACTGGTTTTAGTGGAGACACCATCTGGCCGATAGGGCAACTGCGTCTGCTTGTAACCATTGGGAATGAGGAACACTCCACCACTGCGTGGATGAACTTCATGGTGATACGCTCACATTCTCCGTACAATGGGATCATAGGCAGACAGGGTATTCTGGCTATACGGGCGGTACCTTCCACGGCACACGGAATGATCAAGTTCCCTGTAGAGGGAGGAATTGTCACCATTTACAACACAATCGTACCAGCATCCGAGTGTCATACCGTGACAACACCGGCTCCACCTGTTCTACCCAAGGATGGATCACCACCTCCCAATTGGAGGGTGGTAATCCATCCTGACTATCTGGAACAGGAGGTATCCATAGGGGGAACGCTCTCGGATAGCGGCAAAAGGACCATGTGCTCTCTTTTAAATGCAAATCTAGATATATTCGCATGGGAGCCAAAGCATATGACAGGCGTACCACGCGCGATAGCAGAACATAAGCTCCAAATCCGCCAGGGGTACCAACCTGTCAAGCAAAAGAAGCGCGGCCAGGCACCTGAGCGCAGTCAAGTGATATTGGAGGAAGTACGGAAACTTGTAGACGCAGGTATCATGCGCGAGGTATACTACCACGAGTGGTTATCCAATCCGGTCATGGTCAAAAAACATGGCGGAAGCTGGCGCATGTGTGTGGATTTCACGGATCTGAACAAAGCCTGTCCACAGGATTGTTACCCGTTACCGGAGATTGACTGGAAGGTGAAATCTCTATGTGGATATCCCTTTAAGTGCTTCCTAGACGCATATAAAGGATACCACCAGATCCAGATGGCGGAGGAGGACGCAGAGAAAACGGCGTTCCATACTAGTCAAGGCGTATATTGTTATACGAAAATGCCGTTTGGGCTACAGAACGCCGGGGCCACATACCAGCGGCTTGTGGACAAAGCCTTTGACTCACAGATAGGCCGTAACCTGGAAGTCTATGTGGATGACTTAGTCATAAAAAGTCATACGGAGGATGCACTTCTTCGGGACGTCCAAGAGACATTTGACACACTGAGGAGGATTAATATGAAGCTAAATCCAAAGAAATGCACGTTTGAGGCAACGGAGGGAATGTTCCTAGGATATATGATTGATCCAAATGGCATCAAACCTTGCCCAGAAAAAAGGAGGCAGTAATATAGCTGCCATCCCCTCAGACACGGAAAGAGGTGCAGTCCTTAAATGGGAAGTTGGTCGGGCTAAATAGATTCCTATCAAAGTCCGCAGAGAAGTCACTCCCCTTATTCAAAACACTCAAGAAATGAATTAGGAAGGGAGACTTCCGGTGGACAAAGGAAGTTGAGGAAGCCTTCGGTCAACTCAAGCAACACCTTGCATCTCTCCCCATGCTCGTAACTCCCCGGCCAAAGGAGGAGCTCATTATGTATCTATCAGCCACACATGGAGCAATAAGCGCGGTACTCATGACGGATAGGGACATGGTGCAAACTCCGGTCTACTTCATAAGTAGAACATTACAAGGGCTGGAGTTGAATTACTCCTCTATGGAAAAATTGGTTTTGGCACTAGTGTTTGCTACAAAACGGTTGCGCCGATACTTTCAGGCGCACCCAATTGTAGTCATTACCGACCAACCAATAAAACAAGTCATCTCTAGACCGGATGTGGCAGGAAGGCTACAAAAATGTAGCATTCTATTGGGGGAGCATAATATATCTTATAGGCCAAGGACGGTTGTTAAAGGCCAGATCTTGGCAGATTTCTTGATAGAGAAGCCGGATGAGGAAGGACCAGTCGTAAAACAAGACGAGACTCCAGCAGAACCATGGGTGTTATTCACGGACGGATCTTCGTGTATGGATGGGTCGGGAGCTGGTCTCATCCTCACAAATCCGGAAGGAATGGAGTTTACGTACGCCCTCCGTTTTGAGTTCACAGCCACCAACAACGAAGCAGAATATGAAGCATTAATTACGGGTTTAAAAATCGCCGCTAGAATGGGAGTCCGCAACCTTGAGGCCTACGTGGACTCACGGCTTGTCGCGAACCACATTCTAGGTGGATATGTGGCTAAGGAGGACAACATGGTCCGATACTTGGAGAAAGTCAAGTCACTCATCGCGGCTTTCAGCAAGTTTTCCATCAAGCAGGTACCAAGAGGTGAGAACAAGAAGGCGGACGCTCTTAGCAAGATCGCATCCACAAGCTTCGCCCACTTGTCCAAGCAAGTCTTGGTGGAAATACTCAAGGAAAAGTCTATAACAGAAGGGGAGGTCGCTACTATAGTTGAGGAGGATGGACCTACATGTATGACCCCGATCGTCAACTATTTGACTAGTGAAACCCTTCCGGACGATGAAAAAACGGCGTGGCGCATCAGAAGGAAGTCGCAGTACTTCGAACTTCGAGAAGGTATCCTTTATAAGCGCTCTTTCTTGTAGTCGTGGTTGCGGTGTGTTGGACCACGTCAGGCCACTTATGTAATCAGTGAGATACATGAGGGGTTATGCGGCATGCACGCAGGTCCACGATCCGTGGTAGCTCGAGCCCTACGTACAGGATATTATTGGCCTACCATGCATAGGGACGCACGCGACATGATTCGCAAGTGTAGCGATTGCCAAGTGCATAGACCAGTGCCGCGACATCCGCAGCAGGAGCTTACACCTATTACATCCCCATGGCCATTCTATAAGTGGGGAATCGACATCGCAGGACCATATCCTGTAGCTGCGGGGGGAGTTAAGTTCTTGATTGTCGCAATGGACTACTTTACACGATGGATAGAGGCCAAGGCAGTCAAATCCATCACAGGCAAACAAGTTAAAAAGTTTGTTTGGGAGAACATTGTGTGCCGTTTTGGTTTACCAGGAGAAATCATCTCGGACAACGGTAAACAGTTCGCGGATAATCCATTCAAGGACTGGTGCGCATCATTGAATATCAAACGGCGCTTCGCGTCTGTTAAGCATCCGTAGACAAATGGCCTGGTGGAGCGAGCAAATAGAAGCTTGGGAAATGGCATCAAGGCACGCTTGGAGGAACGAAGTGCCAAATGGGTAGATGAACTACCACATGTTCTATGGGCGCATAGGACTATGATCAAAACAGCCAACGGGGACACTCCATTTGCATTGGCCTACGGCACTGAAGTTGTTATACCAACAGAAATCAGAATGCCTACCATCCGCACAGCAGAGGTTAATGTCGTCACGAAAGACGAGCAACTGCGAATCAACCTGGATTTGTTGGCAGAAAAAAGGGAGATAGCAGCCATCAATGAAGCTAAGTCCAAGGCTAAAATGAAGGCTTATTATGACGCCAAGGTTAAATGTGTTTCTTTTCGACCGGGAGATTATGTCTATCGTGCTAACGAAGCAAGTCGAGCGGAGAATACAGGAAAGCTGGGCCCTAAGTGGGAAGGACCGTATAAGGTCACGAAAGCCTTAGGACGAGGCGCGTACAAGTTACGTGACATGGATGGCCGCGATCTGGAACGCACATGGAACATCTCCAATCTCAAAAGGTGCTATCTTTGAAAGCTACGGCTTCTACATGGATACTTCACTACACTTGGCCTTAATGAAGATCCATGTACTCTATCTGTTTTGTCTCTTATGTTTTTTCTAGGTTCCTTTTTTGTTTTAAGACTTCCCATTCCTGTTTAAACAAAAAATGTAAACTATCTAATAAAATGTCGTGGTGCCTAGCTAGCTCCACGGCTTGTTTTGTGCAAATTATTTTTCTTAGGATTTTGTTAGTCATGTGAATTTTAGTTATTATTATAATATGTCATGCCTCATTCATATGCATTCATTTAATCACCGTACATGTACTATACGCCTCCAGGCGGAGTAAGAGTATTAAGTAAACCTACTAATTCAACTTGTCGCGTAAGAGGGATGCAACCCCAGCGACGCGGATCATGTATCCTTACTAGACGCCTTACTCACAAGACGTTGTGGTGAGTTTCCGTATGCCGTAATCATGCAGTACTTTGCATAGTAAAGACGCACGTCGCATGTCTAGTAAATTATAGACTTGAATGTTTTCTCTTTTGTGTAAGACGTGACATGTCATGCAGTATCGGTATACGATATTTAACAAAATAAAAACACAAGTTTCCAAATCATAACAAAATGGCCGTGGTTATCACGGACTTACATACAAAAGACAGTTATTTCACACATCAGTCTTAGCCGTGTACATGCACGGACGAATAAAAGCTACAAATATTCAAAGGTTACAAACCAAATTGTCTGAAATAGATAACAAATTAGGGGCACCCTACATGGGGGGGGGGGAGAAACTTACCTATCTCCACTTGTTCTTCAGCCAAGCAAGGCAATCTCTCACCACGTTCCCTCCGCTTCAAGGCTTGAGCCGCATTCCTCTCCAGTACCCCGCTTAAAGGTTCTTCATCAAGTATGATCCTGGTCACATCCTCATAGATAGGAAGTGTAAGGTGGTTGGGCGAGGGAGTGAAGGAAGCACGGGAATGACCCTCATCTTGAGAGAACGCACCAAGACTATGCTTTTCTATGATCTCCATGTTTGATGCATCTTTTGTGGCTTCCAACTCGGCCAAGAATGGGTAATGTAGATCTCGCATTGCGGCCATGGAAGTAGTCATATTGTTAGCAGCTTCAGGATTAAAGAAAGCATGCCTGGTGAAATTTTCCTTTTCTTGATTAGCTCTACGGCCTTGACCATTCCTTCATGGCGGCCGTGATCAATGCCATTTGACACAAGGCTCGCAAACTGTTGTACAAATTCAGGGGCTTCCAGCACCTTGGTTACGGCCAGACGTGCCCCGTGTCCTACCATCCACCTGCGGCCGGCAATGGCTGCTAGTAGTTGGGGCATAGCACGTCGTCACGTTCGGTGGTAAGGGCATATATTATCACATCTTTTTGGGCGGACGCCTCCCTTAGCTCCTTGGTCATAACCCTCTCGTAAGCAAGCTCCTCTTGTACCTTTTCCACGTTTTGGATTATCATCTGGGCATCCTCAAGTTTTTTGGTAAGCACGGATACTTGGCTGGAGGAGGACTTGGCCGACGCCTCTGCTGCGGTCACCTATATGAGAAAGATTACTTGTTAGATTACGATTCTTATGGAATAGGAGAGAGGTGTCGTGGATACGTACCTTGGTTGTTGCGGCCTCAAGCTTAGCCTCGAGCTCGGCCACCTGTTGGTCATAAGCATTAGCGTGGGTTGATTGTTCCTTCACGGTTGCCTCGGCACTAGCAAGTTGGGATTGGAGGGCAGCAATTTGAGCTTCATTCTCCTCGATCATCCTCTCCCTTCGTCCAACTTTCCTCTTCAGGGACTCCACATGCCCTAGCGCGGCTTCGAATCTCACTCTCATCAAAGTGCCCATTTCCATTTGATGCACTAGGGTGCCGTTGTACTCATCCACCAGGTCAGCATGGCTTAGTACATTCACGTCTTGTACCAAACCTGGTGGGATGCAGTTATTGAGGTACTCACGGCACTCCTCGGCTTCCCTCATTCGTGACGCAGTGGTAATATTCCAAACAGGATTGAACGATTGAGGGGGGCCGGATGTTGGGAGGTCTTGGGAGGCTGTGGGGGTACTTTCTTCGAACACAGGACCAGATCTTGTGGCGGCCGTATGAAGCATAGGGTCTCTTTCCACTTCCTTCTCTTTTCCCTTCTCCTTTTGGGCATCAGGTGGAGGCACGACACCAGTTTGTTCATTCCTGCAAAAACAAACATTTGGATACATATCAAGTACTGCTTAAAGGAAATTCGTGACTCTTACTTAGCAAAATGAAGCCTTACATATTATTTCTTTCTAGTTCTGATGCAGTCGGGGGAATTTGAGTAACTGGGTCCACGTGTGCGGCCCGTACCGTCTCGGAGGCCTGTGTAGTGCTCCCAACAGATTGATATAGGCGGTGGTCCTCACGAAGCTTCTTGGCGGGGGCATTATGTTCGCCAACCTTGGCCGGAGCGACTCTTCTTACCCGCTTGTTTTTTCTGCGGGTACGCTTAGCGACGGGCTGAGCTGCTGCTTCTTCAACCTCCTCTTCAACTTCTTTTTCAGCTTCCTCGTCTTCCTCTTCATTAACTTGCTGCACCTCCTCCTCATCGTCGCCCAGCATCTGGCGAAGGCTGGAGGTGGTCCTCTCAATATTGTCTCCTTGCTCTTCCCCATGTGCGGGAGTGGCAGTCTTAGGCGGCGAGGAGGGCCTGGCTCCTCCTTCGAGCATCCTATTATCACCATCCTCGTTGCTGAAGTTGACGGGAGTTCTCATGAGAGTTGTTTCTTCTTCGTCCGAGTGGGGGTCCGGCACGGTCTCCAGAGCAACCGTCAAGTTTCGGGTATGCTCAAGGAGGGGTAATTCATTCTCACGTCTGGGACGAGATCCCTCTGGTACGAGCTTTGGGTCGCCTTGACGTAGGAGTCCGAAGAAGTTCATTTCTGCCACAATAAACAAAATATATTAGGCATTACAAAATAATTGTATGCGCTTTTTGGTATGCGGATGCTAACCTACCTTCACCCTGCCTTCTCCAAAACACAGGATATCTGTTGGATGAGCCGAAATAGTTGCGGCTAATCCCTAGCAAACAGAGGAATGATTCGGGGAGGTTTCTATGGAATCCTGTTCTGATCAGATCTATTTCTCGGGAGTGTTGGGGGTTATATGTACTGACGTGTGGCAAGGGGTCGGGGGATAACCTATGTTTGAAGGCATAATCGGCCGGCAACACTATCAAGTCAATGAAAAAGTAATGGTCGTACCAGTTTTTCAATGAGTCCATGGGCTTATTATGGGACTGGGGGCTGTTGGGAGATCGTTTCTTAAAAGATAGCCAACCATTTACTATGCTGGGGGTGTAAAATAGCCGGAATAGTTCTACGGTTGGGGGGATTCTTCTAGCACGGCAAAGAATCTCGAATTGACTTATCTTACATGCGCCTATACAGTGAAGCTGACTAATATGTACATCATAATATCCTAATAGATCTATGAGGAAACGGGTAAACGGAATACGGTAGTTGGCCGCATCAAAAAGGCGAGTGTATATGCCAATTTTACCCTACGGAGCCTCAGTTATGAGGTCTCCGGCGCCAGGAAGTGAGGGGTGTAGGTTGGTAGGGATGAAATAATTGGTACAAAAGTGATCTAGTTGCTCCTGGGTCATTACATTAAGCACGGATCCAATTGTGGGGTTGTTTCTTTGAGCCATTACTGAATAAAAAGGTAATGACGTGGTATTCTAACCTGCGGAGGAAGGGATCCGTGCGTGATTAAGTGAAGCTAAGAAGAAAAGCTTTAATGGCAGAAATGGAGATAAGGACTGTGTGTTTCACACAGCCTTAGGGGTGGCTTATTTATAGGGTTGCCTCGTGGGTCATGGTCTTTTGGATGCGTGACACGTATTTGCCACTATCCTTAATCGTGTGGTTAGGGTGCAAGTGGCAAGTGAAACGTCAGGTGCGACCCACGGGTCACTTCTGACTCAGACGTTTACGCTCCTCGAGGTTCTGACTGTTTGCACTTTGTCAGTCAAAGTGGCAGGTGAAAAGTTATTTATGTCGGGATATGCGGCTCTTACGTAAGACCCAAATTCAATGCTATATTTAATTTGTCTCGGTCGTCACGTGCGGTTGAGATATTAATGGAATAAATTCCTAAATCAGGTTGCCACGTGCGGCCGAAACAAATTCTTGGACAATTTATCATTCCTTAAGGATCTTTCTTGGTACGTCCAGGGAGCATCTTGATAGTCTAGAGGTTACGCCTACGGCTGTAACAACTAGACTGGGGGGACATGATGACGTATAGTCCCCAGCCGGGTCGTGAACCCGGCCCACGGGTACTATCCGTATCCGGCCCATCACAGATAGGTGGGAATAATGTCATTTGAGCTTATGGGCTTGGATGAACAGTAACCGCACACATGTGTGCGGCCCACGGCCCGGCATGACCGGTACAGGGTTAAACAAAATCATATTCTATCTCTTAATATGATTCACCCCAAAGAAGAGGATATTCACTCACCATAATTAGAAGATAACAATCAATCTAATTCTGGTACTTATCCTTTCCTTGGAGCCGAAGCATCAGTGACAGCCCATTAGGGTTTCACTGCCTATAAAAGGAACCCCCAAGGGTTCCACAAAGGTATTACGTTCTATACTCTCAACTCACTCGATTCCTATAAACCCTAAACCGATACTTACTCTCACGCCGGAGTCTAATCGTGGGAAACATTCCCACGGTAAGTCTAACGCGTGTTGTTTAGTGTGCAGGATCCCAACCATACAGTTCACTTGGTGCAGGAGCCGGAGCCCAGCCAACCCGAATTAAGCCTAATTCGGGTCTAGCAAGGATCACCCAACTTTTGCATCAACATTGTTTGTATCGAAAACAATAATGTGAGGGGGTGGGTAAATGTGAGGTGTGTTGATTTTGACCGAGTAAATAAACAATCCGTTTATTACTTTTCTTTTCTTGACCAAACGGGTATTCAAGGCCCAATACTTACTCCTTTTATTATCTTAGCACAAAGAATGGGCTTGAAGCCCAAACACTTCTTTCGTCCAAAATAAAATGGTATTGGGCCATGTTGGATTATTGGTTAAAAGGAGTTATCATGTTATTGTTAATGGGCCTTTTAGCCCATTAGTCCGAATGTGGGACCCACAAGGCCCAATAACTTTGATAAATTAAATCCCCAAATAGAACGACTTGATCTTTGGCTTTTTGGTCTTTTCAAACTTGTGTCGATTTTACCGGCTTTCGTGATCTTTGGCACACTTTTGGTTTCTTTGTCTTTGTCTCTTTCTTGGACTTTTCTTCAACATTTGATTGTGAAATCCGTGTTTTCTTTCCTTTTGATCTTTTGTACCTATTTCACACAAAAACACAAAACCACGCGTAATTCCGACTTTTACGATATTAAACACATGATTAGGTCTTGTTTTTCCTTGATTTTAGTGGCAAAAGGATAAGTGTTTACACACTTATAAATACCCTACACTTGACCATTGCAATGACCCCATGCAATGCATAGTTTTAAAGCATAAAGTTACATTTTTCTAATAATCAACCCATCTTGGCCTTTATTAAGATATACTATTACTACTATGATAAAGCTTTAAAGGAAACAAAAGTTATAACTGTAAAACCCGTTTTAAAAGTCCACGAACATTAATTACGTACAATCACAGATTTAATTTAAACGTTACGTAATTATTTATTCAGATAATAAATGAAAGTGTTAATTCAAGTATTACGAAAGTATTATTCATTCAGGAAATAAATAATTCACGACAGAATGTATTTACGAGGATTAATTTACGAACACGTACGCAATGTCTTAAATCCAATAAATTCACACAGTCTTAGTTTTAATTAATATCGCGACGTAATTTAATTATTCAGAAAATAATTATTAGTTAATAATTTAATTACTAGCTATTTAGTATTACGTGTGTATTTATGTTCAGAAAATAAATAGATACGTAACGGGATTTTACTCACGAACACGCAAGTTATATGACTTTAAACGAAGCAAATCGAAAACGAAACCTTATGGATTTGTATATGGGCTACATTTAAAAAAAAAGAATATTGGGCCTTGGAAACCCAGCCCACCTCAAAAAAAAATATACGGGAGGTTATTTACCCATCTTTTGGACACACAGTAAAACAAAAAAAATTAGGGTTTCGTTTGGTGTGTGGAGAAAAACCGACGGCAGAAGAAAAAAAACAAGAAAAAGGAGTTTTCGGGCTTGGGTTCATTCTTGATTCGTGTGTTTATGTCATCCCTTTATCAAGCTCATAGCGGTAATCAATTCCTTTCCCTTAAATTCAGTTTATATCACGATTTGGATTTAAAAAAAATAAAAAAAATAAAAAAAATTATACCTACGAATAAACAAGAAAAGGTGTTGGGTTTTGATGTTACACGTGAACTGAGACCAGCGGGGGTCTCGGTGTGTTGTTATGTTGGCCCAGCCGAGACCACCAGGGGTCTCGGTGGTGGTCTGGATGTCCTCGACAACAGGCAGAAACAAACAGGTTGCGTTTGGGATTAGCCATGTTCATAAGGGGGCGTTTGGGTTTATATACAGTGGGTAAAATGGGGCAACAGTTGGAACTATTTAATCAGTGGGAACTACATAAAAACAGTGACAATAATATTCAGGCCAGTGGATACATGTTTAAACATAAATTAAAAAGATTTAAATATGAAGTTAGCGACAGTTTAGCGACGGTATTTCTGTCGCAGTTTTAATGACAGATTCTGGACAGCTTTTAGTCACAGTTTTAGTGACAGATTTTTCTGTCGTAAATTCTAGTAGGCAGATTTGATATATAAATTGAATTGTTTTATTGCGACCGAGAGAGGGGCATCTTGGTAGGCTCGGGACTATAATTAAAAAGGATTAAAACGACGACTTAATCATACCTTATTTAATTCACTTTTATTATTAGATGTTTTTAAATGATTTATATACCAAAATTAATTTATTTATATTTAAATAGTTTTATAAGATTTAAAAGGGTATAATTTTATTAAAGAAATTATAAATAATTTTAGAAACTTTCTAATTTAGGAAACTTTCTATTTGTAGCAGGTTACTTATTATAGTATTAATCTAACGTGAGAATACGTTTATACCGTACTTAATAGTAGGTCGAATAATACATTGAAAAGAATTACTATAAGATCAGATTTATCAGTTAATATACTTACGGAATTTCAGAAATAAAATAAATAAATGAGAAGCCAATAAGATCAGTAAATTAAATAAACGGATATCAGTTAACTTATTCGCGTCCTTTATTCTTGTAGCACGCGTGAAGCCCGAGTAGTATTCGTTCAGTCTTCCATTCAGTCAGTTACTGGACTAGAGGTACGGATTTTCGTCCTTTCAGTAAGGACTTCCTTTCCTATGCATGATTAGGATTTCCCCGTCTGCAGCCAAATGTTTTCCCCAGTATATGTTTAAGTTTATCAGTAATCATATTAATAACTAAATAAATTGCTTGAGCATTATATACAAGCACGACCAGTTTATGTACTAATTACGGAGGTACCGTAACCACGGCACTAGAGGCACCGGTGTCGTGACTCACATGCAGGAGAGTGATATCCTGCATCGTCCCACTCAGCTCAGCTTGGCCATTTTATCAGTATTATTAGTGGGGCGTATGGATGCATCCTAGGCTTATATGTGTTACAAGTTATCAGGTGAATATGGTGTGTGCTCTACATCCTTTACATTGGAGCTGATCCCTCCACCCAGCACAGTTATTTAGAGGTCACCCCTCTATAGCATGATGAGGTCACCCCTCCAGTTATTCATGCACGGTTGTTACAGCACGTGACCTATATAAGCTCTGGCAAATAAAATACAGTAAATGCATGTTTTCAAAATTAATAGTTATATTTCAGTATCAGATTTTATAAACCAGGTTTCTCAGATTTTATGCAGAGTTCTTCCACACGTTACATATCATTCTTACAGCTTCAGTATTCTATCGCCTGTTTCATTCAGTATATTCTTATCATGTTTTATATCCGTTCACTGAGCGTTATGCTCAGCCGTAGTTTCCTTTCATGTTCTAACGACAGGTACACCGGGACGCTCTTAGGATTCTGGGAGCATGTGCATTTGGATGGAAGCTATCCAGACTTCTTATTTTATGCACTTACATTATTCTGCTTATTTGGACATTGTTTAGTCCTTTCTTTCAGTATTTTATTTTTCATGTTTTGAGCTTAGGTTGGATTACTGATGTTCGATTCCGGTATTTCCGTTATGGTCATTTAATGTTTTAGTACATTTACCTTATGCTTTGATGACACGCTATAAATACACGTAACGGTCCACTTATCCAAGTGGGGTGTTACAATTATGGTATCAGAGCGCAAGGTTCGACCTGTAGGCTCTAAAACTTGACATGTGACTAGTGGGTAGTCACCAGAAACTTTCCAGATTTTGGCGTTGTTATCTTTCATGTTTCTCATGCATTAATCAGTCAGTTTTCTTCAGTTATCAGTCGGTTTCTTAAAGTTTTTGACTAAGTAAAAGGTTGGTACAGGACTGGCCATATTTAGTCGCATGTGCTTTTCTGCGAATTTTGCTTTGGTGAACCGACCCATAGGCGTTCACCCTTGCCGTTCAGATTTTGTATTGGTAAACCGACCCATAGGCGTTTACCCTTACTCATTTCAAATTCATGTTTTCTTTCAATTACTACTTAGTGAACCAGCCAAAAACGTTCACCATTTTTCAGGACCAATTTTCATGCTTTTCAGTCGAATGATGTTTTTTGAACCGATCCATAGTTGGGCACCTTTGTCATATCAAGACATTTCATAAACTTTGACAAGTATGGATTGGACTACAGCCAACCATATTTACTTCCAGATTGTAAATTTGCTATACGTGACAGTCCTCATAGAATTTTGACAAGTATGGATCGAACCAGAATCGGCCATACTTAGTCACATGTTTTCTTCTTTGAATTTTGTGGATTGAGTTGTAACCATCCACACCAGTTGTTGTTAAACCTCAGTTGATCATACGCTTATGTTCTTTGTAACAATCCAATTTTCACAATCTCAAGTTGATGTCTCCTTCAGGCGGGTTCAATTTCATGTTCCCTTGCAAGGATTATGTTTTCAGCAGAGTGATAATGTTTCATGCTAAGATACAAAAGAATTACAGTAAAATCCTATTTCATGATAAATCATGATTGGCCTTTATTGATCATGCTTCATGTTGACCACTGTTGGGACTTCGAGTATATCATACTTTTTAGCCTCCATACAACCAGCAGTAATTCGACGTAGGAATTGTCAGCCTATCATGTTACTTATTTCAGATCAATTTACTATCGTTTAAATCAAATTATTTGCTTGATCATGTCAGACAAGCGACACTAGTATCGATCATCCCATAAAATTCCCACCAGTTCCATGTACAGTATTTCATATGTACCCCATGTACAGTGTCTCAATCGTACTCCATATACAGTATTTCATGTGTACTCCACGTACGGTGTCTCAGATATGCTCCATATGCAATATTCATTTTGTACTTCATGTATAGTAGTCCAGGTGTACACCAGGTACCCTACTCCATGGATATTGCTAATCGATGCTCAATCATCTCAGGCGTTTCCACTTGTCGATATTTTACCAGATGCTGATGCTGCTCGTGAGTTGAAGATTTTACCAGATGCTGATGCTGCCAACACTTTGAAGACCTCACAAATGCTAATGATGATGATACTTTGGAGATCTCTCAAGATGCTGATGTCGTTCATACTATGAAGACTCTACAGAACAAGGATGAAAACTATAAATTTGAAATTTCTAACAAGAATAAATTTCAACCATCAGATACTACCATTCCATTCCATACTTTTACCTTCTCAGTTAGATGTCACACTTCACTTAGCTAACCGTTCATTCAGAAGAGTGGGAACCGGAACTCAGCCGGCCACTCAGCAGAATAGTTACATGAATCACGGTCATGATAATGACCGTCATAAATTAACAGACAAAGTAGTAGTGACAACCACCGTGCTTATAATTAATCAGTCAGTAACCATCGGAACTCCGGTACAGACGTGACCAGAAATACAAAGGTCAGCAGTCTAACCGGTCCGCCAATCCTAGCAGTTACCAAAATTTTTTAGCCTTGTCCAAATTCATCCACTAAAAGACATGTCAAGACATCAGTCAGGACATAAGTCTCAGGTATCATTTCGGAAGACACATATCAGGACACCAGTCGTGGTACACGTTGTACGAATCTTTTCTCAAAATACGAGCCAGAACTCATAACTCCAGTATGTTCCTAAATCAGGCCCTCGGTAATTCAGGGTACCCTTCAGAAAGGGGTATACCCGTTCTATTACGCCATGCATGAATCAGATCAATTAAAAATTCAGTCACCACCACTAGAGTATATCTCAGGTTAAACACACAATATTCATTCTGTGAGGTTACAGACGAACACATTCAGTAAAAAGTCGACATGTTTACTTCACGTGTTCCTATGTCATCTTTATCTTAAATCAGGTAGTTCCCTACCTGTCAGCCAGAAAGGACTCAACAGTATCATCATATTTATTAAAGCCTTATTTTCAGTTAGCGACGAGATCCATCTTACTAAATCCCAAATATATTCATTATATCTTCTGCCAGAAAAATCAGTACAAATTGGTTCTGCCTTACAAGCGCATGACTTAACAGTCCATAGCTACGAAGACTGTCTAGCCATCAGTTATAAATTCACTTCTGAAATTCTTTAAACTCATGACCAACAGATTACTCCAGTGTTCCCAGACGTAATCTCAGGAAGTTTTTTAGAAATTCCTTTCTAACCACGAAACAAAATTCTACATAGATATTGTCTCAAGTACAGAACCTATTTTCAGAACTCTTTATCGCAGGGCTTCGACTGAATTTAAAAGAGTTGTAGTATTTGCTGCAAGAATTACCAGAATGAGTTATGCCACCAGTAGTGGTGAGAGAAAGAACATGAGATTTTTTTTCCCACACTGCTGTTGCACAAGTTATATTCTCCCTAATACTCCAGCTATAGTATGAAATTTATGAATTAATTTTTCCATGGCTCCTCAGAAAAATTGTCAGTATATTCATTGATATCATTCTGATCTGCTAAATTCTAAGAGAAGTACAAGAGAATCATCTTTTCGCAGTTGAACAGAATATCCGATAGGAGAAAATTATATAAGCAGCTTTCCAGATGTGAATTCCAGTTGAACGGAGTGGCATTTTTGAACCACCCTATTTCAGCAGAAAGAAATTTAAGACAACCCTGCGAAGGTGAAGGCCATCACCTGATGGCCCCGACCGACGCCTGTGAACGAAGTACAAATTTTTCTAGAACTCAATTGACTGCTAACGCAGAAATTGCTGACAGTCATCACTAAAGCCTAGGCTAACGTAGAAATTCTTCTATGACTATTCAACCAGATTCCCACCAGAATGTCCCATAAGCCTAGGCAGAATTTTGATAGAAACCGTATCATACATTGATACAGCTATGTTCATATCAAGATGTCTGATATACCGCAGGTTCAAGATAGAACGCCTTCATGTTAGTGTGTTACCATTAGAAAAATCTGAACAGAATGAGACAGGATTCCATGGAGGTGATTGTCAGTTACCACAGACTTTGACGAAGTATGACACTATCTAAGTTATCGTCAACCATGTAATCAGCCTACGTGTTTCTTTCATCCGAAAGGATCACGCAGTAGCAGATCTGCAGAAAATTTAGAAATTCAGCAGTATATTGTACGAATTCAAGGCATTCCATCGACCATCATATCAGACAGAATTCATGTTTACGATCACGTGTATGTTTACGTTCACTTTACATTCATGTGTATTTTTACTTTCACGTTTACGTCTCATCCGCAGTATCAGGTTTTGTGCTATCTCATGTTTTAAGCTTACATTAACGTTCATAACATTTTTCACGTTCAAGTTCGTGTGCCATTCTGCGATACACGTTTCACACTTTATTACCAAATTCGGTTACAGAAAGCTCAAGGAACCAGACTCAAGTTAACAGAGCTTCTCCATACCCAGGCAGACGTTTCACATCTCAGGCCGTATCGTTTGGCATTCCTCCCTCAGTCAGCATACATTCATGATATGTACTAGTATCACGTCCATAGTATGTTCATGTATCACGTTCATGATATATTCCATGCCAGCATTCCTCATATAATCGTGAACCACGTTCACAATTGCTCACGTAGCACGTTCACAATTGTTCACGTAGTTTCGTCCCTATATATTTTCAGCAGCTTGCTCAAATATAGAAATGTTATCTTTTCAGGATAATTGTACGTACCATTTCATGTATACTACATGTTATAGCTTATTCATTCAGATTCAGAAAATCCATCTTAAATATGGAACCATAAACTATTCAGCATCGTCAGGACAGGGTCATCATGACCAAGATTTTCATTATGTTTAGACCCTTGAAGGAATAGTTTCGAGCGGGAAGCTACTCGAAACGGAGGAGTCCATCCGGACCTCTCATTCCTTTTCCTTTAATAAATCCAGTTAAGTCCTTTCTGTCATGTCACGTTTATACACTTTCAGCAACATCATGTTCTAAATCAAGGAAGTATGATCCTTCAGCTTATATGTCTTTCCAGCCTTCATGTTCCTTCAACACATATGTCCTTTCAGCTTTTATAACTTCACCAGCTTATTACCTTTAATTCGAGGACGAATTTCTCCTTTTAGAAGGGAAGAATTGTAAAAACCACAACATTATCGCATCCTTAATTCGAGGACGAATTATTTTTTTTTAGAGGGGAAGAATTGTAAAACCCGTTTTAAAAGTCCACAAACATTAATTACGTACAATCACAGATTTAATTTAAACGTTACGTAATTATTTATTCAGATAATAAATGAAAGTGTTAATTCAAGTATTACGAAAGTATTATGCATTCAGGAAATAAATAATTCACGACAGAATGTATTTATGAGGATTAATTTACGAACACGTACGCAATGTCTTAAATCCAATAAATTCACACAGTCTCAGTTTTAATTAATATCGCGACGTAATTTAATTATTCAGAAAATAATTATTAGTTAATAATTTAATTACTAGCTATTTAGTATTACGTGTGTATTTATGTTCAGAAAATAAATAGATACGTAACGGGATTTAACTCACGAACACGCAAGTTATATGACTTTAAACGAAGCAAATCGAAAACGAAACCTTATGGATTTGTATATGGGCTACATTTAAAAAAAAGAATATTGGGCCTTGGAAACCCAGCCCACCTCAAAAAAAATATACGGGAGGTTATTTCCCCATCTTTTGGACACACAGTAAAACAAAAAAAAATTAGGGTTTCGTTTGGTGTGTGGAGAAAAACCGACGACAGAAGAAAAAAAACAAGAAAAAGGAGTTTTCGGGCTTGGGTTCATTCTTGATTCGTGTGTTTATGTCATCCCTTTATTAAGCTCATAGCGGTAATCAATTCCTTTCCCTTAAATTCAGTTTATATCACGATTTGGATTTAAAAAAAAAATTATACCTACGAATAAACAAGAAAAGGTGTTGGGTTTTGATGTTACACGTGAACTGAGACTAGCGGGGGTCTCGGTGTGTTGTTATGTTGGCCCAGCCGAGACCACCAGGGGTCTCGGTGGTGGTCTGGATGTCCTCGACAACAGGCAGAAACAAACAGGTTGCGTTTGGGATTAGCCATGTTCATAAGGGGGCGTTTGGGTTTATATACAGTGGGTAAAATGGGGCAACAGTTGGAACTATTTAATCAGTGGGAACTACATAAAAACAGTGACAATAATATTCAGGCCAGTGGATACATTTTAAACAGAAATTAAAAAGATTTAAATCTGAAGTTAGCGACAGTTTAGCGACGGTATTTCTGTCGCAGTTTTAATGACAGATTCTGGACAGCTTTTAGTCACAGTTTTAGTGACAGATTTTTCTGTCGCAAATTCTAGTAGGCAGATTTGATATATAAATTGAATTGTTTTATTGCGACCGAGAGTGGGGCATCTTGGTAGGCTCGGGACTATAATTAAAAAGGATTAAAACGACGACTTAATCATTCCTTATTAAATTCACTTTTATTATTAGATGTTTTTAAATGATTTATATACTAAATTAATTTATTTATATTTAAATAGTTTTATAAGATTTAAGAGGGTATAATTTTATTAAAGAAATTATAAATAATTTTAGAAACTTTCTAATTTAGGAAACTTTCTATTTGTAGCAGGTTACTTATTATAGTATTAATCTAACGTGAGAATACGTTTATACCGTACTTAATAGTAGGTCGAATAATACATTGAAAAGAATTACTATAAGATCAGATTTATCAGTTAATATACGTACGGAATTTCAGAAATAAAATAAATAAATGAGAAGCCAATAAGATCAGTAAATTAAATAAATGAATATCAGTTAACTTATTCGCGTCCTTTATTCTTGTAGCACACGTGAAGCCCGAGTAGTATTCGTTCAGTCTTCCATTCAGTCAGTTACTGGACTAGAGGTACGGATTTCCGTCCTTTTAGTAAGGACTTCCTTTCCTATGCATGATTAGGATTTCCCCGTCTGCAGCCAAATGTTTTCCCCAGTATATGTTTAAGTTTATCAGTAATCATATTAATAACTAAATAAATTGCCTGAGCATTATATACAAGCATGACCAGTTTATGTACTAGTTACGGAGGTACCGTAACCACGGCACTAGAGGCACCGGTGTCGTGACTCACATGCAGGAGAGTGATATCCTGCATCGTCCCACTCAGCTCAGCTTGGCCATTTTATCAGTATTATTAGTGGGGCGTATGGATGCATCCTAGGCTTATATGTGTTACAAGTTATCAGGTGAATGTGGTGTGTGCTCTACATCCTTCACATTGGAGCTGATCCCTCCACCCAGCACAGTTATTTAGAGGTCACCCCCTCTATAGCATGATGAGGGTCACCCCTCCAGTTATTCATGCACGGTTGTTACAGCACGTGACCTATATAAGCTCTGGCAAATAAAATACAGTAAATGGATGTTTTCAGAATTAATAGTTATATTTCAGTATCAGATTTTATAAACCAGGTTTCTCAGATTTTATGCAGAGTTCTACCACACATTACATATCAATTTACAACTTCAGTATTCTATCGCCTGTTTCATTCAGTATATTCTTATCATGTTTTATATCCGTTCACTGAGCGTTATGCTCAGCCGTAGTTTCCTTTCATGTTCTAACGGCAGGTACACCGGGACGCTCTTAGGATTCTGGGAGCATGTGCATTTAGATGGAAGCTATCCAGACTTCTTATTTTATGCACTTACATTATTCTACTTATTTGGACATTGTTTAGTCCTTTCTTTTTAGTATTTTATTTTTCATGTTTTGAGCTTAGGTTGGATTACCGATTTTTGATTCTGGTATTTCCGTTATGTTCATTAATGTTTTAGTAACATTTACCTTATGCTTTGATGACACGCCATAAATACACGTAACGGTCACTTATCCAAGTGGGATGTTACAATAACAATTTATTAACTTGGAAATTATTTGATGGAAGAAACTCGTAAAGAAATCTAAGACTTAAATTAGGGCTTTGGTGTCATGAATATTAATCACCCTCAAGTTTCATATTCCCCCATACCAAGCTTAAAAACGAGATCATTGTTTACCATAAGTTCTTAAGTTAAAACTTCTTTTATAAGACAATTATGTAATACTCTTTTTCCAATTCCTAAGTTGTATCTCTAGATTTTATGGATTGTCATTCACCCGTAGGCTCATTTGACTTATTTGATAATTATTAGTCCAAAACTGAAGGCAAAACGGTGCAAACCCGACACTCAAAACCTAACCTCGTCCTCAAAAACGTTGTCACTAAAGTAAGACCACATCAAGGATGATTTTAACACGATTTGGGGAATAAATTCTCGGATCCAAAATTTGGCCAATAGTAACTACTTATTAATTATTCCTCCAAAGTCATGTTGAATTTATGTGGAGTTTAGCAAATTCACATGATATACCCTTAGGCTCTTTAAGATGTAAAAATGTCCCTCATTTATTGTCCACATCCTAAGGCTCCTTGAACGATAAACAAGGGAATTGATTTTTGATCAATTTTTATTCAACACTTACCATGCCATACACCTAAGGCTCTAATGACAAGGTTCGTGCTACATGCCCCACACCTAAGGCTCCTTAAGGTTATCTTTTAATCTTGTTCTTTCTTATTTATGATATATATAGTGGGCCAAATTCCGTGGTCCCATGGTCTGAATACCTTCTACTTAGTGGTTATGAGCCACCTTAGTCGGAAGTCCACAACGCTGGGCACCCTCAATGTGTTCATGCTTTAATTAGAAGGAGATAAAAGATTTGGCTAAGAGCTAAGATATCTAATCTACACCGCAAAAATCCTCATTTATTAAGCAATTAAATATACAATCGGGAAGAAAGAGCCACAAAAACTCATATAAGCAAGAATTAACCCTTAAACTTATTATCAACTCTATCATCTCTCGTTCTCCACAATTTAAAATCTCAAGGAATGAGACTCGTGGATGCTTAGCCTAATAAAACAATTAAGGTCCATATGGTTAAGGATACTAGCTAGAGTAAACTTGGATAAGTAAACTCGGGTTGAGTCAAAATATTCACGACGGGCCTAATATATCAAAGATATATAAACTTGTTAAAACCATTTTATTCATTTATTTATTTTTGACTTTATTCTTGAAAATATAAATACGATGCGATGATAAAAGGAAAGAAAATAAATGAAAATACTACTAGGCAAAAATAGATCAAAATTTTGAAAAACGTTCTAAAATTTAATTTTCCTGTTAAATGAGGTCAAATTCATGGAAAAAGCCTACTAAAATTCGATAGAAGTCCCCCTACACTTAATATAAACATTGTCCTCAATGTTTAAGCCTGTGGAGAATAAACTCCCTTACACTTAGGACATTGAGTACGTTGTTTAAAATCGAGCTAAGGAAGAGACAACTAAAGTGATTACATTTATTCGTTTTATTTATATACATGTATGAATCACAATAGCAAAAACTTATCGACGAAACTGGGTACACCGGGAACACGGGATCACGGGTCGCGTCAAAAACACCAAAAGTGGATCATTAAAGCACATGTCTCTGCACAATCACAACACAAACAACCTACTTGGCTCCCCCTACACTTATTGGTGGAAATGGGTGAAGGTGAAAAAAGGGTGGAAAGGATGGAAAAAGGTAAAAATATAATCTAGTTATAGGATGCTTGATTTATTTATCACGAGTCTCTAGCTCGACTCGATTCCCCGAATATCTTTGTTTAAATGGGAAAAATCATGGAAAAATCGAGATTTCCAAATGGAGAAAAATCTCCCCATGATAAAGGGTGAAACAAAGTTATATAAGGAATACCCCATAAAAATCCACCCGGTCAAACATATAATTTCCATCATGAAAGGAAATAAACCTCGAGGTGGTAAAATCACACAAGTTAAAGAAAAGTGGGGTATCCTTAGGCAACGATCTTTTAAATGAAAGGGTGGTATGGTAATATGGTAATGATAGCACAAAAGTTTCTATTCCGGGATCAAACACCGATTCCTTAACGGGAAAATAGCAAGAAGTGTTGACATTTAAGCTCAAAATATCATCATAATCCAAAGTGGGAAAGTCGTCCTCTTCCAAACTTGATGTGAAAACATAAGTATCATTGGAGTCATAGGAAAACTCATCCTCGTGAGGAAAATAGGTATTTAGAAAGATATCTAAATCCTCCTCAAATGGAATATCCTCTAAAGTAGGAATGATCTCTAAGAGTGGAGGATCCTCCTCAAAAGTCATGATTTCTAAAATTGGGGTATAAAAGTCAAAAGGAGTCTCCATGGAAGAATCACTCATAGGGATATGAGGTGCATTAAGATAATGAGGTGGGTCATCAAAAGTAATGAGATCACTTAAAGAAGTGTCATCATCGTAAGTATCAAAGATTGGTGGATCAAAAATGTGCGGGTCAAAAGTGGGTGGGTCAAAAGTTAGGTCGTCTAAACCGAAGATAGTGTGATCACTTAGAGAAGTGTCATCACTATAGGTGTCATAAATAGGAGTTTCAAAAATTTGAGGCTCTAAGGGAAGGGATGAAGTTATCACAAAATCATTTTGATTAGACATTTGAATTCCAAAAGGATTAATAAAATCTCTTCATTATCATAATTAAGAACATCAATCATATTGACCGACTCTTTTCCATTTGATTTTGTTGTGATTTTTTCCATTTAAAAAACATGTTGTTCATCCCTAACCCTAAGAATTAACTCCCTTCGGCCACATCAACTAAGGTTCTTCCGGATCGTAAGAATTGTCTACCAAATATTAACGGGAATACGAGGATCCATCTCATAGTCGACGACGACAAAGTCCACGGGAATAGTGAATGTACCAACTCGAACAAAAACGTCTTCGGCAATACCAACGGGGTATGCGAGAGTTCTATTAGCTAATTTGAGAGTCATGCGAGTCGGTACAAGGTCAGGTAATGATAATTGTTTCCATACCGAGAGTGGCATAAGATTGATGCTAGCACCGAGATCCGCTAAAGCCATACAATCATTATTTTAGGAAACGAGCAAGGTAACACGAATCGTCCGGGATCTCCTAGCTTTTCGGGAAGCTCTTTGAGAAGAATCGCGGAACAATTCTCATTTAAAACGGGTGTTAACGAGCTCTACCATTTTTTCTTTCTTATTGAGCAAATCTTTAAACATTTTCACAAATTTTGGCATTTGAGCAAGTGCTTCAATAAGGCTAATGTTAACATTCATGTTGGAAATCATTTTCAAAAAGTTAGAAACATGAACGTCATCTTTGGTGAGCACTTTAGCCTTGTCCAACCTAGAGGGATAAGGTATATTGGGTTTAGGCTTTGAAGGTTGAGAAGGAGAAGGACTCGCTTCTTGAACAACCTTAGGGTTGGGCTCTTTGGGCAATGGAGAACTAGTACTAGGAGTGGTAGTGGGAGGAACCATCGAAGGGGAAGTAGGATTACTCATTATGACCTCTGGGCCTTCTCTCTCCTTTATGGGCGAAGAGATGGAAGGTCCCACTAAAGTGGCTCCACTTCGAGTAGTGATAGCACTCACATTAGCACGAGGGTTAATGTCGGTATTAGAAGGTAAGGCTCCTTGGGGTTTAAAGGCTTGCAACATTTGCACGAACTTCATATCGGTGGACTCTTGCGTTTGTTTCATAATTCTCTCATGTTTGGTCATTTTTTGTAGAACCAAGTCCATTTGAGGATTATGCATGTTCATTTGATTATACCCTTGATTGTTAAACCCTTGATTAGGAAAACCTTGGTTTTGATATTGAGGTTAAAAAACCGTTGTTATTATGAAAACCTTGGATATTATTTGAAACCCTTGATTTTGACCATTAAAATTCCCTTGATTTGCATTCCCTTGAAATTACCCATTTGAGGACCTTGGTTCCTATTTTGGTTTTGGGTATTTTTGGCGGGTGGGGGTGGTCTTTGTGGAGCTACAAAACCCCGGGGGAGCAAAATAGTTAGTACTTATAAGACAAATGGTTAACATCAACATTTGGTTTAAATTGACCCCTCTCATTTGCATTGGTGTTATAAGCATAAACTTGTTATTGTTGATTGTAAACCTTGTCATAATTAAAATATGAATATGTTCCACCACAAGTCTCACACGTTTCACAAGTTTCTTTTAAGGCATTGACTTGACCATTGATGGCTTTGGTATTAATAGTGGTTTGTAAAGCAATTGATTCAACAAGCGAAGTAAGTTTATCGATTCTCTTGTCGCTCTCACTGGAACTAACAGTTGCCATAGTAGCCCTAACAATCTTGGTTTGTAGTTTTGCCTTGTTTTCAATTATGGCACAAGCCTCGTTCATGGATTTCACAAGAATATTGCCCCCCCGCGGCACTATTAAGTGAGTCTTGGTCATTAAGAGTTAAACCATTGTAAAACGTATTGATTTGATGCACTTTAGTGAAACCATGTTGTGGACATTTCCTTAAAAGCTCCTTAAAACGATCCCAAGACTCACTAAACGTTTCCCTATATTTTTGTTCAAAGGTAATGATGTCATTCCTTAAAGAGGTGGTCCGTGATGGTGGGAAAAAGTAGTTAATGAACTTGGTCTCTAAATCAATCCATGTGGTAATACTTTGGGGTGGTTCCTTATCAAGCCAAATCCAGGCTTGTCCCTCGAGGGAAAAAGGAAAGAGTTGTAAACGAATGGCTTCTTGTGTCACCCCCATTGTATTTGATGGTGTTTGCCAATTGTATGAAACGTTTGATATGAGCGTGTGGGTCATCATTAGGACGGCCTAAAAATGGTGTAGCGGAAACTATTTGAATAAAACCCGTTTTAAAGTTCAAAATTATTAGCTCCAATATCCGGCACCACAATCGCGTCATCGTTTCCTTCAACGTGAGATTGGAGAATCTCAATCATTGGTCGATTATCCGTTGCCATCGTGTTGTTCAAAGCTCGATTCTCGGGATCGGCTTGATTGACGGTGTTTTTGTTTTTCTTCTTCTTCTTTTTGGAAGAATTAGAAGTATTTGGTACACCAATCGGTATGTATGTACGCGCGCGAGTGCGCATACAATTAAAATCAAGGAATGAGGTAGGAGACCTCGGTCGACTTTGAGAGGAAAGGGATTATCCCTCTCGAGGTGCAATATTAAAAAGCTACAAAAATATATACCTAATACTGCTTGAGTTGGCACCAATAATCGGTCGTCCCTCTCAATATACGCACAAGCAAGCGGGGAAACGAGGTGGCACAAAGCACTTAAAAACCTTTTTCCTTAGACGGTCTTTTATAGCGCGTCGCCTTATACCCCACCTTATAGTTTGTATAAATCGAGTTCGAACTTCTTAATAGTATTTATCTATTTTGCCTTGATTTTTTTTGTTTTTCATTCGAATACAATAAGTAGGTGATGAAATCTCAACTAAGGTCTTATTTGAAAAGTAGGTAAGTTAATTGTGCTACGTAATATAATATAGTAAAAAAAATATTTTTGTATTTTTTTAAGAAAAATATATATTCACAATAAAAATCGAAGAAAATCGAAATAAGAAAAATAACAATAATACGTAATATTTTTGGTGTAATATTTTAGGAAAAGTATTACTTTTGGATTTTTTTTAATTCTTTTGGTGCAAATCTTAGGAAAGAGTTTGCTTTTATGATTTTTTTAATTTTTGTATTTTTAATTTTTGGATTTTTTTTTTGTGTTTTGATTTTTTAACGATAAAAATAACGTTCAAAATTGAACGGATCCCAAAATCCAAATCGTCAATCGTAACGAGCGAAGCGGAAGCGGCGCCAATTTAGTGTAGCTATTTTTGTGCAATTCAGTTCGTTTTCCTCGACTCACTCGAATTGATTTCCAATTAAACGTAAGATTAATTGTTCTTGGTGAATAAAACTTTAATGGGTATTTTAAAACTATTTAAAAACTACTAACTCTAATTTAAAAAGAATGTATGTAATTAATTTTTTTTTAATTAAAACTACTTAATCAAATTAAAACAAAACTATTTATAAATCTACTTTAAACTATTTAAAATTAAAATTATTGAAAAGAAATTACTATAATCCTAAAAGAAAATACTTTTAAACTATTTAAAACTTAATTAAACAAGTAACTAAAAAATATTTTTTTATAAAAATCTAATTTAAATAAAATCTAACTTATCTTTAAACTAACTTTAAAAACAATTTAAATTTTATAAAAGTAATTAAAATATTTTTTTATCTTTTTATTTTTTAAACTTTATAAAAGAGAACTTTGTAAAAAAAAGCTTTTAATTAAAATTACTAAACAAAACTTAATAAAAATCTATTTAAAGCTGACAGCTCAAACTTAAACACACTATATTAATCTAAAAGGCTGAGAATAAGCATAAATAAAAGCCTAGGAGAGTTGGTAAAGTTGTTGGGCTTGCTGAGCTAAAGGTCAGGGGTTCGAGACCCGTACCAGACGTTTTTGAATGATTAATATATATATATATATATATATATATATATATATATATATATATATATATATATATATATATATATATATATATATATATATATTATATATATATATATATATTTGGAATTAAAAAGTCTATCAGATTAAATGAATCTGACAGCCAAACATCAACAACAAAATAAGCAAATCAGCTAAGATAAGATTATATATAAAAAATAAGCTGCGCAAAGTTCTATTAACCAAAAACTTAACAGCAACTAAGCAACTAAAAAATAAACCAACTTAACAGCAATCGACAATCAGACTTATAAATCTAGAGCAGACTTATAAACAATAAGCAAAGTAAACCAAATAAGTAAAATAAGCAAAGTAAACCTTATCAAACAATAAAACTAAAACCAATTAAACCAAAGCAATAAACTATCAGCAAGCAGATTAAGACTTCTAGACTAAAACTTAAATCAGATAAACAATCAAACAAAACAAAAAAATCACTATAACTTAAATCATTAACTTAAACATGAAAATTAAAAGTGAAAATGAACCTTGAGACGTAACCGTTGAGCAGAAGGATGGGCGTTGAGCCTCCTTAATATCTAAACCGAAACCGACTCCTTTACCATCAACACCCTCGAATCACGAACCAAAAGCTATATCCCTCGAACCACATGCAAACTTTCGAACCAGATATTGTAAACTTCCCAGTGGGGAAAATTATCTATCCACTTTTTACTTTAATTATTATAATCCAAAATCAGAAATAAGATAAATTTCAATTAAAAAAATAAGACACGATTTAAACTGAAAGTAAATTTTTCATTAATAACTGAAAATTAAATACAATACATGAAAGAAAATTACAATTAACCTAAAATCTAATTTTTGCAAAAATAAAATTAAAATAAAAAATGGCACCAAAT